>CM026397.1:62087904-62304747 GCA_014843695.1 Archivesica marissinica | reverse complement strand
TGGGTACCACCAACTCATTGTAGCCAATATGCATTGTACAAACTGTATAACAATAAAATATGTTTAAACTAGTCACATACACAGGGAAATACGTCAATATTGTCCATGGTTCCTGGTCCCCCTATGTACCAGCACGTTGTTACTGGTACATAGTATTATCTGCTCGGAGGCAGGGGTATCATTGGGTACCACCAACTCATTGTAGCCAATATGCATTGTACAAACTGTATAACAATAAAATATGTTTAAACTAGTCACATACACAGGGAAATACGTCAATATTGTCCATGGTTCCTGGTCCCCCTATGTACCAGCACGTTGTTACTGGTACATAGTATTATCTGCTCGGAGGCAGGGGTATCATTGGGTACCACCAACTCATTGTAGCCAATATGCATTGTACAAACTGTATAACAATAAAATATGTTTAAACTAGTCACATACACAGGGAAATACGTCAATATTGTCCATGGTTCCTGGTCCCCCTATGTACCAACACGTTGTTACTGGTACATAGTATTATCTGCTCGGAGGCAGGGGTATCATTGGGTACCACCAACTCATTGTAGCCAATATGCATTGTACAAACTGTATAACAATAAAATATGTTTAAACTAGTCACATACACAGGGAAATACGTCAATATTGTCCATGGTTCCTGGTCCCCCTATGTACCAACACGTTGTTACTGGTACATAGTATTATCTGCTCGGAGGCAGGGTATCATTGGGTACCACCAACTCATTGTAGCCAATATGCATTGTACACACTGTATAACAATAAAATATGTTTAAACTAGTCACATACACAGGGAAATACGTCAATATTGTCCATGGTTCCTGGTCCCCCTATGTACCAACACGTTGTTACTGGTACATAGTATTATCTGCTCGGAGGCAGGGTATCATTGGGTACCACCAACTCATTGTAGCCAATATGCATTGTACAAACTGTATAACAATAAAATATGTTTAAACTAGTCACATACACAGGGAAATACGTCAATATTGTCCATGGTTCCTGGTCCCCCTATGTACCAACACGTTGTTACTGGTACATAGTATTATCTGCTCGGAGGCAGGGGTATCATTGGGTACCACCAACTCATTGTAGCCAATATGCATTGTACACACTGTATAACAATAAAATATGTTTAAACTAGTCACATACACAGGGAAATACGTCAATATTGTCCATGGTTCCTGGTCCCCCTATGTACCAACACGTTGTTACTGGTACATAGTATTATCTGCTCGGAGGCAGGGGTATCATTGGGTACCACCAACTCATTGTAGCCAATATGCATTGTACAAACTGTATAACAATAAAATATGTTTAAACTAGTCACATACACAGGGAAATACGTCAATATTGTCCATGGTTCCTGGTCCCCCTATGTACCAACACGTTGTTACTGGTACATAGTATTATCTGCTCGGAGGCAGGGGTATCATTGGGTACCACCAACTCATTGTAGCCAGGTTTTGGACTTCTCTTTCAAACAGAATGCACTTTACCGGTACTCGCAAGGTTTAGGTTTAGATCTAGGGTTAGTGTTTAGGTAAGGGCCAAGGTTAGGTGTTACAGTTATCTACCTATCTTCCCCTAATGTCAAACCCCTTGTGGGGTTGTAGACATGTTGCCGTCAAACCGCAATGATGTTAAGAGTTTAAAAGCAAACTATAATAAAGTCATGAACACTAAGTTTGACTAAACGTTTAAAAGCAGCTATGGGCTGGCATGAGCAATTAAAATAGCAAACAGCCGTATTGAATTGCTCTGTGGTAGTAAGATGGGCAATGTCTGGGTGGAGATGTTTACAATTATAATTGATTCTTGGGGAAATGGAAAACTTGTAATAGTATGTAGTTGCTGTAATTAACCTATCGCTTGAGGAATGCCAGTGGCGTGGGGGCGGGATAGCAACCAGATCATTATGAATTTTATACATAAGGGATAACCTATTGTCAATACGCCGGAGATCTAGGGAATGGAGCATGTTTGTAACACTAGAGGTACAATATAGGCTACTAGCTGCTCTCCACTGGCCACTTCAACTTGGTATATTAGTGTTTATATCGGAGCCATATTCCAGCTGGGGTCTCACTAGAGTCTCGCTGGCAACCTTCAACTTGGTATATTAGTGTTTATATCAGAGCCATATTCCAGCTGGGGTCTCACTAGAGTCTGGTAATCCATGGACTTAATGGGTTGGGATTTGACCTAGGTGTTTCTACGTAGAAACACTAATGGTTAGTTAGCTTTCCTTGTTGTCCTAGTCATGTGAATGTCCCACTACAGGTTATTTGAGATAGCCACGCTAAGGTATTTGGCTGAGGTAACTGACCCAAGTACGACTCCGTGGAGTTTATATTGACTGGGAATATCATGTTTCCTTCGTTTGACGTTATTGCTAGGGTAAGTGTAAAGGTTAGAGTTTGGATTAGTTTTAGTGGTAGGGTAGGAATATGGTTAGGGTTAATATTAGGGATGGGCTTCGCAATTAGTATACGTCCAGGTAAAGTGAAGCACTTTAAATCATTTGCACATCTCAATAATATGTCTTAATTGCCCTGTATGGGATACAAATGTATCGAAAGATATTGGGCCGGCATCCTTGATAGAACTTGACCATTCAGCCTCTTTCCAGGAGCAATGTTTAAATGACTCTATCTCTCCCTCTATCTCTCGTTCTCTTTCTCCCTCCCAGCCCCCTCGCCCACTCTCTCAGTCTCTCTCTCGCATACAACCAATCATATTTAACGGAAATTGCCCTGTATTGGGTACAAATGTATCGAAAGAGATTGGGCCAGCATCCTTGATAGAACTTGACCATTCAGCCTCTTATATTCTTATATATATTGAACTGAAAGTGCACTGTTATCAATCACGCATGTACCCAAATAATATTTACCAGTATATTAGTGAGACTCGCTCCGACTTCCATGTTGCACGTCGTGTATGTGAAGTCGAATGTTCGCCAAATGAAGTTTGGCTTTGTTGTTAAATCGCCTTTGACAACAACGTACGCTACAAACGTAACTGACGTCACGTCCGCAACACACAGGGCGGATAACTCTGCTACTCACAGATGGCGCGTTTCTTTGAATACTCTAGTTTGGAATGTTCAGCATCATGTCGATATTAGATTAAATAATTTTAAAACCGATGCATAGTCCCACTGAGGCTGCAACATGTCAATAGCAGGATTTCAAACTTGAATGGGGAATTATCTTGAAAATGTCATTTTTGATAACATTTATTATGCAATTAAACATAGATATGAACTTATATATAAGGATGTCAGTCGGCTTACAGACGGATCTGTAGTCCCGTGGTAACACGCTAGACTGGTAATCCAGGGATCGCAGGTCAGATCCCCTGTCTGACGCTAATAAAATTAAGTCTTTCAGATGGGACGCTAAACCGAGGTCTCGTGTCGGTGCTGTACACCGTGTACGTAAAAAAACCAGAGGAGACTCTGGAATGGGTCTCTGTCTGCATCATTGCACTATCCTCCACACATCTAAAATTACTAATCTCTTCAGGAGGCGTCGCTCAAATGGGCAACCGGTAGCGACGATAAATAAACGTAAAGCACACTCTGTTGGCTATTTGTTCGATTGTTTGCTGGCGATATGTGAGAAAGTTGTCAGTTGGTTGTGGAATTGAGTACTGGTTTCTGCCCAGGACATGTGGGTAGTCTTCTCCACCACAACATACTGACTTGGTACGATAATGCCACATAGTAGGCTCCGTAAAACCATCCCTAAACTGGAGGAAGAAGAACAAGTACATACGACCATATACATGTACATTGATTTCTTTATTTGATTTGTTTTTTGGAATTTAACGTCGTACCAACAACGCATGTCATATGGCGACTTTCCTGCTATTATTGGTGAAGGTTGACCCCGGTTGATTGTCCCTCTGAACAGTAGTTCAAGCAATGACGGGCACCCGTGTAGAATCACCGACCTACCGCTAACCAATTTTGTGTGGGAGAATTATTAGATGATAGTCTCTCCCGTTTGCTCAAGCCGTACCGATTCGTCAAATAACATGGTTTCCAGTTGGTTGTGGAATAGTTTTCTCTGAACATTCAAATAAGTATATGGAAAATCGTCTCACAAACCACAATGCGAAATCTTTGATGTAACATTATGTACAGAGTGGACTTCTACTAAGCTTACTATAATAATAATAATAATAATAAAGACTATTTAACGCGAGAACTAATTTGAACAATTAAGTCAATCTACCATGAGGCCGTCAACAATTTAAAACAAAATAGCATAATGAAACATGTAAACAGTAACCAGTAAAACTTTCATAGGAAATAAGATATAGGGGGCCTAGGCCTAAGCTGCAAGAACTAATACTTATATTCATGTATAATTGTATATTATCAGTTTATTAGGTTATTTGTCTGTTCTTTGCACCACCTGATATATAGAGCTTTGAAGTGTGGAACAGAATGTACTGTTTTGATGTGATAAGGGAGGGAATTGTGACCCTGAATATAAGAAAGATTTCCTAAAAACTTCAGTAGTTGGCTTAGGGTGGTAAAGTTGGAGATTGGCGGATGATTCAAAGTATAAGCGACCTAGACGAGCATATGTCTAACTTTCAGCCAAATCCGTTTATATGCTGCTGCGGGATGACCAACAGTGAGGTGTGTGGCCCTACATATGACCATTTTCGAACGCCAACACGGGATCTTTTTAACACTGGAAGGGAAGAAGCTACGGGTGTCACCAGAAGCTATGTGGATAACACAACCATCCTAGAGAAACCAGTCGCCCACGCGCCTCGACTATAAAGCAAGCACCTTTAAGGGTCATCATTATGTACATGGACAATCCACATTTCATTCTGGATACATGTAAAGGCTTTTGCAAACAACATAGATCCAGATCAGCCGCAGCGTAACGCTGCGTGCTGATCAGGATCTATGTTGTTTGCTACATAGCCAAGTGTCTTAGCAAGATCATCTGAAAAACAAACAGCATAGAGCCGGTACGTTCCGTGGCAGCTGATCTGGCTCTATGTTCTTTGCAAATACTGTTTGAACGGTATCCAGAATGAAATGGGTTTAAAATCACCCCTTCCGCCCCCCCCCCCCATTTTTATTGTCAAGGCAACCAGACGGTTCAGTGATCTACTGCATTATAGCTAACCGTGGCAGAGGATAGCTGATGAATAGTTCTTGTACATTATTTTACATTTATTATACATAATTCTGGTCAATGGTTTTACAAATGAATATTTCTATGTGGTATGTGCTAGCTGTTACCATGGCAACCTGGCATCTGCAAGGATACACTTTAATGTTTACATTACTTACTATATGACCATAGGCCAAAAAAAAGTTGTGTCTGGTGCATGTGACTTTAATAGTTAGTTTTAGTAGAGGAGCATCTAACAAATGTTTCTAGGTATCGTCACGGACTTTAGAGGATATATTGTTTTTAAAGTGGTTCGCTATGTTTGGTTACAAAGCCAACCTGCGCAGGGATACATTTTGTTTTAACTAATTCAATCGCATGCGTTTGATTTCTTTATGCACACCCATGTATACATATAAATTCTTATCCCAGATATTTTTTGCCGCACTATAGCTATAAGGGGAGCTAACTTCGTATTAACTTCCGGAACAGTTTAACTTGAGTTAAGTATAATTATTCGGATTGTGGATTAAATATAGGAATAGTGACACCGGAAACTGAGGAGCCCTGCTATATATTGATATTCATGTGGACATCGATTTTCAATATTGATTTCATCGCTAAACCGTATTTTTAGAACGATTAAATGTGGACTAGATACTACAACTTGTTTACATTTTATATCCCGGTGTGTAACCACTAACACCGGGATACACTGTTCGAAAAAGGTATAGAAACATGAGTCTGTAGTTTGACATCGACTGTGTGTGTATCTTTAACAATATTAAATTAAGGACTAAATTGTTAACTTTTGACAATATGGGAAGCATATATGCAACGATTCACACCCAGCTTTATGATAATGTGTAGAGATAATTTGACATTAAAAGATTAATGGAACATACATCTACTAGTACAAATCTGAAGAAAATGAAACGTTTTCTCCTTTACGCACTGACATATTTCTTAAGTTTTAAAATAATTAATGCGGCCGATACACCATGTATTCCGCGCAAATTTGATCAAGATTCGATCGTCTGCGTCTGTAACGCCACCTACTGTGACACATTCTTGAGCATGAAACCAGACTCGAGACATTCGAACACGTATGCCCGCTGGAATGCGGCTGTAACTACTAGAGCTGGTTTGAGAATGGCTAGGCAAACTGGATCATTCGGGGATGACCCGAATATTAATAAGTATGTCTTCAAGGTTAGCAACACGACGGGACAGACGATTCTCGGATTTGGGGGAGCATTTACGGACTCTGCGACTATCGCCATGAACAGTTTGTCACGAGGCTCGCGGAGCAATCTCATATCTACCTACTTCTCGCCCGTTGGGAATGAGTATAACATTGGCCGTATTCCAATGGCAAGTTGTGACTTTTCGACACGGGTCTATTCCTACGACGATTCAGTTGACGATTTAGAACTTTCAAATTTTACCATTTGCGAAGAGGATGTTGTGTACAAGATACCGGCTATCAAGGAGGCTATGGGAGTAAGTAAAAGAAATATCTCATTGTTCGGCAGTCCATGGAGTTCACCTTTCTGGATGAAAACCAACAACAACATGACTGGTAAAGGGACAATTAAGGGATCACCAGGAGGTCGGTACTACAAAACGTGGGCAAATTATTTCGTAAGGTTTCTACAGGCTTATAAGGCTCATGGTATAGATATTTGGGGATTGACAGCGCAGAATGAACCGTCCGACGGCATGATCACAGACTTCCCCTTCCAATGTCTGGGGTGGACGGCCGAACTACAAAGGGATTTCATAGCCAAAGATTTGGGACCCGCACTTGAAACCAGTGGATTTGGGCATGTGAAATTAATGATTCTTGACGATGAACGCATTTTCTTACCTTCCTGGCCGGAAATAGTGTTGAAAGACCCGAATGCTGCTAAATACGTTTCTGGTATAGCGGTCCATTGGTATTTAGATCTGTTCGTCCCAGTAATAGGTCTCGATCTCACGTATAAGAAATTTGGGCAAGATTACTTTATACTCAATACAGAGGCGTGTGAGCAAGATTTAGTGAATAAAAACCGGTCTGTTCAGCTTGGTAGCTGGGATCGCGGCGAGCACTATTTTTACGACATATTACAGGACCTTAAACATGGAGTCGCGGGCTGGGTTGACTGGAACATGGCCCTGAATATGGAAGGCGGACCAAACTGTGAGAATAACCGAGCTGACAGCCCGATTATCGTTAACGCCAAAAAAGATGAATTCTACAAACAACCCATGTTTTATGCAATGGGGCATTTTAGCAAATTCGTGGAGCCGGGAATGACATTAATTCACCACGTGACAAATATGGCGGAAGCCTCTGGTGTAGAGGCCCTGTTCTTTGTTAGTAATGACAATTTTATTACTGCAAATTTTGTCAACATTAATGAACAAGAAGTCGATATCACTGTTCTTGATCCGGCCACTGCTGGAAATCTCAACTTTGAAATTCCATCTAAAAGTTTCGTGACACTCCAATGGTTGAGATAATAATTATTATACTGCAAATGTTTATCAAGTAAATGCTTGAATATTAACTTTTTTCACAGTACGCCTGTGAAAATATATACGGACACCATAAAAAACTGTACACTTTTTATATTGAGCTGTAGGCCTACAGATTTTAGAATTATGGATTTTACTATCATTAGTGAGTCTTCTCTGGTTCTTTTACGTGCACGGTGTACAGCACTGACGCGAGACCTCGGTTTAACATCCCATCTGAAAGACTTAATTTTATTAGGGTCAGACAGGGGATCGAACCTGCGATCCCTGGATTACCAGTCCAGCGTGTTACCACTGGGCTACAGATCCGTCTGTACTGACGCCATAAAAAAAAATACACTTTCATATTGAGCTGTACAGATTTTAGAATTATGGATTTTACTATCATGAGTGAAGACAATAATTCTTCACACTAATTTACCCAATATTTCCGCACAATTTGATACCAAATGTGTCTATATTTGTTTCTAAAAGGATATAAATTTTACCTCTACGGCAAGTGCACGCAGGTTCGATCCCCCGTCTGACCCTAATAAAATTAACATTCTTTCAAATGGGACGTTAAACCGAGTTCTAGTGTCGGTGCTTTACACTGTGCACATAAAAGAACCAGAGGAGACTCTGGAATGGGTCTGTATCATTGCACTATTCTCCAAAAATCTAAAATGACTAATCTCTTCAGGCGACGCTTATATGGGGCAACTGGTAGTGACGATAAACATAAAATACAAAGTGCACAGCTTATTTTTGGTGTCAGTATATGTAAGCAATTGATCTTGATCTGTGTTAACTCCTCAATGAATGTTTGTTTGGGTATCTGGTTAATGTAATATTTGTTTTGAGTAAATGTTTCATTCCATTATTATTAAATGGCTTCTTGTATCAAGATACGGGCCCAGGGCGTTCACTAGACTTTGAAACTCAAGAGTCAATGACCCTTGAGGTCAAAATCTCAAGAGTCAAACAGGAATTTTCAAGAGTCAAATATATGCATGTTGGTACTTTACGTATATGTAATTTTTTCTCTCGATCATACAATGCACTCTAGACCAATGTGTGAGCTGACCAAGCCAGACCTTTCTCTACTAATACATGACTGTACTTTAACCAAAACGAACACAGGTTTATAATAAATATGTATTTTATTTTTATGAAAAACAGTTTTGTAAACTTTATTCAATACACAAATCATTAATTCATTCACTTTACTGAGCACGTTTGAAGTTACTGTTTCATTTTCTACGCTTGCACATTTTGTCAAATCTGCGGGCAACCTTTCCAGCCGGGAAATCTGTTACTGTTGGCCCTTCCTCTATGATTCTGATAAGTTTTGCTACCTTGTCATGGGACATGCCTGATCTTGCTTTCGTTTTGAGTCTATTCTGGGTTGAAAACCCTCTCTCACAGGCAACACTGGTGAGAGGTGCGGTTAACATGTACTTAGCTAACACACAGTAATCTGGCAATATGTCATCATAATGTTCAATTAAGTCCTGGCACACAGTTTTCAGGGTTTTTCCTCGCATGTTTTTGATGGTCATTTTCAATTGAATGTGGTCCGCTCTCATGCGTTCTGGATTTACAAGGCCAGGAGCCTCACCAACTGGGCCAAGCCAGTCGATGATGGACTCTAAATTGTCCTCACCATATTCACAGATGGCAACAGTGGACACGGGAAGCAGCTTTGGGTTTAACACACGGTTGGCAACAGCCAATTTGTCCATGGATGACTCCTCAAACCGAGAGTTGATGTTGTCAATGATAGTATCAATGTATTTATCAGCACTGTTTTGAAATCCCATGCGTAGATCCCATGCGTAGTTGAGGAGTATCGTTAAGTTTCACTCCCTTGTATGTCCCAGTAGTGACTTCACTATACACCGCTTGAAGTGTTGTTCCACTTTTGATCTTGTAAGCTTCAAGTGTTTCTTTCGTAGCAAGAACATTCATGCTGACAATATCAATATCAAGTTCATCCTTCTGAAAGACTTTGCACAGTTTGTTCACAGGTAATAATATATCCACCAAGAATGCTGTTTTCAGTAGGAATGACACACTTTTGACACGCTTCAATATACCTTTGGCCTCACTTACACCGTTTGCAGCCTCATTTTCAAGTGCCATCAAGAGGGCGGGGTAACTATGGTATATGGCTTTCACTGCACTTTCAAGAGATAACCACCGAGTGGCTGCTGGCTCCTTAAGGGTCACATGTTTTGTGTCACCATTTAACACAGTCTCCATTGCACGTATTACGGCCACGTTGGAAATATGTTCTTTGTACATTGCCACATAATGTGTTCAATTTATTTATTTATATTCCGGGTTTTACGCCTACATCAGCACCATTTCGGGCTATATCGCCGGCGGGCAGTTTACCTAACAACACCTTTCTTGGGCAGGCTCCAACTGTTAACCAGTACTTGGGTGCACCAACCTCCGTAAGAAACTGCCAACTTTTTCATATAAATGAGACATGGTCTGAGCGGGGCTCGAACCCGTGACCATCAGTGATGATAGGTTACAGTGGTATACAAGTCAGCGACCGTAACCACTCGACCAGGGAGGCGAACCCGTGACCATCAGTGATGATAGGTTACAGTGGTATACAAGTCAGCGACCGTAACCACTCGACCACGGAGGCGGACATATAATGTGTTCAAAGAATTTATTATTATTATTATTTGTATAATTTTGTGGGAAATGTATATTTAGATTGCTCTTTCATCATTCGTGCCAACAGCGTAGGTCATATGGCGACTCTCCGGCTATTATTGGTGGAGGAAGAACCCGGTTGCCCTTCTGTACTTTCAGCACGGATGGGCACCCAGGTAGAACCATCGACTTTCCACAAACCAGATGGATAGATTCCTTACATGAAATAATTAGAAACACCCAGTGGGATTCAAACCTACAGCGGTAAGGGGCAAGTGATTGAAGTCGACGATCGTAACCACGGAGACCCCCCCTTTTCTTTTGTATGTATATGCCATCAGTGTAGTTGTATCCGGTTGTTGAATTAATTTATTAAGTATATAATGTTCACAAGTCAAAATGGCAGATTTGATGTCAACCAGGCCTGGAGGTTATAAAGCGTTTCTTCAATCTCATTCTCAAGCATCTGATTGGTTCACTTGAGTTTAAATATCAGAATCAACCAATCAAATCACTTGAGCTCGAGATCTGAGAAAAGTTTTACAACCTCGGAGCCAGTATTTGTTATTATTGTTTTACAATACGTTTAACGGATTTTGTTTTGGCTGCTGCAGACAATTCGCGTGCAGTTGGTGACAAGAATCTTCTGGGAAGGACCTAATTCTGGTAAGGATGTCTTCGTTATTTCAGTCTCACCAGGCTTGTATGTACAGTCTATGAATTAGAAATGTCAACACAGACCTCGATGAGAGTTGGTCCCAATACATCCCAGTTGGTCAATTATGGTGTGACGAATGTCTTGACGAGTCTCGTTCGGAGCTATACTTTCTCTATTGTTCAACTGGTAAACAAATAAATAGATGAAACGTATAGACCCATAGATCAATTGTCCCCGGGCAATACTCGCAGTCATATTTAAGTTAGCATTTATTATGTTTGTATCATGTAACAATGATTGTACAGTCTACATCCGTTATGTCAAAGTCGGTTATGTCGAATTCTCCAGTTATCTCGAAGTCGAATCAAAGTCCCGTTTCAGACTCTATCATTTTACATATAATTGGCTCCGTTTATATCGAATTTCGTTAAGCCAACTTCGGTTATGTTGAAGTATTTTGTTCGGTCCGACGGAATTCGACATAGCGGATGTAGATTGTACTTTATTTATATGTATAATTTATATTTGTTACTGTTTAATCACTGCAAAGTGGAATAAAAGAATATATTTAGTTGGTTACAACTAATTGACGAGTAGCAGTTGTTGACGATTCAATGTGCACAGTGGGTAACACGTTGTACTGTGAATCCATGGATCGGAGGTTAGATCCCCATCTGACCCTAATAATAGTAACAGTCTTTCAGATGGGACTTTAAACCGAGGTTTCATGTATCGGTGCTATACACCGAGTATGTAAAAAAAACAGGGAATGATTCTGGAATTGGAGCGTCGTCTGTATCTTGCACTATCCTCCAAAAATAGGGCTGGAATTGGAGTGTCGCCTGTATCTTGCACTATCCTCCAAAACAGGACTGGTTCTGGAATTGGAGTGTCGTCTGTATCTTGCACTATCCTCCAAAAACAGGGATGCTTCTGGAATTGGAGTGTCATCTGTATCTTGCACTATCCTCCAAAACAGGGATGCTTCTGGAATTGGAGTGTCATCTGTATCTTGCACTATCCTCCAAAACAGGGATGCTTCTGGAATTGGAGTGTCATCTGTATAGTGCACTATCCTCCAAAAACAGGGATGCTTATGGAATTGGAGCGTCATCTGTATCTTGCACTATCCTCCAAAAATAAAATGGACTAAAATACTCCTGGAGGCGTCGCTCTGATTAACCAGGGGGTGAAATAAACTGAACACTGATTAACCAGGGGATGAAATAAACAGAACACTGATTAACCAGGGTGTGAAATAAATTGAACACTGATTAACCAGGGGGTGAAATAAACTGAACACTGATTAACCAGGGGGTGAAATAAACTGAACACTGATTAACCAGGGGATGAAATAAACAGAACACTGATTAACCAGGGTGTGAAATAAACTGAACACTGATTAACCAGGGGGTGAAATAAACTGAACACTGATTAACCAGGGGGTGAAATAAACTGAACACTGATTAACCAGGGGGTGAAATATACTGAACACTGATTAACCAGGGGGTAAAATAAACTGAACACTGATTAACCAGGGGGTGAAATAAGCTGAACACTGATTAACCAGGGGGTGAAATATACTGAACACTGATTGACCAGGGGGTGAAATAAATTGAACACATCTCCTTTATGTACTATGTGAGGATTTATTGACCATTTTTCATAATTAAAATCACCTCTGAGGTCTGCATTAGCTTAGCGTGTCCTATAGTTCAAACAATTAGAACGTACTTGGAACACAATTTACTTGCCTATGTAAATAAATTCAATGTACTATTAAATCCTATGCATTATTTCCCTTTCTTTTTCTTATTTTTCTTCGGTTGTTTTTGCCCTGATGGTTCCTGCATTTCCGGTGCCTGCTTCATCATAGCATGGCCTGTAGATTTGATATGCTCAAACAATTTGGACCTAGACGGGAACTCCCAGCCACATATACCACAACATCCCTGAAAGTGTAATTTATTAGCACTCAATTATAACATACATGCATTTACATATATCTGTGGAAGTCGTGATAGCGCAGTAGTTTCGCATTCGCTTCAGGTGTGAAAGGCCCGGAGATCACGCCCAGCTGTAGCCGTTACGATTGTGCCCTTAGGCAAGGCATTTAAATTCCACGTTGCCTCTTCTCTCTCCCTCGTGGCGATGGATTCCATCAGGAATGAGGTCTCGAGAGTGATTAATATAAGTTATAGGAACTTGTTTCGCAATCAAGCTAAAATAAATTTGGATAATCAAACATTACATACATACATGCACCTTTCCTAGATTGTGAAAATTGGATGGTAGAATGCTTCTTAAAATCTCACTAAGTATTCATTTCTTCAAATGGGAAATTCAAACTATAAAGCAATTGTAAATGTATCCCAGTGTTCACTTTAGCTCACCGGAAAAGTACAAAATTATTAATGATTCTGTAATAAATATCAATAAAGGGAGGTAATTTAACAAAACATTATTTCACAGATCGTAACAACCCAGCCTTCAACACAACAACCATCATGATCACTAGATTGTAACAACCTCGCTCGGCCTTTAGTCAGGACTCGACCCCATAACCAGCATGATCACTAGATTGTAACAACCTCGCTCGGCCTTTAGTCCGGACTCAACCCCATAACCAGCATGATCACTAGATTGTAACAACCTCGCTCGGCCTTTAGTCCGGACTCAACCCCATAACCAGCATGATCACTAGATTGTAACAACCTCGCTCGGCCTTTAGTCAGGACTCAACCCCATAACCAGCATGATCACTAGATTGTAACAACCTCGCTCGGCCTTTAGTCAGGACTCAACCCCATAACCAGCATGATCACTAGATTGTAACAACCTCGCTCGGCCTTTAGTCCGGACTCAACCCCATAACCAGCATGATCACTAGATTGTAACAACCTCGCTCGGCCTTTAGTCCGGACTCAACCCCATAACCATCATGAGCATACGACTGTAACAACCTCGCTCGGCCTTTAGTCAGGACTCAACCCCATAACCATCATGAGCATACAACTGTAACAACCTCGCTCGGCCTTTAGTCCGGACTCAACCCCATAACCAGCATGATCACTAGATTGTAACAACCTCGCTCGGCCTTTAGTCCGGACTCAACCCCATAACCAGCATGATCACTAGATTGTAACAACCTCGCTCGGCCTTTAGTCAGGACTCAACCCCATAACCAGCATGATCACTAGATTGTAACAACCTCGCTCGGCCTTTAGTCAGGACTCAACCCCATAACCAGCATGATCACTAGATTGTAACAACCTCGCTCGGCCTTTAGTCAGGACTCAACCCCATAACCATCATGAGCATACGACTGTAACAACCTCGCTCGGCCTTTAGTCAGGACTCAACCCCATAACCATCATGAGCATACGACTGCAACAACCTCGCTCGGCCTTTAGTCAGGACTCAACCCCATAACCATCATGAGCATACGACTGTAACCACCTCAGTCTTCAGTCAGGACTTTTGGTCTGTGCCTGGCTTAAAATGTACGTACAGGCATTTGATTTTTGGTCTGGCTATGTACTTACAGGATGTTGGGTTTTGGTCTGGCTATGTACTTACAGGATGTTGGGTTTTGGTCTGGCTATGTACTTTCAGGTTGTTGGGTTTTGGTCTGGCTATGTACTTACAGGATGTTGGGTTTTGGTCTGGCTATGTACTTTCAGGTTGTTGGGTTTTGGTCTGGCTATGTACTTTCAGGTTGTTGGGTTTTGGTCTGGCTATGTACTTACAGGATGTTGGGTTTTGGTCTGGCTTTAAATGTACTTACAGGATGTTGGGTTTTGGTCTGGCTATGTACTTACAGGATGTTGGGTTTTGGTCTGGCTTTAAATGTACTTACAGGATGTTGGGTTTTGGACTGGTTTTAAATGTACTTACAGGATGTTGGGTATTGGACTGGTTTTAAATGTACTTTCAGGATGTTGGGTTTTGGACTGGTTTTAAATGTACTTTCAGGATGTTGGGTTTTGGACTGGTTTTAAATGTACTTTCAGGATATTGGGTTTTGGACTGGTTTTAAATGTACTTACATGCTTCTGGTTTGGGTCAGGCTTATTGTTTCCTTTTTTCTTCTTAATAGTATTATTTTCCGTTGAGATTTCTACATCAGCATCACTATTTCGTGCATTATTTTCTGTTATGTTACTGTCTACTTGTGCATCAGGTTGACTAGAAATGTCAATGTCAGTCAGTCTATCACAGAATTCCTCTAGCTTATCAGTAGCTGTCGGTGGTGTTTCACCGTCTGATTCTATAGTTTCTGTTTTTCCTTCATTTTCAATGTTTATTTCCGCCTCTGGCTCTCTGCTTATTGTAGGTGCCTGTGAATAAACAAGATGTATATACTATTAAACTGGAGCTAGATGAATATTTCTGGAGCTAGATGAATATTTCTGGAGCTAGATGAATACTGCTGTAGCTAGATGAATATTTCTGGAGCTATATGAATACTTCTGGAGCTAGATGAACACTTCTGGAGCTAGATGAATACTTCTGGAGCTAGATGAACACTTCTGGAGCTAGATGAATACTTCTGGAGCTAGATGAACACTTCTGGAGCTAGATGAATACTTCTGGAGCTAGATGATTACTTCAGAAAAATAATATCACGAAGCTGCCTCACTTCTCCCTATTTTGAGTTAATGCTAGAGGGTGATTTGTGTGAAATAATCTCCCTGAGCTGCATCATATCTCCCTATTTTGAGTTAATGCTAGAGGGTGATTTGTGTGAAATAATCCCCAGAGCTGCATCATATCTCCCTATTTTGAGCTAATGCTACAGGGTGATTTGTGTGAAATAATCTCCCTGAGCTGCATCATATCTCCCTATTTTGAGTTAATGCTAGAGGGTGATTTGTGTGAAATAATCCCCTGAGCTGCATCATATCTCCCTATTTTGAGTTAATGCTAGAGGGTGATTTGTGAGAAATAATCTCCCTGAGCTGCATCATATCTCCCTATTTTGAGTTAATGCTAGAGGGTGATTTGGGAGAAATAATCTCCCTCAGCTGCATCATATCTCCCCTATTACAATGGAGAAAGCAACTATTTTTACAAAGACTGATGTGGTTGGTCAAAAACTACTTTTCTCCCAAATATAACTAGAATTTCTGCATGATTTGAAGGTTTACCGTAGTGTTGTGATAGTTTATTATGGAAAGGAGGTCAGGCAAAACACATTACACAGAATGTTCCATCTGTACGTTCCTTGCTCTGTATGGGGTTCTACACGCTATGGTGATACATATTTAATTTAAGCTTCATAAAATTCCACACATTGGTTAACGAGATTTGGCCCAGGCGCACGGACGGACGACTCCAATAATATAAAAATATGCCTCGCCGAAATGGCAGTACATGTAGATAATATGTTATTATGTTCTATTTCGGGTTTTAGCCTGCATCAGCACCATTTTGGGCTATATCGCCAGCAGGCAGTTTAACTAACAACACCTTTCCTGGGCAGGCTCCAGCGGTTAACCAGTACTTGGGTGCACCAACCTCCGTAAGAAACTGCCAACTTTTTCATATAAATGACACACGGCCTGAGCAGGGCTCGAACCCTTGACCATCAGTGATGATAGGTTACCGTGATATACAAGTCAGCGACCATAACCACTCGACCACGGAGGTGGACGTACATGTAGATAAAGAAACAAATTTCTGCTTTATGAACTACCTTTACCTTTGTGAACACATTTTTAGTGATGACTCAGTTTGAGTAACTCAGTTTATTAATTTGAGTAACTCAGTTTATTAATTTGAGTAACGATGTTGTATCTGGGTATTAGCATTACCCGACTCGATACATACATGGGTACTCGAGCAGTGTCCCTAGATCTAGTCCCTACAGTACACTATAATAGAACAGATCATACCTCGTCATCGTCCGAGTCTAACAGGCCCCTGTTCTTCTTGTCGCGTCTCTTCTCTCTCTTAGATTTACTACAAACAACAAGGAGACAATATCTACACATAAGACAATGAATGGCAAGCAACACGATTTACAACATCTCTCTATCTTTAGAGATGTGTTAACTGTGGGTGTGTAACCCTGAATGCCAAGCGGAACCTAAGAGAGTAATACACTGAGGCTGGTCAGTGCGGATAATTGGTCAGTATATAACAGTATACAGAGCCTGTATATCCAAGTATACAGAAGGTTGGGATCACACCATAGTGTAATACACGGAGTATACAACAGTATACAGAGCCTGTATATCCAAGTATACAGAAGGTTGGGATCACACCATAGTGTAATACACGGAGTATACAACAGTATACAGAGCCTGTATATCCAAGTATACAGAAGGTTGGGATCACACCATAGTGTAATACACTGAGGCTGGTCAGTGCGGATAATTGGTCAGTATACAGAGCCTGTATATCCAAGTACAGTCAAACCTGTGTTAGTGGTCACCTCCATTAGGCAACCGACCTGTATTAAGCAGCAACATTTCCCAGATTCCCAATATGTTGTTTTATTATACATTTGCCCTCTATTAAGCAGCCACCTGTGCTAAGATTTGCCATTCATGTCACATGTCATGTGTAAAGACTGTTAATATACCTCAACTAAGATGAGAGGAAACACTTGTGTTTGAACACAGGTGAGATGATACTGTAAAACAGCTGTAACTAATATACTTACAAATGTGTAAAATAGCGGTGTCAGTCTTGGATCAATTGGTATCGAGACAATTCTTAAGTACATGTTACAAATGCTCACTATTGGCTGTCAACAATGTTGAACATATAATGTGTTATTGCCATGCAATTGATCACATACGGTGTAAAGTGTTGAACATTTTAGCTGACATTGTTAGTACTAAAGATTATATAGAATGCATGCATTTATCACCAATGGACCAGTGCAATGCATTACTATCGTTAGCATTACAGGTAGATGATAATCTTGTTCCAAGGAACTTGTTGCTATTGAAGCTAATATGTAGAATGTTTTCCAGGTAGTTGAAAGCTAACTGATTCTATGTTATGTTATGATTCGGGTTTTACGCCTGCATCAGCACCATTTTGGGCTATATCGCCGGCGGGCAGTTTACCTAACAACACCTTTCCTGGGCAGGCTCCAGCGGTTAACCAGTACTTGGGTGCACCAACCTCCGTAAGAAACTGCCAACTTTTTCATATAAATGAGACACGGCCTGAGCGGGGCTCGAACCCGTGACCATCAGTGATGATAGGTTACAGTGGTATACAAGTCAGCGACCTTAACCACTCGACCACGGAGGCGGACGATTCTATGTTATACAGGTGCACATTGTTATGTTCGGACATCATAACTGTTATATATTGCTAATTATGTATTCGTCCATAGTCGAGGTCAATTGACTAAATACAAGGTTATATGTGCTGCGATTACTCAACTGACATTTAACCCTGTTATTTGTGCATTGATATTATACTGTTTGTACATATATATTAATAATGATTTGTAAATATGTTATGCTCTTCAGCAATGGAGGAAATAAAAGTATCTATCTATCTTTTGTTCTATATATCATTATTACGTACATTTGAATATTAGCCTATTTCTTGCCGTTATTTGCCTACCACTATACTGCCTACCGCAATACTGCCTACCGCTATACTGCCTAACGCTATACTGCCTACCGCTATACTGCCTACCGCTATACTGCCTAACGCTATACTGCCTACCGCAATACTGCCTACCGCTATACTGCCTACCGCTATACTGCCTACCGCTATACTGCCTACCGCTATACTGCCTACCGCTATACTGCCTACCGCAATACTGCCTACCGCAATACTGCCTACCGCTATACTGCCTACCGCTATACTGCCTACCGCAATACTGCCTACCGCTATACTGCCTACCGCTATACTGCCTACCGCAATACTGCCTACCGCTATACTGCCTACCGCAATACTGCCTACCGCTATACTGCCTACCGCTATACTGCCTACCGCTATACTGCCTACCGCAATACTGCCTACCGCTATACTGCCTACCGCTATACTGCCTACCGCTATACTGCCTACCGCTATACTGCCTACCGCTATACTGCCTACCGCTATACTGCCTACCGCTATACTGCCTACCGCAATACTGCCTACCGCTATACTGCCTACCGCAATACTGCCTACCGCTATACTGCCTACCGCTATACTGCCTACCGCTATACTGCCTACCGCTATACTGCCTACCGCTATACCGCTATACTGCCTACCGCTATACTGCCTACCGCTATACTGCCTACCGCAATACTGCCTACCGCAATACTGCCTACCGCTATACTGCCTACCGCTATACTGCCTACCGCTATACTGCCTACCGCTATACTGCCTACCGCTATACTGCCTAACGCTATACTGCCTACCGCTATACTGCCTACCGCTATACTGCCTACCGCTATACTGCCTACCGCAATACTGCCTACCGCTATACTGCCTACCGCTATACTGCCTACCGCTATACTGCCTACCGCTATACTGCCTACCGCTATACTGCCTACCGCTATACTGCCTACCGCAATACTGCCTACCGCTATACTGCCTACCGCTATACTGCCTACCGCTATACTGCCTACCGCTATACTGCCTACCGCTATACTGCCTACCGCAATACTGCCTACCGCAATACTGCCTACCGCAATACTGCCTACCGCTATACTGCCTACCGCAATACTGCCTACCGCTATACTGCCTACCGCTATACTGCCTACCGCAATACTGCCTACCGCTATACTGCCTACCGCTATACTGCCTACCGCTATACTGCCTACCGCTATACTGCCTACCGCTATACTGCCTACCGCTATACTGCCTACCGCTATACTGCCTACCGCTATACTGCCTACCGCAATACTGCCTACCGCAATACTGCCTACCGCTATACTGCCTACCGCTATACTGCCTACCGCAATACTGCCTACCGCAATACTGCCTACCGCTATACTGCCTACCGCTATACTGCCTACCGCTATACTGCCTACCGCAATACTGCCTACCGCTATACTGCCTACCGCTATACTGCCTACCACTATACTGTCTACCACCCTGGTTGATAAGCTGTGCTTAGTTTATACAAATTTATTTTAGCTCGATTGCGAAACAAGTTCTTACAACGTATATTAATCACTCTCGAGACCTCATTCCTGATGGCATCCATCGCCATGAGGGAGAGAGAAGAGGCAACATGGAATTTAAATGCCTCGCCTAAGGGCACAATCTTAACGGCTCCAGCGGGGCTCGAACTCCGGACCTGAAGCGAACGTGCATCCACTGCGCTATCACGACTTCCACTAAGCTGTGTTTACAGTCGGATAGTAAGTTTGCTGGTTTGATACGGTCACAAGCCCTTATCAACCAGAAAAAACTGTATCATAACTAGTTCCTAAGAAATACTGCATGCACGTTTGTTCCCAGTGTGCTAGCGTTTTCGTGTATCTAATTCCGTAATTGTGAGTTATTCCTGATAAATGGATAACGGAGAGCATGATTGGATTATTAAATGTTCAAATTCATATCAAAGTAATGAAGACGTTATTACGTGGCTAGATTTATATCAGCCCAAGTATTGACTCTATGTCTCAAGGCTGATATCAAGTTACCTTGGGTCGATACCTACGCTGATATCAAGTTACCTTGGGTCAATACCTACGCTGATATTAAGCTACCTTGGGTCGATACCTATGCTGATATGAAACTAGCCACTTAATAACCTCTAGTTTCAGTCGGTCTCAGGCTGGTATCAAGTTACCTCGGGTCGATACCTATGCTGATATGAAACTAGCCACATAATAACCTCTAGTTTCAGTCGGTCTCAGGCTGGTATCAAGTTACCTCGGGTCGATACCTATGCTGATATGAAACTAGCCACATAATAACCTCTAGTTTCAGTCGGTCTCAGGCTGGTATCAAGCTACCTTGGTGTCGATACCTATGCTGATATGAAACTAGCCACATAATAACCTCTAGTTTCAGTCGGTCTCAGGCTGGTATCAAGCTACCTTGGTGTCGATACCTATGCTGATATGAAACTAGCCACATAATAACCTCTAGTTTCAGTCGGTCTCAGGCTGGTATCAAGTTACCTCGGGTCGATACCTATGCTGATATGAAACTAGCCACGTAATAACCTCTAAGTATTCCATATAAGCACCGTTTATTGAAGTACCTTTTGTTTGAGGATTCGTCTGCATCCTTATCACATTCAGCTGCTTGTAAACTCTCACTGGCATTGTCCACACTCTCCACCTGATGTACATATGATGAATATAAACACAGTCTCGTGCAAAAACTACAAACAATTAACGTCATATCATCACTTATCACGGCTCATTCTAGAGGGCGACATGGGCGAAGTAGTTGCCCTTGGAACCCTGACTTTGCCCCTGGGGCCACCACTTCTCCCTTAAAATGTTTTTTTTTTACAATTTTCAAACAAAATATTCTCCAGTACGATACCCTGGCCATTGTAAAGCACTACTTCTATTAAAATATTGTATATAATACCTATTATGTTGAACTTTATTAAATAAAACCATTAGATGATGCAATCGAGTGCTTTCTCACTTCTCCCAAACATTTGGGTCCAGCTTGAGCCCTGCTTATCCTCACAAATACGTTCAGAGAGTCGTACCTGCCAACCTCGTAGTAACAAAAGACTGTCCCAGCTATTACCAAACATCAGTTGCCTCCCTTGTCTGAACTAACTATACGAATGATGTTAACAATGTCTGTGCACTGCGTCCATATACTCTCTTAACCAATATTTGGTGGACGCATAAATACATCTTTCATTAATATTTATGGACACATCTAATATGATAAATACCCTCAGTCTCTCACTCCATCAATCCATGAGTGTGCAGCAGATGGCATACTCTCTCACTTCATCAATCCATGAGTGTGCAGCAGATGGCATACTTTCTCATTTCATCATTGTGCAGCAGATGGCATACTTTCTCATTCCATCATTGTGCAGCAGATGGCATACTTTCTCATTCCATCATTGTGCAGCAGATGGCATACTTTCTCATTCCATCATTGTGCAGCAGATGGCATACTTTCTCATTCCATCATTGTGCAGCAGATGGCATACTCTCTCATTCCATCATTGTGCAGCAGATGGCATACTTTCTTATTCCATCATTGTGCAGCAGATGGCATACTTTCTCATTCCATCATTGTGCAGCAGATGGCATACTTTCTCATTCCATCAATCCATGATTGTGCAGCAGATGGCATACTTTCTCACTCCAGCATTGTGCAGCAGATGGCATATTTTCTCACTCCATCATTGTACAGCAGATGGCATACTTTCTCATTCCATCATTGTGCAGCAGATGGCATACTTTCTCATTCCATCATTGTGCAGCAGATGGCATACTTTCTCATTCCATCATTCCACCTTACCTCTGCTGCATTCTAAACCTTACCTCTGCTGCATTCTAAACCTTACCTCTGCTGCATTCTAAACCTTACCTCTGCTGCATTCTAAACCCTACCTCTGCTGCATTCTAAACCTTACCTCTGCTGCATTCTAAACCTTACATCTGCTGCATTCTAAACCCTACCTCTGCTGCATTCTAAACCCTACCTCTGCTGCATTCTAAACTTTACCTCTGCTGCATTCTAAACCTTACATCTGCTGCATTCTAAACCCTACCTCTTCTGCATTCTAAACTTTACCTCTGCTGCATTCTAAACCTTACCTCTGCTGCATTCTAAACCTTACATCTGCTGCATTCTAAACCTTACCTCTGCTGCATTCTAAACCTTACATCTGCTGCATTCTAAACCTTACCTCTGCTGCATTCTAAACCTTACATCTGCTGCATTCTAAACCATACATCTGCTGCATTCTAAACCTTACCTCTGCTGCATTCTAAACCTTACATCTGCTGCATTCTAAACCCTACCTCTGCTGCATTCTAAACTTTACCTCTGCTGCATTCTAAACCTTACATCTGCTGCATTCTAAACCCTACCTCTTCTGCATTCTAAACTTTACCTCTGCTGCATTCTAAACCTTACCTCTGCTGCATTCTAAACCTTACATCTGCTGCATTCTAAACCTTACCTCTGCTGCATTCTAAACCTTACATCTGCTGCATTCTAAACCTTACCTCTGCTGCATTCTAAACCTTACATCTGCTGCATTCTAAACCATACATCTGCTGCATTCTAAACCTTACCTCTGCTGCATTCTAAACCTTACATCTGCTGCATTCTAAACCCTACCTCTGCTGCATTCTAAACTTTACCTCTGCTGCATTCTAAACCTTACATCTGCTGCATTCTAAACCCTACCTCTTCTGCATTCTAAACTTTACCTCTGCTGCATTCTAAACCTTACATCTGCTGCATTCTAAACCCTACCTCTGCTGCATTCTAAACTTTACCTCTGCTGCATTCTAAACCTTACATCTGCTGCATTCTAAACCCTACCTCTTCTGCATTCTAAACTTTACCTCTGCTGCATTCTAAACCTTACCTCTGCTGCATTCTAAACCATACATCTGCTGCATTCTAAACCTTACATCTGCTGCATTCTAAACCTTACATCTGCTGCATTCTAAACCCTACCTCTGCTGCATTCTAAACTTTACCTCTGCTGCATTCTAAACCTTACCTCTGCTGCATTCTAAACCTTACATCTGCTGCATTCTAAACCTTACATCTGCTGCATTCTAAACCATACATCTGCTGCATTCTAAACCATACATCTGCTGCATTCTAAACCTTACCTCTGCTGCATTCTAAACCTTACCTCTGCTGCATTCTTTTGTTGTTTTCGTTTCTTTTTCTGTTTCTTTGACAACCTGTAACACCAAGCACGAGTTCCAGACGCAATGCAAGAAATTATTCAATTCAATTCATATTATAACATATTTATAGCAAACAATACATAAACAAAGTACAATGGAAAGGCATGGATACATTTTCAGAAGAGCATAGATGGTTGTGGTGTCTAACATTGTTAATTTCTTGCTAAACTTGCGTAATATATAAATTTGGATAGGTTTTGAAAAATTTTCCTCTTAGTCTCTGTAAGTAAGGTAATAAACTTTTGTTCGGTAGGCCAAGTGTAATAGTAGCATTTCAGATATTATTTCCTTAAATCTCTAAATTTAGGGCAAATAAGAGGAAAATGATATTCACTTTCGGTCATTCTATTATTACAATATATACAGATTCGTTCATTCCGTGTTAAGTTTGTGTAATGCCCTTGTTCATGGGATGATGTCCGACATTTGGTTAACGATATTCTAACTTTAGGTTCTAGTATAATGTTAAGATATTTTTCTAATTGAAATTCATGTTTAAATTCATGTTTAAACAAGTTATACGTTTCAAGACGAGTTATATTTAAAATTATATTTATAATCCCCTCAATTACGCAGGCTTTCGATGTAACATTATTACAATTCCTGAATATACAGCAGTTTACTGGTATGTAAGTCTGGGATAAACCAAATATATCCATGAAATACATATGTATACGGTAACATATTTGTTGTTTTCCATAATAGTTTTATTATCTTGACAGTGAAATAAACAATCTACCGGTAATTGATACAGTAACATGTTTGTTGTTTTCCATAATAGTTTTATTATCTTGACAGTGAAATAAACAATCTACCGGTAATTGATACAGTAACATGTTTGTTGTTTTCCATAATAGTTTTATTATCTTGACAGTGAAATAAACAATCTACCGGTAATTGATACAGTAACATGTTTGTTGTTTTCCATAATAGTTTTATTATCTTGACAGTGAAATAAACAATCTACCGGTAATTGATACAGTAACATGTTTGTTGTTTTCCATAATAGTTTTATTATCTTGACAGTGAAATAAACGATCTCCGGTAATTGATACAGTAACATATTAAATTATGCTTTTCAATGAAATATAGAAATAATAGAAAGCAGTGGAATAACACATTTTATTTCTCACTGCTTTGACGTGTGGTACATAGCCACGGCATGTTGAAATGTTGTAAACGCAAACATTTTCGGACTCAAGCTGTCAATGACGTCATTTACGACATATTTTACGATGCCATTTAGCACAAGGCTGCATCATTTTCTATCATAAAACACTTTTTTCAGCCTAAAATAAAAAGAAGATTTGCTTGCTTAAGTGAATGATCGAATAATATTTCATTCATGAACACAGAAAGCTATTATTATCACTCGTGACGCCACTAGCGCAACTCGGCCAATAGCGCCACTAGCACCACTCCGGCCACTCGTGATAATACTGCTTTCAATGTTCATTCACTGAAATATAAGTTTATCGTTCACTGAAACAAATATGTTATTACTGCTATGTGTAAATTCAATATCTAGACACCCGACTTTATGTTCATAGTACGGTATGTGTCATAATAACACAGGTACCAAAGTCTACAGATTTTCCAAAATGTGTAAATTACCGGATAATGAGCATAAATTCATCCAACTCAAAAGTCATACAAAATGACATTTTTTTGTAGAAGAGGGAGGGGTACGCCTGGTAGGCCCCGAGATGTTCCTATTCCACAGAAAGCCGGAATGTCGCCTGTATTGCCCTAGCTATTGGTGCAATTCCAAATCTAAAACGAAACCTCCAACATAAGATGCTAATGGGCAATCAACTGAGAGGCCAAGACATATGAAATAACACAAGGCAGTAAATTCTGCTCAAACTCGTGTCAATAAACTAACCTTTGAGGAGCATCATTTTCTTCAAGCTCCGCCTCCTCCAGTCCGTCAGCTGTCAATTCCTCTATGCTTCCCTTCCCGTCTTCTGCTAGTCCCGCATCCTCTTCTGCCATGTGAGCTTTGATAATAGCCACAAAGTCCTTATGTTTCTTAGACTTCTCATGATTCTTGTATCTATGAGGGAGAAAAGCAATGAACGAGTGCCTGAAAATGGGTTTCTTTGAACAGTAAAAGAATGAGCGAAGAAACAAAGGGTGTTCAAAAACTAAAAGAAATTAGTGAAAATAGGTAAGTAAATTCCATATTTACACTAAGTCTTGGGACGACCCCTTTCCTGATAATAATTATTGTGAGAGTTCCTGAGAAGGAGTTCCTGAGAAATATTACAACAAAAGAAATTAACTGCTTGTTAAAATCAATACAGTAAAGAGTTAGCGATAATGAGCGAGTGTAAATTTGTTTTGGAAATTTAAAGAATAGGCAAGAGAAATGAGATTTAGAAACGTGTAAGTGTGAGTAAAACTGGGCGGTGGAAAAGCAAACTAGAGAACAGCACTGCTGGTGTTTGACGCAAAAACAAATGCTTGATTTCACATGACATTGACTTGACCTTGAAAAAACTTCATCCAACTAGAGTCAAGCTCAACAGGGTCTTCTTTCCCCGCTGGTGCGTCCAAGCCCGTTCCCTTGGCTGTGGTTTCGCTAGATAGTAGATAGGGACAGTGGGAATCTCGTTAATCCATTCATGCGCGTCACTAATTAGATGACGAGGCATTTGGCTACCTTAAGAGAAAAAACTTCAAGGTCACGGTGTATGGCTTATTTCAAAGGTCATACCAGGTTTACTATATAAGAAGGTGCTCCATTGAAACTACAGTCTACATTCGTTATGTCGAATTCCGTTGGACAGAACAAAATACAAAATAAGTCCATTAGTGATGTATGGGTTAAGTTTATACAGACTGTGTGTTTTACGTTTATTTATTGTCGCTATCTGTTGCCCATATGAGCGACGCCTCCTGAAGAGATTAGTCATTTTAGATTTTTGGAGGATAGTGCAATGATACATACAGAGACCCATTCCAGAGTCTCCTCTGGTTCTTTTACGTGCATGGTGTAGAGCACCGACACAAGACCTCGGTTTAAAGTCCCATCTTAAAGACTTGTTCATTTTATTAGGGTCGATCAATGGGGGATCGAACCTACGATCCCTGGCTTATCAGTCCAGCATGTTACCACTGGACTACAGATCCTTCTGTAATCTATAGAGACGACAAAAACAACAGGTTTTGTATACACTGTACAGTCAAACCTGTGTTAGCGGTCACCTCTATTAAGCAGCCAACCTCTATTAAGCAGCCAGTAACCAAACTCCCACTGTGGCAATTGGTTCAGCATTTACCTCTATTAAGCAGCCACCAATGTTAAGCAGCCAATTTTTACCACTCCCTTGGCTGGCCGCTTAAGACAGGTTTGACTGTAGGTGTAAGGTGTAACTTACGTTTTCTCATTTTTAAACATTCTATCACAGGCTACACAGTAGAGATCCTCGTAGAAGGCCTCCTCTTGTTCCTCATCATCTATATCTTCCCCGTAACCTGCAAGCAAATATACTAACTCTGTCACAGTGAGCGATGATTCTGGTCAAATATATAGCTAGTAGGGAGGGAGGGTGTAGCGCCATATAGCTAGTAGGGAGGGAGGGTGTAGCACCATATAGCTAGTAGGGAGGGAGGGTGTAGCACCATATAGCTAGTAGGGAGGGAGGGTGTAGCACCATATAGCTAGTAGGGAGGGAGGGTGTAGCACCATATAGCTAGTAGGGAGGGAGGGTGTAGCACCATATAGCTAGTAGGGAGGGAGGGTGTAGCACTATCAGAGATGAATCTGTTCACAACTACAACAATGAGAGGTGGGGGATGAGGATCACTCCGTAACCTGCAATAAGCAGATATATTACTATGTCACAGTGAGCGATGATTCTGGTCAATATACCAGTTTGTGGGGAGAGGGTGTAGCACTATCAGAGCTGATTCTGTTCACAACTATAACAATGAGAGGTGGGGGATGAGGATCACTCTGTAACCTGCAATAAGCATATATATTACTATGTCACAGTCAGCGATGATTCTGGTCAAATATATCAGATCAGTGTGTGTGTGTGGGGGGGGGGATCGCTATCTGAGAGATGATTCACAACTACAAGTGTGAGAGGGGGGTGAGGATCTCTACATCACAGTGAAAGATGATTCTGGACACACATAGCTCAGTGATGGGAGGTAATTCAGTCCTAATTACTGGCCCAAAACACCACTGGGGGAGGTAACTCTGTCTGAGAAGTGATGTCACAAATACAACAGTGGTGGGAGGTAACTATGTCACAGTGAACGGCGATTCTGGTGTCACAAATATCAGTGTGTTTTGTAAATAGCACACACTGTATGCAGGTTTTGTAAATAGCACACACTGTATGCAGGTTTTGTAAATAGCACACACTGTATGCAGGTTTTGTAAATAGCACACAATGTATGCAGGTTTTGTAAATAGCACACACTGTATGCAGGTCTTATATAATGTACATACTATACGCAGGTTTTACCTCTATCATGCATGCAGTACCTGAGTTTTCAGAATTGCCTCCAAACTGTTTGTCGTATTTTGCCTCCAGTTCCTTATAATGATCCTCTAGAGCCGACGATGAGGACCATTCTGCCTCCTTGTAATTCTCCATCTTCCTGTAACAAACAGCCATGCTGTCAAACTATATCAAACAGCCATACTGTCAAACTATATCAAACAGCCATACTGTCAAACTATATCAAACAGCCATACTGTCAAACTATATCAAACAGTCATGAATTTCACCATGTTTATTCGGTCTACACGTTTATTTTATACAAATTTATTTTATATCGATTGCGAAACAAGTTCTTACACTTACACCATATATTAATCATTCTCGAGACCTCATTTCTGATGGAATCCATCGCCACGAGGGAGAGAGAAGAGGCAATGTGGAATTTAAATGCCTTGCCTACGTAAAATGACTCAATTTATTAGGAATAATGCACGTTACATTCTGAATAGTTAACTAGCATGAATATTACTGAAATAATTCTTCAATGAATTAATTTCCAAATGTCTCTAATATTGTAGTGGAGCTTTAGAATTTAGATTCTCCGTCTTACTTTGTTAGAACTCTTGACTTACTTTCTCCCCTCCTCCAGATGTCTCTAACATTTCAGTGGACCTCTAACAGTTTAGATTCCCCGTCTAATTTAGTTAGAACTCTTGACTTACTTTCTCCCCTCCTCCAGATGTCTCTAACATTTCAGTGGACCTCTAACAGTTTAGATTCCCCGTCTAATTTAGTTAGAACTCTTGACTTACTTTCTCCCCTCCTCCAGATATCTCTAACATTTCAGTGGACCTCTAACAGTTTAGTTAGAACTCTTGACTTACTTCCCCCCCCACCCCCTCCTCCAGATATCTCTAACATTTCAGTGGACCTCTAACAGTTTAGTTAGAACTCTTGACTTACTTCCCCCCCCACCCCCTCCTCCAGATATCTCTAACATTTCAGTGGACCTCTAACAGTTTAGATTCCCCGTCTAATTTAGTTAGAACTCTTGACTTACTTTCTCCCCGCCTCCAGATGTCTCTGTCTCTGTTCCTCTGATTTCTTCTTTATTTCCTCAGCTCTCTCTTCTAACTTTTTCTAGATAAGACAAAACATTTGTACAAAGTCAGTGTAACAGTGATAAATATACTGAAATGTCTTGTTGTCTGAACTACAATAACACTTAAACAGTTGAGCTTATAGCGACACTCCAGTTTGTATTTAGTGGAGGAAGATCTCAGGTGTCCTTCAGAGCTATGTTTCTGTCAGACTCTTTTCTTCTTTTTTTTCAGCTACGAGGAGTAGCCCGTTTATTTTTTCCACAATTACATATGTAAACATATAATATAAATTACAGTTGTTTTGCAATAATCTATCGATACTATATACTAATATAGTATATATACAAATGCATTTATTAATTTTTAGACTTTTTAACCAATAGCCGTTACAATTGTGCCCTTAGGCAAGGCATTTAAATTTCACGTTGCCTCTTCTCTCTCCCTCGTGGCAATGGATTCCATCAGCTATGAGGTCTTGAGAGTGATTAATATAAGTTGTAAGAACTTGTTTCGCAATCAAGCTAAAATAAATTTGTATAAACTAGACAGATACAGAGGTATTACCTTGAACTCACCTGTAGAAAAAGTAATATTAATGTGTTTGTTTATTATAGCTTCACCCCTATTGAAAGGGTCAGCAATTACTGACTTTAATATGAGACAGCGTTTTATATGAACATCAGTACTTCTCGAATCCTATCCTTGTCAGTAACCATTATTTAACTAACTGGCAGCTCACCAACTGGCCATATCAGAACGAACCCCTGACAAGGTTCGAACCATCAACCTCCCACTTCGTAGACGGACACCGTAACCACGAAAATTATGATAATTTTTTTAATTTGGCGTGAAAATGGCCCGAAACTATATTTTTTTTTGTTGAAAATTTGGCACGAAAACATTTTTTGAGAAAATGGTGCGAAAATATTTGGCGCAAAATATCAGCTATTGATTATCTGCCGGCTGTGGTTGCGCAAGAAGGGTGAATAGCGTCCCATATATACTACTATCTACAAACAGGGATATTACCTTGTATTCTTGAACTCGTTTGTCCCTCTTCTTCACATATTTTACAAGTGCCTGAAGGAGAAAATCAAATCTATATGTATGAGCTATAGAGCTGTGTATTCTTGCTACCATTGTCAGGAGTACTGCAAAACATGTTACTAATGCAATCTGGGCTGTTATAATTTTCAAAATATAGCATTTTAACATATTCCCAGGGTTCACTCTAGGTCAGAAGTTTTGGGAGAAGTGAGAAAGCGCGTGATTGCTTCCTTAAATGGTGTTCTTTAATATACTTCTGCAAAATAGGGTTAAAATGCACAGTACAACCATTAAATACAACAGTTGAATAGAAGGGAGTGCTTTATAATGGGCCAGTGTATCTTACTAGACAAAATTTTGTTTGAAAATCATAAAAAACTAATTTTTTTTTAGGGAGAAGTGGGGCCCCCAGAGGGTGAAGTGAGGGTCCATATGGGCGACTATTTCACCCACATCGCCCTCTAGAATGATCCCTGATTCCAAAAGTAACCCTTTAGATTAAACAGTATTTATTTGTTCTGTTTCATATATATATATGCATATAAAACTATCATAAATTAATTGACAGATGGATCTGTAGTCCAATGGTAACACGCTGGACTGGTAATCCAGGGATCGCAGGTTCGATCCACCGTCTGACCCTAATAAAATTAACCGTCTTTCAGATGGAACTTTAAACCGAAGGTATCGTGTCGGTGCTGTACACCGTGCACGTAAAAGAACCAGAGGAGACTCTGGAATGGGTCTCTCTCTGTATCATTGCACTATCCTCCAAAAATCTAAAATGACTAATCTCTTCAGGAGGCGTCGCTCATATGGGCAACCGGTAGCGACGATAAATAAACGTAAAACACACAGTCTGTAATGACATAACCCATTCATCACTAAAGGACTGGTAATGTCGGAGTATTTTGTTCTGTCCAACGGAATTCGACATAACGAATGTAGACTGTAGTTTCAATGGAGCACCTTCTTATATAGTAAACCTTGTATGACCTTTGAAATAAGCCATACACATTAATTGTAAGACAAATAGGATCTGAAAACAAGCTTAATACAAAGCTTATATAAATTCATTTCCCTTTGGAATGAATGGTGTCCCCCTTGTGTTGTAGGAATGATTCACATGTATTAAAGGTTTCCATTCATTATAAAATATAACTGCCAACAATAACTTCCTCTTCTTCCAGCCACAATGTTAAATGTTATGATGAAAGCCTGGAAATGTACATGTATAGGCATTTCATAACTAATGCAATATGAGAACGAAACATTTTATTAAATGGACTGAGCAATCAGATATGACTGTGTAAACTCATACTGACTTATGGACTAAACAATCAGATATGACTGTGTAAACTCATCCTGACTTAAGGACTAAACAATCAGATATGACTGTGTAAACTCACCCTGACTTATGGACTAAACAATCAGATATGACTGTGTAAACTCACCCTGACTTATGGACTAAACAATCAGATATGACTGTGTAAACTCACCCTGACTTATAGACTAAACAATCAGATATGATTGTGTAAACTTATCCTGACTTAAGGACTAAACAATCAGATATGACTGTGTAAACTCACCCTGACTTATGGACTAAACAATCAGATATGACTGTGTAAACTCACCCTGACTTATGGACTAAACAATCAGATATGACTGTGTAAACTCACCCTGACTTACAGAATAAACAATCAGATATGACTGTGTAAACTCATCCTGACTTAAGGAATAAACAATCAGATATGACTGTGTAAACTCACCCTGACTTACGGAATAAACAATCAGATATGACTGTGTAAACTCACCCTGACTTCTTCATTTCTTTCCTTTCTAGAAGCATCTCGGAGTTTCTTGTTTTCAGCCTCCATGAGCCGTCGAACCCTGCGTTCTGGCGCTTCTCTTGTGTCGTACTTCTCCACCCACACGAAGGACTTGGCTGTACAGTAACATTCCCAGTAATCATAGAATGGTTTAGCAACCTATAACCAATACAGTACGGTACACGTATATGTAGAAGCCAGGAAATCAGCCCAAACCCTCTCTGCCAGTGTAAATATGTATGGGTGGACATGTGCCGTCAAAGTGGAAATGTTGAGGACACAAACAATTTAAAAATCTATTTTTCCTCGTAAATTATGCTACTGAATTTGTATCTCGACGGAATGCTCAATGTGGTACACATACATACCGATCATAATGCTGTCCATAGGCTAAAATAATTACTTAGCAATCCAATTAAACCTTTCATAAGCAGCCAGCAAACTTATCGACCAAAGTCGAAAGTCATTCTACCGGGTTCGTTATGTTATATTTCAGGTTTTACGCCTGCATCAGCACCATATTGGGCTATATCGCCGGCGGGCAGTTTACCTAACAACACCTTTCCTGAGCAGACTCCAGCGGTTAACCAGTACTTGGGTGCACCAACCTCCGTAAGAAACTGCCAACTTTTTCATATAAATGAGACACGGCCTGAGTGGGGCTCGAACCCGTGACCATCAGTGATGATAGGTTACAGTGGTATACAAGTCAGCGACCTTAACCACTCGACCACGGAGGCGGACTTCTACCGGGTTCGATACTCGGTCAGGTCACGTATTTAGTGTCAGTGAGCAAGGCACCTCACACACATTGCTTAGTACTGGTTAACCACTTTAGGTCGGCTAAGCTTGCCCAGGAAAACATGGCTGCGTCCCCGCAAGGGGTTTGACATTAATGGAACATACATACATATCTGCACGAAATATAATCCATCCATCCATAATCAAGGTAGTGCTCCAGATGGACTGACGGACATACATTTTCACGTATGGATATGCATGTTGATAGTCTAGTGGTCTCCTTTTTGTTCTTTTAACCACATAATATCATATACAGTCAAACCTGTGTTAGTGGTCACCTCCATTAAGCAGCATACCTGTATTAAACAGCCAGTTTCCAGATTCCAAATATGTTGTTTTATTATACATTTGACCTCTAATAAGCAGCCACCTGTGCTAAGCAGCCACTTTCTGTGATTTCCTTGACAGGCTGCTTAAGACAGGTTTGACTGTATACCAACATAAACGCAAACCCTAGACCGTTAAAGTCTTTGTTCCCATTGATGTCCTAGCCTATACAGACGGATCTGTAGTCCAGTGGTAACACGTTGGACTGGTAATCCAGGGATCGCAGGTTCGATCCCCCGTTTGACCATAATAAAATTAACAGTCTTTCACATGGGACTTTAAACCAAAGTCTCGTGTCGGTGCTGTACACCATGCACATAAAAGAACCAGAGGAGACTCTGGAATGGGTTTCTGTCTGTATCATTGCACTATCCTCATAAACCACTTCAGGAGGCGTCGATCATATGGGCAACCGGTAGCGACGATAAATAAACGTAAAGCACACACATGTCACATAATTACTGTCTGTAAGCACGGACGGACAGACAGATGCAGGATAATGGATGAACTAATAGACTGGTCTAAAGTAAAACAACAAAATCCAATTACAAATGTACTTTTCATGAGTAATTATACCTCTTCAAACACCGACTTTGAGTCTCCGAAGTCATATAACACAAAGTCCTCGTCTTCCATGAACGGTCGATCTTCCTCAGCTAGAGTCTTGAACACTTCATCATACACTCTGTAAAATCCCTGTAAAACAGAAATATATTGGTACTATAGCTTTAACCGTGGAGTTTGTTCACTTGAACACTTCATCATACACTCTGTAAAATCCCTGTAAAACAGAAATATATTGGTACTATAGCTTTAACCGTGGAGTTTGTTCTCTTGAACACTTCATCATACACTCTGTAAAATCCCTGTGAAACAGAAATATATTGGTACTATAGCTTTAACCGTGGAGTTTGTTCACTTGAACACTTCATCATACACTCTGTAAAATCCCTGTGAAACAGAAATATATTGGTAATATAGCTTTAACCGTGGAGTTTGTTCACTTAATGATATATACCAAGTTTAATTTGAAATGGATAAGACCTGTAGGAGTTCGTTTAAACTTTATTTAATTTACAACGATTGCGAAGCAAGTTTTAACAACTTATATTAATCCCTCTCGTTGGCGCGGATGAAAACGTAAATGTGGTCATTCGTGTGGGAGGAAACCAGAGTACCCGTAGAAAACCCACCTGTCCGATCTGGCAACCACCGTACCATCTCACATACTTCCTGGTCCGAGGATCAAACCCGGGTTGCATTGGTGAGAAGCGAGCACGCTAACAACTGCGCTAATCGGACACCATGTAGGAGTTGAGATCACTTCTATAATATAATACGATTGTATTTAGAGACCACCAAATGGCGTCTTAAGCAGGAATGGTCTCTTAATACAGGCTAATTTGTTCCTTAACAACACAAACCGGAACGGAAAAGGTGATCTCTTAATACAAGTAGTCTTAATAGACATGGTCCTTCAAGCATGTTTAACTGTATTGTAATATAGTTTAACTGTATTGTAATATGACAATGTAAAAAAGGGGGGAATGCATTCTAGAAAACTAGTTATATACAAGCCTGCTACCTCCTTATCATCACCAAATCCCTTATAACAAGATGAGTTGAAGAACTGGAAGACGTCGAGACACGTATCTTCGTAGTTATCTCCATGACCCATACCTAAAATAGTGCAACATTTTTACACACCTTGCATACTATACCGAGTAGTAAAATTATACTGAACAATACATAGATCAAAAGCATTGATTCGATACTATTTGATTGCTTTATCTACATGTATATAACAATAACAATCGTATAACCGATAAATAATTAGACACAAGTTCTGACAACATTAGTGATTGGCCCTCCCCCATGAAAAGCATCTGGGTTATTGTTTTCTACACGCTTGCCGCACAAGATGGCCGGCATGTTGAAAATCACATGACATTTTTCACGTGATTGCAATATAGAATTCTGATGACGGCATCTGTGAAGTGAAGAGAGTCAAAGTGAAGAGAGTCAAAGTGAAGAGAGTCAAAGTGAAGAGGAGAGTCAAAGTGAAGAGAGTCAAAGTGAAGAGGAGAGTCAAAGTGAAGAGTCAAACTGAAGAGGAGTCGAAGTGAAGAGGAGAGTCAAACTGAAGAGGAGAGTCAAACTGAAGAGTCAAAGTGAAGAGAGTCAAAGTGAAGAGAGTCAAAGTGAAGAGAGTCAAAGTGAAAGAGTCAAAGTGAAGAGAGTCAAAGTGAAGAGAGTCAAAGTGAAGAGGAGAGTCAAAGTGAAGAGGAGAGTCAAACTGAAGAGGAGAGTCAAACTGAAGAGGGGAGTCAAAGTGAAGAGAGTTGAAGTGAAGAGTCAAAGTGAAGAGAGTCAAAGTGAAGAGTGTCGAAGTGAAGAGTGTCGAAGTGAAGAGAGTCAAAGTGAAGAGAGTCAAAGTGAAGAGAGTCAAAGTGAAGAGGAGAGTCAAAGTGAAGAGAGTCAAAGTGAAGAGAGTCAAAGTGAAGAGTCAAACAAAAAAAGACTATCCTTGTCAAAATGAGATTATACTCAAAACGATGTATTCTTAATACTTCTAAGTTCATATATTATGCATTAATCAGTAGGACTAGACATTAATACATTCTAATACTTAAATAATTACATTAATACACCGTAAACATATTTATGCAGAACCTGATATCTTTTCACAAGATTTTATTAAAGAGACCTCTCGGTAATTATTTTTGTGTATCCACTACACTGTGTAACTATTGTATTTGCTCTAAGCATCTTATAGATGTTTTACGCAATAAACTATTGTTATTGTTGTATATTTTCAACTTGTTAAAAATGGTGGATTTCTTTACCGCAAAACTTTGGTAATACTAGTTTTGTATGATGATAACCTTTATAACGACTGTGACAATCAGTGTGTGGGTGAATTACAGACGGATATGTAGTCCAGTGGTAACACGCTGGACTGGTAATCCAGGGATCGCAGGTTCGATCCCCCGTCTGACTCTAATAAAATTAACAGTCTTTCAGATGGGACATTAAACTGAGGTCTCGTGTCGGTGTTGTACACCGTGCACGTAAAAGAACCAGAGGAGACTCTGGAATGGGTCTCTGTCTGTATCATTGCACTATCCTCCAAAAATCTAAAATTACTAATCTCTTCAGGAGGCGTTGCTCATATGGGCAACCGGTAGCAACGATAAATAAATGTAAAATACACACACACATTGTGGGTGAATTAATATGAGCCGTTGTTAGAACTCGCCTTTACCGCTATCATCAGTGCTCAGGTTCGCTACCTATCAGGGACAAGTGATACAATGATGATATGTGAGAAAGTTGTCAGTCACTTGTGGAGGTTGGAGAATTGAGTACTGACCCCGAGGTTATAAAACTTTTCTCAGTTATGGTCAGCTGAACCAATCAGCTGAACCAATCAGACGCTTGAGACTGAGTTTTGAGATTGAAGAAAAGTATTATAACCTCGGGGCCTGGTTTCTACCAAGAAAATATGGGTGGTCTTCTCCACCACAACAGACTGACTTTGTATGATAATGTTCCAGAGTACCGAGTCCCAGTACAAATCAAACACACAGAAAAACAGAGATATACATGTAAGCCATTTTTGTTTTAGAATGCAATCATTGTACCTCCTTGAAGTATTGCCTCCCTGTGTTTATCATACCAGGCACGCTCCTGGGGGTCACCGAGCACATCGTACGCCTGCTGCACCTGTCGGAACTGCTGTGTACACTCATCTATATTATCCGGATTCTTATCTGCAAATGCGTAAATAACAGTAAAATTTAAAATACGCAAGAATAGTGGTTAAAATAAAGTCCAACGTCTGCTCTGTCTTATTCTGTAAATATCTGTATTTAGACAAGAATTGTGGCGAAAATAAGGCCGACAGTCATGGCAGACTGTCTTATATTGTAAATATCCATTTTTAGATAAGAATAGTGGCGAATATAAGGCACAATATATGACCTGAAATTTTAAATATTCGCATAAACTATTTTGAGATGTCCGCAGCATGATGCAAGCCACCCAACAAATCATGACAATAACACGTGCATGTACCCCAACGTCTGAAGCTGAATTCCACGAACATTGCTCCAAATAGCACCCACATATCTGGGGGTACCCATGATACCAAAGGACAGGCAAGTAGGGCTCCATATAGCACCCATATATTTGGGGGGGGGTACCCATGATACCAAAGTACAGGCATACCTGGCTCCATATAGCACCCACATATCTGGGGGGGGGTACCCATGATACCAAAGGACAGGCAAGTAGGGCTCCATATAGCACCCATATAGTTGGGGGGGGGTACCCATGATACCAAAGTACAGGCATGCCTGGCTCCATATAGCACCCACATATCTGGGGTTACCCATGATACCAAAGGACAGGCATGCAGGGCTCCATATAGCACCCATATATCTGGGGGTACCAATGATACCAAAGGACAGGCAAGTAGGGCTCCATATAGCACCCACATATCTGGGGGTACCCATGATACCAAAGGACAGGCATGTAGCGAACCATATATCACCCATATATCTGGGGGTACCAATGATACCAAAGGACAGGCATGCCTGGCTCCATATAGCACCCATATATCTGGGGGTACCAATGATACCAAAGGACAGGCATGTAGGGCTCCATATAGCACCCATATATCTGGGGGTACCCATGATACCAAAGGACAGGCATGCAGGGCTCCTTATAGCACCCATATATCTGGGGGTAACCATGGTACCAAAGGACAGGCATGCCTGGCTCCATATATCTGGGGGTACCCATGATATCAAAGGATAGGCATTGGACAAAACTTTGTATGTTGTAAACATTCTTACAGTGGGCGAAGTCAGGCAACTATTTCGCCCAAATCGCCATCTAGAACATTTGAGCCCTGCAAAGTACACATATTTACCCGGATGCCACTTAAGGGCTAATTTTCTGTAAGACTTTTTAAGGTCATCTGCTGATGCATCTTTCTGCACTGCAAGTACCTCATAATGACACTTCATTGGAGCCATTTTACCTGTTATAAAATAGAATCAAACATAAACTGATTGGTCTGACTGTCTAGAGTATGTATAATGTTGACAAAAGTGAATGAAACAATAGATAAAAGTTGATGTCTGTTGAACCTGTTAGAAATTTAACCATTCCAGAAAGATAAATGGCAACAATGCTAATGGACCAAATGGTTTTATTGACCGGACCTCCGGAGTCCAAATGTTACACATCGCGAAAACATATGATATCATATGTGATGTACCTATGCAGTACAACAACCTGGTCCAAGCAGGCGGCTAGTAATGTGATGTATAAATATTCTGAAAACGTTCTAAATACTTAATTGTGCAAAAGTCTTAAGATACACTAAGTCTTAAATAATCATGGAAGTAAACATTTCATAACTACCTGTCAGGGGAAATAACTGCCGCTGCAGGTCAGTTAGACTAATTCCCGTCCGTTACCGTCACTGATAACTGGTCCATGGAGTTCAATCCGGACAAGTGTGGGGTGCCGAGAATAACTCGCAAAAGAAAACCACTTATTTTCCCTTACACACTCCATAACATGGTACTAAAATCAAACGATGCCGCCAAATATCTAGGTGTTACAATTAGTAAAGATTTATGCTCGGCGTAATTCCTACATACCTTATGCCGTAACTGGCCCTGCAACGTATATATCATGCCCTATGAAAAATGTTAAATGCACTTGCCGTATATTATTATAAAAAAAATTCTTAAGTCGTGAACACAACTTTCATAAAATTGTAGCTTCATTACGTAACAATGCGCCTAAATACAGCTATCGCAACGGCACATATTTCCATGGGGAACTAGATACTTTAGGGCACCTATGGAATATTTTATTTACGCATGGGTAAATGTTGAATATATTATTTTGACTTAGTAACATCAATAACTAACAATATTACAACTCATAAGAAACTTTTTTTCTGGTTATTTGTACATTTTTTCCCCAATCCGGATAGCCACCTGAAATGCTCATAAACCGCATCAATTCGGTGGAAAAAAATTTCCCAACAAGTTGTCTGTTTATATTCGGCTACTGAATCAGTCAGGTGACAGTTGCATTAGGCTACCGGTACGCACAACAGAATGTTATTGAACAATGCTTCACCTCAGTCAGGGAAAATATGTTAAAACTATTTAAATACGGATGTAAATGGAAAAATACGCCGAGCATAGGTTCCACCACTCCAAACTGGTCTACACACAAACAAGTCTTCCAAAGCTACTAATTCTCTCAGATTCATCAAAAGGAATGTAAAGACAAGTAACAAGAAGGTCAAAGAAAAAGCTTATAACACCTATGTACGTTGTGTGGCGTCCGTGGTCCAGTGGTAGAGCGTCGGATTTGGAATCGAACGGTCCGGGTTCGATACTCGGTCAGGCCACGTATGTAGTGTCATTGAGCAAGGCACCTCACACACATTGCTTATTACTGGTTAATCGCTTAGGTCGGCTAAGCCTGCCCAGGAAAACATGTCTAAGTCCCCGCGATGGGTTTGACATTAAAGGAAGATACATGCATACGTCCTCAACTCGAGTATTGCTCAACCGTCTGGCACCCCTGGCAAAAATCTCTCACCTATAAACAGTGCAAAGATCAGCCCCACGCTATGTCTGCAATGACTATAACTATACAAGCAGTGTAAGTTGAGAAGATGAGAAGTTTCTTCAATGTTGTGCTCCTGTGTCCACCAGCCATTCATAGGCAACACTATCTTCGCAATCGTAAAATAAATAAAGTTTAAACACCAAACGTAACTCTGGGACTGACTGAGGTAGTGTCTGCATTTTCGATCAGTGCTATGATTGAAGCACATATGATGGGATCAAAGGTACGGGACCCACATATTCTGATCGGAGTCTCTTAAGCGTACGCTGATGGTGGTAATAGGTGTTAGCTGCATGTGCATCAGCCGCTGCTACAACAACAACAACCGGTCGACCAAGTAAGTTTGACCTCCAAAATAACCCTTAACAATGACCTTGAGCAGCATGACCTGATATCATAAAATAATCAGAATTGGAATTGAATCTGAAATCCAATGAAAAGTGGTATCATACTCGGTTCCAAGAATCATTTTGGTTATTCAATTTATTTTAGCTCGATTGCGAAACAAGTTCTTTCAACTTATATTAATCACTCTCGAAACCTCATTCCTGATGGAATCCATCGCCACGAGAGAGAAAGAGACAATGTGGAATTTAAATGTCTTGTCTAAGGGCACAATCGTAACGGCTCTAGCGGGGCTCGAACTCCGGAGCTTTCGCACCTGAAGCGAACGCGCATCCATGCACTATCACGACTTCCTTTTGGTTATCTAATTTGTATTTCGCCACATTCTCGGGGCCTGTAAAATATCGATAGTATGGCATGGACAACATCTGAGCCAAATTTGGTGCGCTTGGAAGTATGTGAACAGAACTATTCCGAAGGTACCTCATTAATAGAAAACTCATCTATATAAATCCTTAGTCAACATTTTGCAAAAGGTCTGTGGTTTCACCCATTCCTGAAATGAGTAGATGAATTGTGACTAAATGTTCTTGTATCAATTTGTCTGCCTCCCTCCCTCCATCCATTAGTGGTATGACATATTGTATTTAAGCTTAAACTTGATTTATTTTACAACTATTGCGAAGCAAGTTCTAACAACTTATATTAATCGCGGATGAAAGCGTAAATGTGGTCATTCGTGTGGGAGGAAACCCACCTGTCCGATCTGGCGACCACCGTACCATCTCACATACTTCCCGATCCGAGGATCGAACCTGCATTGCATTTGTGAGAAGCGACCGCTGTAACCACTACGCTAATCGGAAAATTTGACCTTGTCTGTGCATTTTATCTCCAAAACATCTTGTTGGTTAGTTAGCCAAGCGTGGCATGAAGCACCAGTATGATGCCAAGCGTGGCATGAAGCACCAGTATGATGCCAAGCGTGGCATGAAGCACCAGTATGATGCCAAGCGTGGCATGAAGCACCAGTATGATGCCAAGCGTGGCATGAAGCACCAGTATGATGCCAAGCGTGGCATGAAGCACCAGTATGATGCCAAGCGTGGCATGAAGCACCAGTATGATGCCAAGCGTGGCATGAAGCACCAGTATGATGCCAAGCGTGGCATGAAGCACCAGTATGATGCCAAGCGTGGCATGAAGCACCAGTATGATGCCAAGCGTGGCATGAAGCACCAGTATGATGCCAAGCGTGGCATGAAGCACCAGTATGATGCCAAGCGTGGCATGAAGCACCAGTATGATGCCAAGCGTGGCATGAAGCACCAGTATGATGTCAAGCGTGGCATGAAGCACCAGTATGATGCCAAGCGTGGCATGAAGCACCAGTATGATGCCAAGCGTGGCATGAAGCACCAGTATGATGCCAAGCGTGGCATGAAGCACCAGTATGATGCCAAGCGTGGCATGAAGCACCAGTATGATGCCAAGCGTGGCATGAAGCACCAGTATGATGCCAAGCGTGGCATGAAGCACCAGTATGATGCCAAGCGTGGCATGAAGCACCAGTATGATGTCAAGCGTGGCATGAAGCACCAGTATGATGTCAAGCGTGGCATGAAGCACCAGTATGATGCCAAGCGTGGCATGAAGCACCAGTATGATGCCAAGCGTGGCATGAAGCACCAGTATGATGCCAAGCGTGGCATGAAGCACCAGTATGATGCCAAGTTGTTAATATAATCCTTTCCATTTGGATGTTTTGCTGATTTAAGGTCCCTTCAACATTTTTTTGTCTAATTCTACCTTATCCAAGCTTCATCTCCAAAACCCCTTGGTTTTTGTCCACCAAAATTGTCATGAAGCATCGTTAATATGTCTAGTCGTGCATAGGATAATCCTGTTGTGAATGGGCAATTGTTTTGCAGATTTATGGCCCTTTGAACATTTGTGTCCGTCATTTTGTGCAGGTTTACTTAGTTCAAGCTTCATCTCCAAAACCGCTTTTGTTTTATTCACCAAACTTGGCATCAAACATCAGATTTATGTCTAGTTGTGCTTATTTTAACCCCGTTCTGGTTGGATGATTTTCTGGGCAGATTTACAGCCCTTTGAACAAATTTGTACAATTTTACTTTGTCTGCATTTCATTTCTAAAACCCCTTGTGGTTATTTCATCAAACTTGGCATAAAAAATCAGCATGTGTTGTGGTTGGGTTTTGGCAGATTTACGGCCCTTACATTTTTATAACAAAGCACTTCCTCTCTAGGATGCCTTGTTGGGTTTTTCATCAAACGTTGTTTAAAGATTGATGTCTAGTTGGGTATATTACATAATACTGATGTTTCCTGCCAAATTTGCTGATAATCGAACAAAGGGTTTTGGAGATGAAACGTGGACAAGGTAAAGCTGACTTACAACAAAAACAATACATCTCCACCCGATACATAGCAAGGAATATTTCAACATTGCATGACAGAATGACCTCTATAATGGCATTGCCAAAATAAACATTTGTTTAGAGTTGATTCCTGATGTCTCTCTCCAAGTCTGTAAACCACAGACAGACATAACGTTTTTAGCCCAATCCAATGTAAACCACAGACAGACATAACGTTTTTAGCCCAATCCAATGTAAACCACAGACAGACATAACGTTTTTAGCCCAATCCAATGTAAACCACAGACAGACATAACGTTTTTAGCCCAATCCAATGTAAACCACAGACAGACGTTTTTAGCCCAATCCAATGTAAACCAGACAGACAACGTTTTTAGCCCAATCCAATGTAAACCAGAGACAGACAACGTTTTTAGCCCAATCCAATGTAAACCACAGACAGACAACGTTTTTAGCCCAATCCAATGTAAACCACAGACGTTTTTAGCCCAATCCAATGTAAACCACAGACAGACAACGTTTTTAGCCCAATCCAATGTAAACCACAGACAACGTTTTTAGCCCAATCCAATGTAAACCACAGACAGACAACGTTTTTAGCCAATCCAATGTAAACCAGAGACAGACGTTTTTAGCCCAATCCAATGTAAACCACAGACAGACAACGTTTTTAGCCCAATCCAATGTAAACCACAGACAGACAACGTTTTTAGCCCAATCCGATGTAAACCACAGACAGACAACGTTTTTAGCCAATCCAATGTAAACCAGAGACAGACGTTTTTAGCCCAATCCAATGTAAACCACAGACAGACGTTTTTAGCCCAATCCAATGTAAACCACAGACAGACAACGTTTTTAGCCCAATCCAATGTAAACCACAGACAGACAACGTTTTTAGCCCAATCCAATGTAAACCAGACAGACAACGTTTTTAGCCCAATCCAATGTAAACCACAGACAGACAACGTTTTTAGCCCAATCCAATCAAAGAACAAAGGTCCTCCATAAAATCATTTTTGATTGGCTAAAATTTGTTTTTCAGCACCCATAATACTATTAAAGCACTGTTACATCTGCCTGTGATCTAAACAGACGGATCTGTAGTCCAGTGGTTAAGACGCTGGACTGGTAATTCAAGGATTGCAGGTTTGATCCACCGTCTGACCCTAATATTAATAGTCTTTCAGATGGGACTTTAAACCGAGGTCTCGTGTCGGTGCTGTACACCGTGCACGTAAAAGAACCAGAGGAGACTCTGGAATGTGTCTCTGTCTGTATCATTGCACTATCCTCCACAAATCTAAAATGACTAATCTCTTCAGGAGTCGTCGCTCATATGGGCAACCGGTAGCGGCGATAAATAAACGTAAAACACACACCTGTCATTTAAACAAGGTAATTTATACACTAGTGATGTAAGTATGAACTCAAGATGGTATATTGTTATGTTCAAAGTTCATTGTACAAATAAATACAACATAACCTAATAAATTGTGATAAATATTTGTTTTAAAATTATTATATTGTTATATAATAATTTTAAAACAAATATTTATCACAATTTATTATTATTAGGTTATGTATATGGTACACATAAGGCCCAAGCCCACGCACGATTGCTGGTTCAGCAAATTATAAAATGGTTTTTATTCTTTTCAACGATTGCCAAATTTCTAGTTGGAGGTCAGTGGTAGGGTGGGGTACTTAAAGTTGGTGTTGAGAATTAGTGCTTGGATGTGCATGCAAAGTTTCAGAGCAATAAGTTGGACGGTTTTTGAGGTATGCTAATGTTTGAAGTTCGATACATAAATAATTTCTGAAATTGGACTATTTTTTACCAAAATTCAAGTTGGTTTAAATATATTTATTCCACTATATAGTATATATATTCACAAAACAATACATGTACACAAAATCAAAGAATAGGAAAGGATTAAAACGGAAGCAGAGCTTATATAGAATTAAAATTCAAGTTCACTCTTGGGGGTGGTAGGGTGTGGGGGTGGTAGGGTGTGTATGGGGAGAGGGGACTTGTTTCTCGTTTTAGATACTTTTACTTACGTGATAGTCAGCTTTTATATTTATGAAACTACTATAAATTAAAAAAACTAGAAAATGTATTCTAAACAACAGTGTGCATTCTACATGTATGTTATGTCAATTGTATGTCTGGAGCATGCGCAACTATGATGTCATAACAAGTACTTTACTACCACGTCACAAGTATGTATTTATCGGTCAAAATGTGTAACGTTTAAATACCGGCTATTCACACAACTTTTAGCAAGTTTTACATCGGAATTGCTACTGTAGCTGGACATGGCAGTTGAAGAATTCAACGATAGGGCAATATTTGTAGTGTTAATAGCCCGTCGTGCAGGATTAATAGTTTGATGGTGATTTTCAGTGACATCAGAATTGCGAGGCTATGTTGGTTGTTCATATTGTGTACAACGCATATGAATACAGTGCTCAGTTGCATAGTTATTACACTAGTGAAATACGACAAATATGCAATGGCGATATTACCCATCTGCAGCGCAAATAATGTTATAAATGCAAATATGTAATTGTTGGCAATGCCATCACCACGGAAAGGTGACTGTTTAGTCTCAACTTCGACTAAAGTGGGCGAGACAATGTGGTTTTACAATAATTATTTCTCGTATGATCTACGACTTTTACAATCATTATTTATTGTGTGATCTACGACGTTTTACAATCATTAGTTCTTGTATGATCTACGACGTTTTACAATCATTAGTTCTTGTATGATCTATGACGTTTTACAATCATTAGTTCTTGTATGATCTACGACGTTTTACAATCATTAGTTCTTGTGTGATCTACGACGTTTTACAATCATTAGTTCTTGTATGATCTACGACGTTTTACAAATCATTATTTCTTGTGTGATCTACGACGTTTTACAATCATTAGTTCTTGTATGATCTATGACGTTTTACAATCATTAGTTCTTGTATGATCTATGATGTTTTACAATCATTAGTTCTTGTATGATCTACGACGTTTTGCAACCATCTGGGTCATCTTTCATTAGTGGATTTGGCGCTAGTTTCAATGTGTTGGACTTATTCTCTGTAGCTGTACTGAACATTTCTGAAGAAAAAAAGGAAGAAATGCATTTAATGCAGTATGGGAACTCAACAAACTATATTATGCATACAAGATTATTTAAAATTACATGTTACATGGTGAAGTTATGAAATAGAAATTAAACCGGAAATAGAAATTAAACCGGATAAATATCTAACGTAAAGATCAAATAAAGCCAGTGCTATCCTGCTCACAAGGTGAAAGTTTCCTCTCAATTCAAAGGGCCATGACACTGATGTTACAAGGCCAAGTCGTGATAGCGCAGTGGATGCGCGTTCGCTTCACGTGCGCTTTCACATGCGAAAGGTCCGGAATTTTAGCCCCGCTGGAGCCGTTACGATTGTGCCCGTAGGCAAGGCATTTAAATTCCACATTGCCTCTTCTCTCTCCTTCATGGCGATGGATTCCATCAGGAATGAGGTTTCGAGAGTGATTAATATAAGTTGTAATAACTTGTTTCACAATCGAGCTAAAATAGATTTGTAATAAGTAATGTTTTACCTTCTAATGGATGCCGTGGAGAACTCTTCACCTTGCTGTCCTTAACGTGCTCCCTGAAAATAAAATACAACGCTGTCATACCAAATTCTGTGTGAATAAATATAAATTGGATTACTCTGTTAGATCAGCAAGGATCACCTCAACAGTTTAGGTACCATCATATACATACTAGGGTTTATTCTAGAGTGGTAAAAAGGGCAGGGTGGGTCAGAAAAGGGGCAGGGTGGGCCAGAAAAAGGGCAGGGTGGATTTTTAGCTGCAAGAGGGCGCGGTGGGGCCGGGCCGTCACCCCACCCCCACCGAGAAAACATCAAAACATGTATTTTATTATAAAATAATACACCAAATAGTAGCTGTAAACATTCCCATAAACCTTTTGATACCCGTAGACAACATAACCAGACACACAAACCCATATTGTTATAAACACATCCCTGTCAACAAAGATTCATACAAATTCTCTATTTATCCAAGAACCGTCATCCAATGGAACTTGTTACCCCTTGCTGCACATGAAGCAATAACAATTGATGGCTTTAAAGCACTTATCCCCGTAAATGCCCTCCCAACCATGATCTAAAGCATTCACTCTATGTACAAAATCTTAAACAATCACTGTAGTATATTTGTCTTTGGACATTCACTTATTTGTTAATTAATCATTGTAAATATCATCATCTCAAAATTCACCAGCGACGACACATAATCCTCAATATTGAGGGAGTGCCGAAATCACCAAGAAGAAGAAGAAGAAGATAACTACATTCTTTATTATGAGAGGCTGCTGATGCATATTTTAACAAGAGTTTTCAGACCAAACCTGATAGAAAGTTTGCTCAAATGCTAAAGTAATTTGCTGTAAAACGTTGCCCAATGGCTAAATTGAAAGCGGGTTTGAAAAGCACAATTCAGAACGAAATCAATATGATGAAGCTTGTATAAATAGTCCATTTCGGTATTTTGATGTCCATTTCGGAAATCCCAAATAATTCTGTTCGTACTGTAAATAGCCCTATGTCCCATAATTAACTGTACCTGGTTTGTTTTGATAATCACTACATTCCTCTTGTGCATATTGTTAGTGGAATGACTTTTGACTGCTTTTTTCCCGGATGACTTTCATTTTCGGATCGTTTTTTTCTTCTTCGGCAAGCCTTTTTTCTCAACCACCCAACTGAATAATGACATCAACCACGCGTTTTGACCATAACCCTGGGCTGAGCAAGTGATGAAGGCGTTCTTTATGCGTGGTTGATACTATATTCTGATCGGCTGGTTGAGATAAAGATTTTACGTTTTTTTTCAAATTCACCAAATAGAAAACAGAGTACAGTGGTCTAAGGTGATTGTCGCTAAATGAGTTGTTTCCCTTGTCAGTCTATTTTCCTTTGAAATAACGACAACTCTTCGTCATCTTGCGCGCGCACTCAGCACGGTTCGTTCCGATCGTAAATGAGGTAACTTTCGGGACTTTTCGGAGCGTGTAGTTCAATTGACTAACGGAAAAGGGCGGAAATGCGCGAAACCAGTTCTATTTTAAGTAACATGTCTTGCATCTACGTTTTGAATGTCTACATTCAACGGTAATTGACCTTTCTGCCGATTTTGATTGACAGCTGGCGTTAGCCAATCGCATCGCACCATTCGCGCACACCCCCGGCAACGGTTTATCGCCGCCATCTTGTTAGACAAACAATGCATATTAGACACACTAGTAACGAGTAGACAAATTTGAAAAGGCGTGAATTTGATCGAAAATACGGGTTTAAAATTGTTTTAATGATGTTGAAAATGTGTAGTTTTGGTGTGTGGGTTAGTTATAGTACAACATTAGTCGATATCCTGGTGATCGACGTTAAATTCAACCCATTTCAAAATCCTTGGACAAATCTAAAAGTGTGTATATGAACCACAAAATACCAGACAGCTGCTTTAAAAACAATGCATCTATAAAAACACCGACTGACCCCATATAGTCATTCTTTTCTCACAAACACAGCAATCAAATTTAAGCGTGTCACACTGTTTATTGGGAGCAATCAACAACTTACCCACTAACGGTACATCACAGAGACCGCCGAGTTATAATACCCGATAGGGGCCACTGCTATCAAGATCAAAGTATTTCACATCGGAATTTAGCACTGATTGTGCTAATTGGTCAATTATAAAATGTGTGCACATAATTATATAATTGATTACTACACCGAGTCATTGTTTTATCGTTCTGTTAGATAAATGAGTTATGTAGTAACATTTTAATCAAATCTGATAACGAGTGATCGTGATCTGAAATTATTTTTTGAAAAATATTTAAAATTAATTAATACTGTCTGTCATTGACAATGGTGAAAAGATGTAGTTTACGGGCTGTGTGACAGTGATGTAGATATCCAGATCGATTGATAGGTGACGTTAAATTCGTGCCATTTTCAAAACCTAAGACAAATCTGGAAAACATGTCTAAGGTGGATTAAGTTGTGTGAACGACCAAACGACCAGCTGAATACATCCAAAATTAATGCAAACAGATATATTTGCACACAAGTAAGTTGAAATTAATTTATTTATGCATAATAAAATATTTCGAAAAAATATATTCTGCATTAATAGATCTACCGTTCACAAGAGATATGTGAGAATAGTGGTGATTATACATGTGGTTCATACATATTGTCGTGGATGGTGGACTAGGGATCAGATAGTAGTAATAGTACACATGCATGTGCAGAGCTGTGGGATTCCCATATTAGCTCAGTGAACGTACTGGTGTTCAGTTTTTGGGCCTAATGTTCGAGTCTTCTAGGAGGCATAGGGTCGAGTCTCTCAAGACGGTGGCATATTTCATTTCTTTTGATGTCAAAGTTGACACGATGTGGTTGTTCACTCTTCCGTTGACTGCGCAAGCATTTACCACGAACACTTAACACGTCCTCATCCGTATATCTGTACTTTAGAGAAATAACCTTCACACCTACGTCTATTATGAGATGGGCTGTTGACAAATTAATCAATTACTGGAGAATATATATTATTCTTCACACCTTGATTGGTCGGCTCAAACATTTGTGATGCTGGCTTGTATGCCCATGTTTTATCAGCTTTAGAGCTGAGCCGTGCCATATGTCCAAGCCCTTGAATCATGTATAAATATCATGCTCTTCACATCAATTTCATTACAACCATGGTGTCTATTTTTCCATGCGTTTTTTGCTCTCGTCACGTTTCCAGCCGTATGCATGCTCTTAGCTGCGATAAGTGCCACCGTTGGAATCATCGAAAATGCGGAATGATTTATTTATTCTCCCCTATTCACTTTAATTAATCTTGATTAGTGGCCTGAAACCTAGATAGATAATCACTCCTGGTATGGCAAACACACGGCTGCATAGTCCCATTCATAATTGTGTCTACTTACCTAAATAGCTAATAATAGCATTATTATAATGGGCCTGTATAGTGCAGTACTATATATATATAAAATACGAACCTGTGATTATACGAATGCACTAGTATACGAAACTACCATTAGACGAACAGGGAATTATACGAAATCACCTGAATTCACCTAAAACCCTTGCTTTCAACGAGATATTCTTATCTGGGTGAAATAAAACCGAGAAATTCGACGGAATTTTATCTAGATTAACTCGATGCAGGTCTGCGTTAGACGCCATTTTGTTAGATAGCTTGTCTCGCGTGGTTACAGCGAGCACCTGTAACTATGGGGGGCGTGCCTAAGTAGCGTTTGCAGAAAGGTCAATTACGTTAAAACTAATTCTCGAAATACTAGGTGTTACAATCATAGGCCCTACTTCTTCTTTTTTTTAACAGTTGCAGTCATCCAATTATCACCAATTAATCCATTGATAAATCGATTTCTTATGGTATCGGCATAATTATGCCCCCAGCTGTTGTGTACAGTATATACTAATTATTGATAAATTAAACAGATCACACGTATCGGCTAATATACGGTTGACCGTTAACCTACCTTACGATGATTGACAGCTAATTAAGCATGATCAAAGAGTCGTGGTTCTAGTTTGGGCAGCAGGGCGGAACAAATCGGGCAAAAGGGCGGGCATAAAGGGCGGGGCTAAAAAGGGGCAGGGCGCGGCGCCCTGCCATTCCGCTCTAGAGAAAACCCTACATACAATCAACTGATCAGTCAGGCGCGTAGCTAGGCCTAAATATGGATTACGCACCATCCTAGGGGGATCCGGGGACATGCCCAACCCGGAGATTTTTGTCATCGTTATATGGTCTCAGGTGACTTTTGCCTACTATGCACATCAGCTACAATCAACATTTGTTGGCATTTTGTTCATGTCTGCTTTCTTGTTAATGATCAATGTCTGTGCCCCCCCTTACCCCCTTACGATCCCAGCTTTTATTGCATTTTTCGCCTTTATTTAATTTTCTTTTTCAGGAACTGTCGAAATAAATCTTACGCACGTGCGTACATGCGTACGCCTAGCTACACACCTGTCAGTAACACATTTGATTTCTCTATGCTTTGCACGCGTGGCACCTAAGCCGCTGCATGTTGAAATAAATGTATTCGGACTCAAGTCATTAATGGTAGTCGACACACGATGTTCTAGCGCCATTTAGTGCACGGTTGCATCATTTTCTATCATAAAAACACTTTTCAGCCAAAACTAATATTTGTTTAAATGAATGTTCGTATATACTAAAACAAACAAATATCCTCTTTATTGGAAACAAGTGTCCTGGCCAGTAGGTGTGAGAAACATGTGTCCTGGCCAGTAGGTGTGTGAGAAACATGTGTCCTGGTCAGTAGGTGTGTGAGAAACATGTGTCCTGGTCAGTAGGTGTGGGAGAAACATGTGTCCTGGTCAGTAGGTGTGTGAGAAACACGTGTCCTGGCCAGTAGGTGTGGGAGAAACATGTGTCCTGGTCAGTAGGTGTGTGAGAAACATGTGTCCTGGCCAGTAGGTGTGCGAGAAACATGTGTCCTGGCCAGTAGGTGTGCGAGAAACATGTGTCCTGGCCAGTAGGTGTGCGAGAAACATGTGTCCTGGCCAGTAGGTGTGTGAGAAACATGTGTCCTGGCCAGTAGGTGTGCGAGAAACATGTGTCCTGGCCAGTAGGTGTGTGAGAAACATGTGTCCTGGCCAGTAGGTGTGCAAGAAACATGTGTCCTGGCCAGTAGGTGTGCGAGAAACATGTGTCCTGGCCAGTAGGTGTGCGAGAAACATGTGTCCTGGCCAGTAGGTGTGTGAGAAACATGTGTCCTGGCCAGTAGGTGTGCGAGAAACATGTGTCCTGGCCAGTAGGTGTGCAAGAAACATGTGTCCTGGCCAGTAGGTGTGTGAGAAACATGTGTCCTGGCCAGTAGGTGTGCAAGAAACATGTGTCCTGGCCAGTAGGTGTGCGAGAAACATGTGTCCTGGCCAGTAGGTGTGTGAGAAACATGTGTCCTGGCCAGTAGGTGTGCAAGAAACATGTGTCCTGGCCAGTAGGTGTGCGAGAAACATGTGTCCTGGCCAGTAGGTGTGTGAGAAACATGTGTCCTGGCCAGTAGGTGTGTGAGAAACATGTGTCCTGGCCAGTAGGTTCAAGAAACATGTGTCCTGGCCAGTAGGTGTGCAAGAAACATGTGTCCTGGCCAGTAGGTGTGCATGGAAACATGTGTCCTGGCCAGTAGGTGTGCAAGAAACATGTGTCTTGGCCAGTAGGTGTGCATGGAAACATGTGTCCTGGCCAGTAGGTGTGCAAGAAACATGTGTCTTGGCCAGTAGGTGTGCATGGAACATGTGTCCTGGCCAGTAGGTGTGTGAGAAACATGTGTCCTGGCCAGTAGGTGTGTGAGAAACATGTGTCCTGGCCAGTAGGTGTGCATGGAAACATGTGTCCTGACCAGTAGGTGTGCAAGAAACATGTGTCCTGGTCAGTAGGTGTGTGAGAAACATGTGTCCTGGCTAGTAGGTGTGTGAGAAACGTGTGTCCTGGCCAGTAGGTGTGCAAGAAACATGTGTCCTGGCCAGTAGGTGTGTGAGAAACATGTGTCCTGGCCAGTAGGTGTGTGAGAAACATGTGTCCTGGCCAGTAGGTGTGCAAGAAACATGTGTCCTGGCCAGTAGGTGTGCAAGAAATTTGATTCTGGAATCACACACATGGGCACAGAAACCATACACATGAACACAATGACATCAAAGCAGATAACATCACAATGACACCAAATCTGGTGCGGACCGTTGTCTAATGTTGTTAAAAACTTGTGGCCCAAACCATTTGTATTTTCATGCTATATATTGTATCTTTATGTGTATGACATAATGTACTGTTGATTTGCAATAAAATATGGTTAAATAAAATCAAAGCAGATAAAGTATATACAGTCAAACCTGCCTTAAGCAGCCAGCCAAGGGAATCGCAGAAAGTGGCTGCTTAGCACAAGTGGCTGTTTAATAGAGGTCAAGTGTACAATAAATCAACATATTGGGAATCTGGCTGCTTAACCCATTTGATTCTGGATACCATTCAAACAGTATTTGCAAAGAACATTGAGCCAGGTCAAACAGCATGGAATGTTCCGTCTGATCAGGCTCTATGCTGTTTGCTATTCAGATGATGTTGCTAAGACACTTGGCTATATAGCAAACAACATAGATCCTGATCAGCATGCAGCGTCACGCTGAGGCTGATCTGGATCTATGTTGTTTGCAAAAGCCTTTAAATGTATCCAGAATGAAATGGGTTAATACAGGTTGGCTGCTTAATGGAGGTGACCACTAACACAGGTTTGACTGTACATTCCAATAATGTGCTTAATTTAAATTTTAAAGTAATGCCACATACTTGTACATTTTGACTGCTTCCTTGAGACTAATGTTTTCTTCCTTCATTTTGTTTAATTCTCCCTTCACCTTCCTGTTCTCACATTCAATACTGTCTACTCGGGATATTCTCTGGCTTTGCTTGTCCAGTTCTTGTTTCAATCTCTTGTTTTCTACCTCGGTAACAATAAGCTACAACGAGATTTGCGTACGGTAATACCAAAAGTAAATCAATACATCTGGCAATTTCGTGATTCTGATTGGCTGATTCAGCCCATGTGATCGCTGCTCATAACCCAATGAACAGCAAAATGATTCTATTCTCTAAGTATCCAAGGTGATTATTAATACTGTGCAAAAATATAGTTTGTTCACAATATAGGAACATGTTACGATGTATGGCATAAGGGATTCTGTATGGCATGGAAACATTTTTTCATACAAATTTATTTTAGCTCGATTGCGAAACAAGTTCTTATAACTTATAGTAATCACTCTCGAGACCTCATTCCTGATGGAATCCATCGCCATGAGGGAGAGAGAGAAGAGGCAACGTGGAATTTAAATGCCTTGCCTAAGGACACAATCGTAACGGCTCCAGTGGGGCTCGAACTCCAGGCCTTTCGCACCTGAAGCGAACACGCTACCATTGTGCTATCACGACTATTGGCAAATAAGACACGATTTGTAGTTATTGACACATAGCAGGTAACCACACAGGACATATGCCTAAGTGGTTAATTTCGGCACCCAGAACTACAAACCATGTTTTATTTGACTACATGCATAAATAACGCAAATACAATTTTTTAAATTATTCTAACATGACCATAATATCGAAAAAGCAGAGAAATGGTTGGTGGCCCGGGCGAGTTTAAATACCAGGCCCATCCAGAATGCTACTCCGACAAAGTGGGTCCCAAACGTTCACAACTTTTCTGTTTTAGAAATGTAATTTAAATCTCTGAAAGCTTACTAAGGGCGAGTGGATTTTGCATGTCACTAGTCACAAAAAGCTCGACGATTTTAAATTAATCTTTAATCCATGGTATAGTCCACCTTTGGAAAATGAATGTGAACATCAGCTGTGTCAAGTACAGTTGCAATATTAGCACCAAAACTTGTGTGTTTTACATTTATTTATTGTCGCTACCGGTTTCCCATATGAGCGACGCCTCCTGAAGAGATTAGTCATTTTAGATTTGTAGAGCATAGTGCAATGATACATTCCAGAGTCTCCTCTGGTTCTTTTACGTGCATGGTGTAAAGCACCGGCACGAGACCTCGGTTTAACGTCTTATCTGAAAGACTGTTAATTTTATTAGGGTCAGACGGGGGATCGAACCCGCGATCCCTGGATTACTAGTCCAGCATGTTACCACTGGACTACAGATCGGAAACGTTCTGGATTGAAGGTTATAAAACTGTTCTCCAATCTCATACTACTCTCTATTAACCCTTTCAACCCCACAGACCTCTAAATAGGCTTATGAAAAGTGTAGATCCAGATGAGCCGGCTCGTAACGAGCCGTCTCATCAGGATCTGCACTTTTTTGCCAGTAATAATTATTACTATTTTTAGATAAAATTACCCATTTTGATAAATGAACTGATCCAAATGTAATTGTGTTATTAATTTATTGGTCTAAAAATATCATGGACCAGTCCATGTCAGTTACTTGGGGTTGAAAGGGTTAAATTCCGATTGGTTCAATTGACATTAAAACTCAGATCTGAGAGGAAATCTTTTATAACCGTGGGCCCAGGGTTGGAGGTCATCAAACTATTCTCAGATCTCAAGCTCAAGTGATGATTGGTTGATTGCGAGATGTACTATAAGCTGAACGGATCAGAAGCTTGAGACTGAGTTTGAGATTAGAGAAATGTTTATAACCTCTGGGCCTGGTCTCTAACAAAAATATTTCAATTACCTCCAGATTTGTCTTGGTTGAGGCGAGAGGTCGAGATGAGGCTATTCCCAGCTACTTTACCTACTTACCTTAAAATGGTCTACAATTCCCCCACTCATGGTGCCGTTGGCCGACTCAGCGGGTGCGACCGGCTTTACGTCGGCCACCTTGTTTGAACGTCCGTCAACTGTGTAATAAGAATAGATCATAGACATGTAGTTGAAAGTGACAAATTATAGCTGAGTTACGCTACCTTTGCCATCAAATGTTAAAGCTTAGTGTGGACATATTACCCCCCCTCCCACTCCCCATGTAAGTTATTCTGGTACTCAATTCCATTTCAAAATGCAGCTGTACATTGCATCAAGTTACCTTGCATCAAGTTACCGTATTTAATCAAAACAGTCCTTGTGCATTAAATTCAAAATAATCAAGCAAATGAGTGTTGCTAAATTTTGTGAAAACATTGAGTACCGGTAAATATCTGTTATGTTTCATCTACATATGTACCTGCCAGGAGACATACATCTATACGTATCATATCTACACATAAACACATACATGAGCAACAATCTAAGGGCCGTATTTACAGGCGTAACTCCCAACTCCACTCACTGGATACGTGTGACAGCCAGCTTTCAAAGTCCTGTGTTGGATTTTCTGTAATGTTTTTTTTAATTTAAGCTTATTCAACGTCGCTACCGTTGCCCATTTGAGAGACGGGCAGTTAACCTAAGAACACCTTTCCTGGGCAGGCTCCAGCGGTTAACTAGTACTTGGTGCACCAACCTCCGTAAGAAACTGTCAACTTTTTCATATAAATGAGATACGGTCTGAGCGGGGGAAATGGTTTATATAAATTTCTTACACGTAGTGTCCATATCGTTATTCATCCTGCGCATTTGATGTTTCATGCGCGTAATTCTCTCGTCATACTGTTGTATAGTCTCTTCATATTGAGTAGTCCTATAACAAAATATCCAAAGGTTTCAACTTTATTTATCGTACAACGATTGCGAAGCAAGTTTTAACAACTTATATTAATCACTCTCGTTGGCGTGGATAAAAGCGTAAATGTGGTCATTCGTGTGGGAGGAAACCGGAGTACCCGGAGAAAACCCACCTGTCCGATCTGGCGACCACTGTACCATCTCACATACTTCCCGGTCCAAGGATCGAACCAGGGTTGCATTGGTGAGAAGTGAGCGCAGCGCGCTAACCACTGCGCTAATCGGACAGCCTAAAATGTCCATTATGTCGGTTAAGTATATATCCCCTATTTGAAAACGAATACAGTCACACCTGTCTTAAAAAGATTAAACTTGATTTATTTTACAACGATTGTGATCGCCTAAGTAGCATATAGCCTGTGTGATTAATTCCTATGAATCAGAAATCCAAACCGTGGTTATTTCGCAGATAAACAATATTATTTCTATTCTAAGATGACCAAATATAATGCTATAAATGAATAAATAGTGTGTTATTTGGTCCCCTTGTCCGTTATTTGGCTGATGGCTTTACAAAATACCTCCCTGTAAAATACCTTCTGTATTCCATTGGCACTAAAAATCCTCCTCCAGCTACCAACAATCACTGTATTCAATTCCAATGTAAAATTGTTAAAAGGTCTACAACGGTAGATTTGTTCTTTGTTTATAGGAATAAAATATCAAATGTTAGAATGTAAATTCACTAATTACCTCTTTGCATGTTCTACCTTGGCCCTCCTCAATGCTTGTGTGGCACTGAAGCCCTCCAACTTAAACTTGCACGGATGGTCATCAATCATGAAGTCTACATCTGTAACAATCATCACTGAAGTTCATTCACTCATACACAACCAAAATGCTGGTATACTCAATACAAATGAAACACATTCACTAACTTTATATTATTATATATAGTTTTACGCCTGCATCAGCACCATTTCGGGCTATATCGCCGGCAGGGGAAGTTTACCTAACAACACCTTTCCTGGGCAGGCTCCAGCGGTTAACCAGTACTTGGGTGCACCAACCTTCGTAATTTAAATGCCTTGCCTAAAGGCACAATCGTAATGGCTCCAGTGGGGCTCTAACTCCGGACCTATCACACCTGAAGCGAACGCGCATCCACTGAGCTATCACGACTTCCACAACCCTTTCACTTCTCCATGGTTATTTTTGGGTGAAGCCAGAGACTTCATTTTTATTTATTTCTCACACGATACAATGCATATCAAATTAATATTCAAATATTCATTGTAATCCAACATAACACACCACATAATGATCACACAAAACACAGAAGTCACAAGGAAGTTAGAAATGCCAAGTGCCACGTTAGAGTGCCAAAAACACTTGGTTTCTGTGATACATGAACAATACTGTACATCCAATACTGGGACATGTTGGACCAGCCCTCTACAACATCATAGTGCATACTGGGACATGTTGGACCAGCCCTCTACAACATCATAGTGCATACTGGGACATGTTGGACCAGTCCTCTACAACATCATAGTGCATACTGGGACATGTTGGACCAGTCCTCTACAACATCATAGTGCATACTGGGACATGTTGGACCAGCCCTCTACAACATCATAGTGCATACTGGGACATGTTGGACCAGCCCTCTACAACATCATAGTGCATACTGGGACATGTTGGACCAGCCCTCTACAACATCATAGTGCATACTGGGACATGTTGGACCAGCCCTCTACAACATCATAGTGCATACTGGGACATGTTGGACCAGCCCTCTACAACATCATAGTGCATACTGGGACATGTTGGACCAGCCCTCTACAACATCATAGTGCATACTGGGACATGTTGGACCAGCCCTCTACAACATCATAGTGCATACTGGGACATGTTGGACCAGCCCTCTACAACATCATAGTGCATACTGGGACATGTTGGACCAGCCCTCTACAACATCATAGTGCATACTGGGACATGTTGGACCAGCCCTCTACAACATCATAGTGCATACTGGGACATGTTGGACCAGCCCTCTACAACATCATAGTGCATACTGGGACATGTTGGACCAGCCCTCTACAACATCATAGTGCATACTGGGACATGTTGGACCAGCCCTCTACAACATCATAGTGCATACTGGGACATGTTGGACCAGCCCTCTACAACATCATAGTGCATACTGGGACATGTTGGACCAGCCCTCTACAACATCATAGTGCATACTGGGACATGTTGGACCAGCCCTCTACAACATCATAGTGCATACTGGGACATGTTGGACCAGCCCTCTACAACATCATAGTGCATACTGGGACATGTTGGACCAGCCCTCTACAACATCATAGTGCATACTGGGACATGTTGGACCAGCCCTCTACAACATCATAGTGCATACTGGGACATGTTGGACCAGCCCTCTACAACATCATAGTGCATACTGGGACATGTTGGACCAGCCCTCTACAACATCATAGTGCATACTGGGACATGTTGGACCAGCCCTCTACAACATCATAGTGCATACTGGGACATGTTGGACCAGCCCTCTACAACATCATAGTGCATACTGGGACATGTTGGACCAGCCCTCTACAACATCATAGTGCATACTGGGACATGTTGGACCAGCCCTCTACAACATCATAGTGCATACTGGGACATGTTGGACCAGCCCTCTACAACATCATAGTGCATACTGGGACATGTTGGACCAGCCCTCTACAACATCATAGTGCATACTGGGACATGTTGGACCAGCCCTCTACAACATCATAGTGCATACTGGGACATGTTGGACCAGCCCTCTACAACATCATAGTGCATACTGGGACATGTTGGACCAGCCCTCTACAACATCATAGTGCATACTGGGACATGTTGGACCAGCCCTCTACAACATCATAGTGCATACTGGGACATGTTGGACCAGCCCTCTACAACATCATAGTGCATACTGGGACATGTTGGACCAGCCCTCTACAACATCATAGTGCATACTGGGACATGTTGGACCAGCCCTCTACAACATCATAGTGCATACTGGGACATGTTGGACCAGCCCTCTACAACATCATAGTGCATACTGGGACATGTTGGACCAGCCCTCTACAACATCATAGTGCATACTGGGACATGTTGGACCAGCCCTCTACAACATCATAGTGCATACTGGGACATGTTGGACCAGCCCTCTACAACATCATAGTGCATACTGGGACATGTTGGACCAGCCCTCTACAACATCATAGTGCATACTGGGACATGTTGGACCAGCCCTCTACAACATCATAGTGCATACTGGGACATGTTGGACCAGCCCTCTACAACATCATAGTGCATACTGGGACATGTTGGACCAGCCCTCTACAACATCATAGTGCATACTGGGACATGTTGGACCAGCCCTCTACAACATCATAGTGCATACTGGGACATGTTGGACCAGCCCTCTACAACATCATAGTGCATACTGGGACATGTTGGACCAGCCCTCTACAACATCATAGTGCATACTGGGACATGTTGGACCAGCCCTCTACAACATCATAGTGCATACTGGGACATGTTGGACCAGCCCTCTACAACATCATAGTGCATACTGGGACATGTTGGACCAGCCCTCTACAACATCATAGTGCATACTGGGACATGTTGGACCAGCCCTCTACAACATCATAGTGCATACTGGGACATGTTGGACCAGCCCTCTACAACATCATAGTGCATACTGGGACATGTTGGACCAGCCCTCTACAACATCATAGTGCATACTGGGACATGTTGGACCAGCCCTCTACAACATCATAGTGCATACTGGGACATGTTGGACCAGCCCTCTACAACATCATAGTGCATACTGGGACATGTTGGACCAGCCCTCTACAACATCATAGTGCATACTGGGACATGTTGGACCAGCCCTCTACAACATCATAGTGCATACTGGGACATGTTGGACCAGCCCTCTACAACATCATAGTGCATACTGGGACATGTTGGACCAGCCCTCTACAACATCATAGTGCATACTGGGACATGTTGGACCAGCCCTCTACAACATCATAGTGCATACTGGGACATGTTGGACCAGCCCTCTACAACATCATAGTGCATACTGGGACATGTTGGACCAGCCCTCTTAAACATCATAGTGCATACTGGGACATGTTGGACCAGCCCTCTACAACATCATAGTGCATACTGGGACATGTTGGACCAGCCCTCTACAACATCATAGTGCATACTGGGACATGTTGGACCAGCCCTCTACAACATCATAGTGCATACTGGGACATGTTGGACCAGCCCTCTACAACATCATAGTGCATACTGGGACATGTTAGACCAGCCCTCTACAACATCATAGTGCATACTGGGACATGTTGGACCAGCCCTCTACAACATCATAGTGCATACTGGGACATGTTGGACCAGCCCTCTACAACATCATAGTGCATACTGGGACATGTTGGACCAGCCCTCTGTCTCTCTTGCAAGCTCTCATTTCTACAACAATACCTGTGTTATGATAAACATACTTGATTTCTGTGAGCTGGCCTCCAATTTCTCCTTCAATTCCATTGTGAGCTCTTTTTCTTCCTCTAGCTTGCAGAAAAGCTCGTCCATTTCGCAAGTAATATCGTTCTTGCATTTGTTGTAAAAATCCGTCTTGCGTTCTTCCTTATAGACCCGCTAATGGAATTAGAAAGGCAGGATTATAAATACAAATCATCTTATGGCATCTCGGCTTCTCATTTAAGTAAGCTTTAAACTGAAATGGGGGGAGGGAGGAGTGGGGAGGGAGGAGTGGGGAGGGAGGAGTGGGGGAGGGAGGAGTGGGGGAGGGAGGAGTGGGGAGGGAGGAGTGGGGGAGGGAGGAATGGGAAGGGAATTCTGATCTATGTTGAAACACTGTTACATGGAATGTTGAACCAGGGATATACAGTCAAACCTGCCTTAAGCAGCCAGCCAAGGGAATCACAGAAAGTAGTTGCTTAGCACAGGTGGCTGCTTAATAGAGGTCAAATGTATAGCAAAACAACATATTGGGAATCTGGAAACTGGCTGCTTAGCACAGGCTGCTGCTTAATAGAGGTCAAATGTTTAGCAAAACAACATATTGGGAATCTGGAAACTGGCTGCTTAACGCAGGTTGGCTGCTTAATAGAGGTGACCACTAACACAGGGTTGACTGTACTGTAATATAGTTAACCGGCTTACCTTAAGTGCAATATCAAAGGCTCGCTTCTCGTTGTCCTGTGCTGTCTGTACGTCTCTCTTTAGCTGTTTGACCATTGCAAACACGGCCACACGCTAAATTCAATAAACACATTACAATGAGACACAATGTTCAGATCTACTCGACAATCATCAGAATTCAAAGAATAAAATGTTCCAGTTTATTTGATGCTTTCCAGTGAAATATAGAAATCTATCAAGCTGTCAGTGACGTCATTTATGGTCGTCTAAACACGATGTTCTGGCACCGTTTAGCGCATGATTACATCGTTCCGATCATAAAAACACTTTTCAATCTAAAATAAAAAGAATTAAATACAACAGCTCTTCCAGCTATCGCTTCAAACATGTACATAAAATACTTTCCAATAAAATATAGAACTTCTTTTTTTAAGCTTATTGAACGTTGCTACCAGTTGCCCATTTGAGCGACGGGCAGATTACCTAACAACACCTTTCCTAAGCCTAAAATAAAAAGAATATTTGTGCGATTGATTGATTAATATTTCACTCATGAACATAGAAAGCTATTATTATCACTCTAGCACCCGTGAGTATAATGCTGTCTATGTTCATTCGGTGAAATATAATCTGATCCTACACCGACACAAACAAATAATTATCCTGTTAATATCAGATGGTATCTTCTTTTTTTATTTATTTAAGTTTATTTAACGTCGCTACCGGTTGCCCATTTGAGCGATGGGCAGATTACCTAACAACACCTTTCCTGGGCAGGCTCCAACGGTTAACCAGTACTTGGTGCACCAACCTCCATATAAAAGACACACTGTCTGAGCGGGGCTCGAACCAGTGACCATCAGTGATGATAGGCTACAGTGGTATACAAGTCAGCAATCGTAACCACTCAACCACGGAGGCGGACTAGTTACTAGGTACTTTCTTGTCTGGTGCATATCATTAAATATCACAGATAAATGTAACGTACCCTTTTTCTCTCTTCTAACACAAATACATTCCACTTATTCTCCCAATTAATATTCTCAGGCTGAAATGAAACTCCATTTTGTATTTACAGGTTAGTTTAGTCTCTACAAAGTCATTTAACATAACCCATTCAACTCCAAGTAACTGACATGGACTGGTCCATAATATTTTTAGACCAAGAAATTAATAACAAAATTACATTTGGACAAGTTCATTTATTAAAATGGGTAATTTTGCCTAAAAATAGTAATAATACTGGCAAAAAGCCAATCTGAGTATTTCAGCTAATAAACAAACGTGGTAAACGACGATTGATGACATTACAAAATACATGTAATGTAAACAGGTCAACAATACAACTTGTGTATCATGAATAACAACATTTTAGGGTACAGATTTACCGTTATGTCTCACATTTGTGTCTATTTGTGTTTATTTTTAGACTAATCTAATAGAGTAAACGCAATGAATAGCAGAGCAGGGCCACAAGACACAACTAGAGTAAACGCAATCAATAGCAGAGCAGGGCCACAAGACACAACTAGAGTAAACGCAATGAACAGCAGAGCAGGGCCACAAGACACAACTAGAGTAAATGCAATGAACAGCAGAGCAGGGCCACAAGACACAACTAGAGTAAACGCAATGAACAGCAGAGCAGGGCCACAAGACACAACTAGAGTAAACGCAATGAACAGCAGAGCAGGGCCACAAGACACAACTAGAGTAAACGCAATGAACAGCAGAGCAGGGCCACAAGACACAACTAGAGTAAATGCAATGAACAGCAGAGCAGGGCCACAAGACACAACTAGAGTAAACGCAATGAACAGCAGAGCAGGGCCACAAGACACAACTAGAGTAAATGCAATGAACAGCAGAGCAGGGCCACAAGACACAACTAGAGTAAACGCAATGAACAGCAGAGCAGGGCCACAAGACACAACTAGAGTAAACGCAATGAACAGCAGAGCAGGGCCACAAGACACAACTAGAGTAAACGCAATGAACAGCAGAGCAGGGCCACAAGACACAACTAGAGTAAATGCAATGAACAGCAGAGCAGGGCCACAAGACACAACTAGAGTAAACGCAATGAAAAGCAGAGCAGGGCCACAAGACACAACTAGAGTAAACGCAATGAACAGCAGAGCAGAGCCACAAGACATAACTAGAGTAAACGCAATGAACAGCAGAGCAGGGCCACAAGACACAACTAGAGTAAACGCAATGAACAGCAGAGCAGGGCCACAAGACACAACTAGAGTAAACGCAATGAACAGCAGAGCAGGGCCACAAGACACAACTAGAGTAAACGCAATGAACAGCAGAGCAGGGCCAAAAGACACAACTAGAGTAAACGCAATGAACAGCAGAGCAGGGCCACAAGACACAACTAGAGTAAACGCAATGAACAGCAGAGCAGGGCCACAAGACACAACTAGAGTAAATGCAATGAACAGCAAAGCAGGGCCACAAGACACAACTAGAGTAAACGCAATGAACAGCAGAGCAGGGCCACAAGACACAACTAGAGTAAACGCAATTAACAGCAGAGCAGGGCCACAAGACACAACGCAGTTGAAGTGAATAACTTGTTAGAACCTGGGAGTGATACTTGATGGCAATGGGGTGAAGTCCTCTCTCCAACACCAGATTGTCTTCTGCTATGGACTGCTTCTCCGCTTCAACAACCTCCAATCTCTGTACGCAAAAACAAAATGCATTACTCATCGGCTAAATGTGTATGCTGGAGCCGTTACGATTGTGCCCTTAGGCAAGGCATTTAAATTCCACGTTGCCTCTTCTCTCTCCCTCGTGGCGATGGATTCCATCAGGAATGAGGTCTCGTGAGTGATTAACATAAGTTGTAAGAACTTGTTTCACAATCGAGCTAAAATAAATTTGTATAAACTAAACTAAATGTGTACAGTCAAACCTGTCTTAAGCAGCCAGCAGTAGGACTGATGAAAAATGGCTGCTTAGTCAAGGTGGCTACTCAATAGAGGCTAACTGTTTAATAAATTTGTCACATTGAAAGAATTCGACATGCCCAGTGGGATGCAAACCTACAGCATTGAGAGGCATGTGTGGTGGGGGGGGGGGGGGGGGGGGGGGGGGGGTTGTAAATAATTAATACATTTTGCGGCACTAACTAAATACAAGCTATAGATTGTAAATGAGCATCCAACTGGATCAGACAACACTGTATAATTATGCCGGCATGAAGCCACGTTCCAAACTGGGGTTTGAACAGTTGGGGGTTTAAAGTCGCACCAACAGCTTTGGGTCATATGGCGACTTTCCAGCTATTATTGGTGGAAGAATACCTTGGGTATACATGCACGGACGGGCACCCGGGCAGAACCACTGAACTACCGCAAGCCAGCTGGATAGTCTCCTCACATCAACACCCCCAGTGGGATTCAAACCTAGAGCAGTTAGGAGCAAGTGATTTGAGTTCGAGCCCCGCTGGAGCCGTTACGATTGTGCCCTTAGGCAAGGCATTTAATTTCCACGTCTCTTTCTCCCTCGTGGCAATGGATTCCAGCAGGAATGAGGTCTCGAGAGTGATTAATATAAGTTGAAATAACTTGTTTCGCAATCAAGCTAAAATAAATTTGTATAAAATTTAAAAAAAGTGATTTGAAGACATTGACTGTAACCACTCGGCCACAGCTAATTAACTGATAACAAATATTTTACATTAAGTACCCATTGGATATACTGTAGGATATCTGTCGTGATTTAATAATCAGAAGATGAGAAAAGGGATGCCAATTGAAAACCATGATAAAAACAGAGGAAACCAATTAAAAAGACCCTCATCATCCTTAAACACGATTCAGGGGAAGTAACTGGCCAAATGTCTCTCAGTACAAAAAAAAAGACATCGCTAAATATCGGGAAAATTCCAACAAGTGTTACTGAGACGATCAGTCCGGTTATCAAATTTGACCCAGATATTATGCCAATAAACATTGTGAACCAGTTTGAAGATCGAATAATAATTACTCCAGCTAGTGAGCAGGCATTGACAAAATTAGAAAATATAAAACTTATGTTATGTTATATTGCGGGTTTTACGCCTGCATCAGCACCATTTTGGGCTATATCGCCGCCGGGCAGTTTACCTAACAACACCTTTCCTGGGCAGGCTCCAGCGGTTAACTAGTACTTGGGTGTACCAACCTCCGTAAGAAACTGCCAACTTTTTCATATAAATGAGACACGGCCGCCTGAGCGGGGCTTGAACCCGTGACCATCAGTGATGATAGGTTACAGTGGTATACAAGTCAGTGGTCTTAACCACTCGACCACGGAGGCGGACAAAAAATATAAAACTATATACAATTCTTTATTTTGAAGACACATATATACAACTATGTTCAGTGTGACACACGCCTATTTCATGTGTTCTGTATATGCATACAAGAGCTTACCTCTATGGAGGTCTCAAAATATACTCCAGTTAGTGAGTGGATATCTTTTGCCTACTGTTGGTCAGACACTAACTATTACCATGTCCTCCCAACTTCTCTTCCAAAAGTTTAAACTCTTATTTATTTTACAACGATTGCGAAGCAAGTTTCAACAACTTATATTTATCACTCTCGTTGGCGCGGATGAAAGCGTATATGTGGTCATTCGTGTGGGAGGAAACCGGAGTACCGGGAGAAAACCCACCTGTCCGATCTGGCGACCACTGTATCATCTCAAATACTTCCCGGTCCGAGGATTGAACCAGGGCTGCATTGGTGAGAAGCGAGCGCGCTAACCACTGCGCTAATCAGACAGCCAAAAGTCTTATTTATCTTCCAAAAGCCGGAGGACAGTACAATATAGAATACCAAAAAACACTAAGCAGAACACACAGCATGATGGATCACTAACAGGCAACATGTATAAATGGGAGACTATCTCTCTCGCTTAAACTGACAAAATTTACCTTTTCAATATCTTCTTTGTCGTGCTTAAGAGTTTCTGTCATTATCTGTATTTCATTGAGTTCTAGCTCAATGGCCTTGACCTTTTCTTCTGCCACCGTGACCTTTCCTTCTGCAACCTTGATCTTATTGGTACATTCAGCCTCGATTTGTTCAACTTCCTCCTTCCCTATGTTGCAATCCACCGGCATAGCCATCTTATCTTTCAAAGATTCTATCTCGCTTTCACATCTCGATACACAATCAGATTTTCCCGTCAGGTCCAATTCCATACATTCCAATTTGACCTTGAGATGGTTGTTCTCATTCCGCATCTCCGTGGCAACCTGACTTTCGGCTTCCAGGTGAGACAGCTTGGAGCGGAGTAGTCCCATCTCTTCATCATTCAACTTAATTTCGTCCTGTAGATCCTTCATACACTCGGCATATAAATCCACCTTCTGCAACATACAAAATTATACAATACAGTCTACATTCGGTATATCAAATTCGGATAAATGTCCCGTTTCGGACACTATCATTTTACATATAACTGGATCTGTTTATATCGAATTTCGTTACGTCAAACTTCGGTTATGTCGAAGTATTTTGTTCGGTCCGACGGAATTCGACATAACGGATGTAGACTGTAATTGCAGGGTGCTATTACACATGCCTATAACAAGCATAGACAGGCAGATATGGCGGTTTAAACTTAATTTATTTTTACAACGATTGCGAAGCAAGTTCTAACAACTTGTATTAATCACTCTCGTTGGTGCAGATGAAAGCGTAAATGTGGTCATTCATGTGGGAGGAAGCTCACATACTTACCGTAACCGTCCAAAGACGGATATGGCTGGGACACAAAAATAACCATAACAAAACCAGACTCGCTTTAAAAGCAAACGAGTCTTTATGTTATGGAGAGTCTTTTTGCTATGGACTTACATTACGTGTATATAGCATTTCTAAAATTGCAGGCAACAGTTCATTGACTGATTTTTGACTAGTATTAAATAATTAATCCAAAAGGTCAGAAATAAAACCTTCTTGAAATCCTAAAGGGATGAACATTGCTAATGTTGTCAAAACTTGTAGCTCGATCCTTTTACACTTTTGAACATGTTATTTATACATGTATGTAAATAGAGATCGTCATGATTTATGTATGTGCCAAATTTGATTGTAATACTATAACCATATTGTGATATGTAATTGTAAATTGTGTATATTGACTGAGCCTTAATACATTTCAGTTGTACCATCAACACAGTCATACCCGATAATATGAGGTAGAGGATGAAATTTGACACTTACATCTTCCATATTGTTCAACTGTACAGCAACCTCCTCCTTCACGTTTTCCTTTTCTTTCTCTTCTTTTACCAACTGTTCTTTAGCAGTTTCAAGCTCTCCGGATAATACTTCGATCTTACTAGCAAGTTCATTTCTAACTGTCTCAATCTCATTAATAGAGCTGGTTGACTGTTTCAATTTGTTTTCCAAGTCAGATATTTTATCCTCGTACCCACATTGGATTTCTTTTAGCTCGCTCTTACTAGCAAGTTCATTTCTAATTGTCTCAATCTCATTAATAGAGCTGGTTGACTGTTTCAATTTGTTTTCCAAGTCAGATATTTTATCCTCGTACCTACATTGGATTTCTTTTAGCTCAATGTCTTTGTTTTGTGCTAATTCTAAATCTTCCATTAGACTGTGAATTCTCTTTTCTTGGTCAGAACACATGTTTTCAATATCCGAATTCTTCCCTGTTACTGTTTCAATATCAGTTTCCAAATTAACTATCTTTTCTTCATATTCTGTACAAACCTTACTCAATTCCGCCTCTTTTTCTTTATACAAGTCCACATCAGACCCTAGATTCAGAATTGTATCAGATAACTGACTATTGCACTCTTCTAATTTCACATGTGTTTCATTGGTTTGGCTTAATGCATCTTCACTGTCCTGGACTTTACCTTCAAGTTCATTAACATATTCTTTGTACTCCTGTACCCTATCATGCATTTCTCTATCAAGACTGGCTCTTTGTTCCTCAAGTTCATTTCTCAATGCCATTATCTCTTCATCTCTGCTGTTCAGTATACCTTTGCCTATGCTAATGTATTCCTCCAGTTCTGCACATTTGGCCTTTTGAACTATATTGTCCTCATCCATATGTCTGACACTTTCTTGTAATTCTTGGATAGATTTTTGGGGAGCTTGAATAGTTCCTTTATGATCAGCAGACATCTGAAAATATATTGTATTTAAATAAGTACATATATATTCCAAGTTGGTCATTATACTCATATATACAAATTATCTCAAGTACAGCTGTTTGACCAGTTCCAACGAAACTTTTAACAAGCAAAATCAATCAATTTATGGTTTTCTTCAGCAATGAATAAGATTCGAAAATTCTACATTGTATGGAATAATTAATTTTGTAATAGAAATAGTTTGAACTTGTGTGGTCTGTGTAACTTGTGCCTGTGCGACAACTACCCTGTGGAGTATATGATATAGATGAAATACTGTTATATAACTCTGTGAAGCACACAATAAGGAAGAAATACTGTTATATAACTCTGTGAAGCACACAATACGGAAGAAATACTGTTATATAACTCTGTGAAGCACACAATAAGGAAGAAATACTGTTATATAACTCTGTGAAGCACCAATAAGGAAGAAATACTGTTATATAACTCTGTGAAGCACACAATAAGGAAGAAATACTGTTATATAACTCTGTGAAGCACGCAATAAGGAAGAAATACTGTTATATAACTCTGTGAAGCACACAATAAGGAAGAAATACTGTTATATAACTCTGTGAAGCACGCAATAAGGAAGAAATATATACTCTGTGAGCACACAATAAGGAAGAAATACTGTTATATAACTCTGTGAAGCACACAATAAGGAAGAAATACTGTTATATAACTCTGTGAAGCACACAATAAGGAAGAAATACTGTTATATAACTCTGTGAAGCACACAATAAGGAAGAAATACTGTTATATAACTCTGTGAAGCACACAATAAGGAAGAAATACTGTTATATAACTCTGTGAAGCACACAATAAGGAAGAAATACTGTTATATAACTCTGTGAAGCACACAATAAGGAAGAAATACTGTTATATAACTCTGTGAAGCACACAATAAGGAAGAAATACTGTTATATAACTCTGTGAAGCACACAATAAGGAAGAAATACTGTTATATAACTCTGTGAAGCACGCAATAAGGAAGAAATACTGTTATATAACTCTGTGAAGCACACAATAAGGAAGAAATACTGTTATATAACTCTGTGAAGCACGCAATAAGGAAGAAATACTGTTATATAACTCTGTGAAGCACACAATAAGGAAGAAATACTGTTATATAACTCTGTGAAGCACGCAATAAGGAAGAAATACTGTTATATAACTCTGTGAAGCACACAATAAGGAAGAAATACTGTTATATAACTCTGTGAAGCATGCAATAAGGAAGAAATACTGTTATATAACTCTGTGAAGCACACAATAAGGAAGAAATACTGTTATATAACTCTGTGAAGCACACAATACGGAAGAAATACTGTTATATAACTCTGTGAAGCACACAATAAGGAAGAAATACTGTTATATAACTCTGTGAAGCACACAATAAGGAAGAAATACTGTTATATAACTCTGTGAAGCACACAATAAGGAAGAAATACTGTTATATAACTCTGTGAAGCACACAATAAGGAAGAAATACTGTTATATAACTCTGTGAAGCACGCAATAAGGAAGAAATACTGTTATATAACTCTGTGAAGCACACAATAAGGAAGAAATACTGCTAGCACATGTGTCAGCAGGGAATAATTTTGAAAAAATAGCATGTGCCAGATCTTAGCATGTTTGAGACCTCATCCGACTTTTGTCCTCTGGCATGTGCGAGGTTCTACACATCTTTGTCTTCTCCAGGCATGTGCAAGGTCTTACCTGACTGTCTTCTCCTGGCATGTGCACGGTCTTACCTTACTGTCTTCTCCTGGTATGTGCAAGGTCTTACCTGACTGTCTTCTCCTGGCATGTGCACGGTCTTACCTTACTGTCTTCTCCTGGTATGTGCAAGGTCTTACCTTACTGTCTCCTGGCATGTGCACGGTCTTACCATACTGTCTTCTCCTGGCATGTGCACGGTCTTACCTTACTGTCTTCTCCTGGTATGTGCAAGGTCTTACCTTACTGTCTCCTGGCATGTGCACGGTCTTACCTTACTGTCTTCTCCTGGCATGTGCACGGTCTTACCGTACTGTCTTCTCCTGGCATGTGCAAGGTCGTACCTGACTGTCTTCTCCTGGCATGTGCAAGGTCTTACCATACTGTCTTCTCCTGGTATGTGCAAGGTCTTACCATACTGTCTCCAGGCATGTGCAAGGTCGTACCTGACTGTCTTCTCCTGGCATGTGCAAGGTCTTACCATACTGTCTTCTCCTGGTATGTGCAAGGTCTTACCTTACTGTCTCCTGGCATGTGCAAGGTCTTACCTGACTGTCTTCTCCTGGCATGTGCAAGGTCTTACCTGACTGTCTTCTCCTGGTATGTGCACGGTCTTACCATACTGTCTTCTCCTGGCATGTGCACGGTCTTACCTTACTGTCTCCTGGCATGTGCACGGTCTTACCTGACTGTCTTCTCCTGGCATGTGCAAGGTCTTACCTGACTGTCTTCTCCTGGCATGTGCAAGGTCTTACCATACTGTCTTCTCCTGGCATGTGCAAGGTCTTACCATACTGTCTTCTCCTGGCATGTGCACGGTCTTACCTTACTGTCTCCTGGCATGTGCACGGTCTTACCTTACTGTCTTCTCCTGGCATGTGCAAGGTCGTACCTTACTGTCTCCAGGCATATGCAAGGTCTTACCAGTTATTGTCTTCGCTTTGCATGTATGAGGTCTTACCGGACTTTGTGTTCCCTTGGCATTTTCATGGTCCAGTTTATCCTGCTTCAGTCTAGTATTAGCTGCCTGTAAGATATCTATATCTTTTGCGAGCTGTTGCAACTGAGTCATCATATTGCAGAGGTCATCCTGCATCTCCACAATCGTCGTCTCGTACACCTCCCGTTGCTGAAATAAACAGGTAGTGTTGTATACTATCATCTTGTACACCTCACTGAAATAAACAGGTAGTGTTGTATACTATCACCTCGTACACCTCCCGTTGCTGAAATAAACAGGTAGTGTTGTATACTATCACCTCGTACACCTCCCGTTGCTGAAATAAACAGGTAGTGTTGTATACTATCACCTCGTACACCTCCCGTTGCTGAAATAAACAGGTAGTGTTGTATACTATCATCTTGTACACCTCACTGAAATAAACAGGTAGTGTTGTATACTATCATCTTGTACACCTCACTGAAATAAACAGGTAGTGTTGTATACTATCATCTTGTACACCTCACCTTGCTGAAATAAACAGGTAGTGTTGTATACCATCACCTCGTACACCCCCCGTTGCTGAAATAAACAGGTAGTGTTGTATACTATCATCTTGTACACCTCACCTTGCTGAAATAAACAGGTAGTGTTGTATACTATCATCTTGTACATCTCCCGTTGCTGAAATAAACAGGTAGTGTTGTATACTATCATCTTGTACATCTCCCGTTGCTGAAATAAACAGGTAGTGTTGTATACTATCATCTTGTACACCTCGCTGAAATAAACAGGTAGTATTGTATACTATCATCTTGTACACCTCACTGAAATAAACAGGTAGTGTTGTATACTATCATCTTGTACACCTCACCTTGCTGAAATAAACAGGTAGTGTTGTATACTATCATCTTGTACACCTCACCTTGCTGAAATAAACAGGTAGTGTTGTATACTATCATCTTGTACACCTCACCTTGCTGAAATAAACAGGTAGTGTTGTATACTATCATCTTGTACATCTCCCGTTGCTGAAATAAACAGGTAGTGTTGTATACTATCATCTTGTACACCTCACCTTGCTGAAATAAACAGGTAGTGTTGTATACTATCATCTTGTACACCTCACCTCACTGAAATAAACAGGTAGTGTTGTATACTATCATCTTGTACATCTCCCGTTGCTGAAATAAACAGGTAGTGTTGTATACTATCATCTTGTACACCTCACCTTGCTGAAATAAACAGGTAGTATTGTATACTATCATCTTGTACACCTCACCTCACTGAAATAAACAGGTAGTGTTGTATACTATCATCTTGTACACCTCACCTTGCTGAAATAAACAGGTAGTATTGTATACTATCATCTTGTACACCTCACCTTGCTGAAATAAACAGGTAGTGTTGTATACTATCATCTTGTACATCTCCCGTTGCTGAAATAAACAGGTAGTGTTGTATACTATCATCTTGTACACCTCACCTTGCTGAAATAAACAGGTAGTGTTGTATACTATCATCTTGTACACCTCACCTCACTGAAATAAACAGGTAGTGTTGTATACTATCATCTTGTACATCTCCCGTTGCTGAAATAAACAGGTAGTGTTGTATACTATCATCTTGTACACCTCACCTTGCTGAAATAAACAGGTAGTATTGTATACTATCATCTTGTACACCTCACCTCACTGAAATAAACAGGTAGTGTTGTATACTATCATCTTGTACACCTCACCTTGCTGAAATAAACAGGTAGTGTTGTATACTATCATCTTGTACACCTCACCTTGCTGAAATAAACAGGTAGTGTTGTATACTATCATCTTGTACATCTCCCGTTGCTGAAATAAACAGGTAGTATTGTATACTATCATCTTGTACACCTCGCTGAACTAAACAGGTAGTATTGTATACTATCATCTTGTACACCTCACTGAAATAAACAGGTAGTGTTGTATACTATCACCTCGTACACCTCACTGAAATAAACAGGTAGTGTTGTATACTATCATCGTGTACACCTCACCTTGCTGAAATAAACAGGTAGTGTTGTATACTATCATCTTGTACACCTCACCTTGCTGAAATAAACAGGTAGTGTTGTATACTATCATCTTGTACACCTCACTGAAATAAACAGGTAGTATTGTATACTATCATCTTGTACACCTCACCTTGCTGAAATAAACAGGTAGTGTTGTATACTATCACCTCGTACACCTCCCGTTGCTGAAATAAACAGGTAGTGTTGTATACTATCATCTTGTACACCTTGCTGAAATAAACAGGTAGTGTTGTATATTATCACCTCGTACACCTCACCTTGCTGAAATAAACAGGTAGTGTTGTATACTATCACCTCGTACACCTCACCTTGCTGAAATAAACAGGTAGTGTTGTATACTATCACCTCGTACACCTCACCTTGCTGAAATAAACAGGTAGTGTTGTATACTATCACCTCGTACACCTCACCTTGCTGAAATAAACAGGTAGTGTTGTATACTATCACCTCGTACACCTCACCTTGCTGAAATAAACAGGTAGTGTTGTATACTATCACCTCGTACACCTCACCTTGCTGAAATAAACAGGTAGTGTTGTATACTATCACCTCGTACACCTCACCTTGCTGAAATAAACAGGTAGTGTTGTATACTATCATCTTGTACACCTCACTGAAATAAACAGGTAGTATTGTATACTATCATCTCGTACACCTCACCTTGCTGAAATAAACAGGTAGTGTTGTATACTATCACCTCGTACACCTCACTGAAATAAACAGGTAGTGTTGTATACTATCATCTTGTACACCTCACTGAAATAAACAGGTAGTGTTGTATACTATCATCTTGTACACCTCACTGAAATAAACAGGTAGTGTTGTATACTATCATCTTGTACACCTCACTGAAATAAACAGGTAGTGTTGTATACTATCATCTTGTACACCTCACTGAAATAAACAGGTAGTGTTGTATACTATCATCTTGTACACCTCACTGAAATAAACAGGTAGTGTTGTATACTATCATCTTGTACACCTCACTGAAATAAACAGGTAGTGTTGTATACTATCATCTTGTACACCTCACTGAAATAAACAGGTAGTGTTGTATACTATCATCTTGTACACCTCACTGAAATAAACAGGTAGTGTTGTATACTATCATCTTGTACACCTCACTGAAATAAACAGGTAGTGTTGTATACTATCATCTTGTACACCTCACTGAAATAAACAGGTAGTGTTGTATACTATCATCTTGTACACCTCACCTTGCTGAAATAAACAGGTAGTATTGTATACTATCACCTCGTACACCCCCCGTTGCTGAAATAAACAGGTAGTGTTGTATACTATCATCTTGTACATCTCCCGTTGCTGAAATAAACAGGTAGTGTTGTATACTATCATCTTGTACACCTCACCTTGCTGAAATAAACAGGTAGTGTTGTATACTATCATCTTGTACACCTCACCTTGCTGAAATAAACAGGTAGTATTGTATACTATCATCTTGTACACCTCACTGAAATAAACAGGTAGTGTTGTATACTATCATCTTGTACACCTCACCTTGCTGAAATAAACAGGTAGTATTGTATACTATCACCTCGTACACCCCCCGTTGCTGAAATAAACAGGTAGTGTTGTATACTATCATCTTGTACACCTCACCTTGCTGAAATAAACAGGTAGTGTTGTATACTATCATCTTGTACATCTCACCTTGCTGAAATAAACAGGTAGTGTTGTATACTATCATCTTGTACACCTCAGCTTGCTGAAATAAACAGGTAGTGTTGTATACTATCATCTCGTACACCCCCCGTTGCTGAAATAAACAGGTAGTGTTGTATACTATCACCTCGTACACCTCACCTTGCTGAAATAAACAGGTAGTGTTGTATACTATCACCTCGTACACCCCCCGTTGCTGAAATAAACAGGTAGTGTTGTATACTATCATCTTGTACACCTCACTGAAATAAACAGGTAGTGTTGTATACTATCATCTTGTACACCTCAGCTTGCTGAAATAAACAGGTAGTGTTGTATACTATCATCTTGTACACCTCAGCTTGCTGAAATAAACAGGTAGTGTTGTATACTATCATCTTGTACACCTCACCTTGCTGAAATAAACAGGTAGTGTTGTATACTATCATCTTGTACACCTCACCTTGATGAAATAAACAGGTAGTGTTGTATACTATCATCTTGTACACCTCCCGTTGCTGAAATAAACAGGTAGTGTTGTATACTATCATCTTGTACACCTCACCTTGCTGAAATAAACAGGTAGTGTTGTATACTATCATCTTGTACACCTCACTGAAATAAACAGGTAGTGTTGTATACTATCATCTTGTACACCTTGCTGAAATAAACAGGTAGTGTTGTATACTATCATCTTGTACACCTCACTGAAATAAACAGGTAGTATTGTATACTATCATCTTGTACACCTCACCTTGCTGAAATAAACAGGTAGTGTTGTATACTATCATCTTGTACACCTCACTGAAATAAACAGGTAGTGTTGTATACTATCATCTTGTACACCTCACTGAAATAACAGGTAGTGTTGTATACTATCATCTTGTACACCTCACTGAAATAAACAGGTAGTGTTGTATACTATCATCTTGTACACCTCACTGAAATAAACAGGTAGTGTTGTATACTATCATCTTGTACACCTCACCTTGCTGAAATAAACAGGTAGTATTGTATACTATCACCTCGTACACCCCCCGTTGCTGAAATAAACAGGTAGTGTTGTATACTATCATCTTGTACATCTCCCGTTGCTGAAATAAACAGGTAGTGTTGTATACTATCATCTTGTACACCTCACCTTGCTGAAATAAACAGGTAGTGTTGTATACTATCATCTTGTACACCTCACCTTGCTGAAATAAACAGGTAGTATTGTATACTATCATCTTGTACACCTCACTGAAATAAACAGGTAGTGTTGTATACTATCATCTTGTACACCTCACCTTGCTGAAATAAACAGGTAGTATTGTATACTATCACCTCGTACACCCCCCGTTGCTGAAATAAACAGGTAGTGTTGTATACTATCATCTTGTACACCTCACCTTGCTGAAATAAACAGGTAGTGTTGTATACTATCATCTTGTACATCTCACCTTGCTGAAATAAACAGGTAGTGTTGTATACTATCATCTTGTACACCTCACCTTGCTGAAATAAACAGGTAGTGTTGTATACTATCATCTCGTACACCCCCCGTTGCTGAAATAAACAGGTAGTGTTGTATACTATCATCTTGTACACCTCACCTTGTTGAAATAAACAGGTAGTATTGTATACTATCATCTTGTACACCTCACTGAAATAAACAGGTAGTGTTGTATACTATCATCTTGTACACCTCACTGAAATAAACAGGTAGTGTTGTATACTATCATCTTGTACACCTCACCTTGCTGAAATAAACAGGTAGTATTGTATACTATCACCTCGTACACCCCCCGTTGCTGAAATAAACAGGTAGTGATGTATACTATCATCTTGTACACCTCACCTTGCTGAAATAAACAGGTAGTGTTGTATACTATCACCTCGTACACCTCACGTTGCTACGAGTAAAGAAGATTTATAAAGATGATGATTGAGCTCATTTCCGCTCGTCGTCGACGGTGAACCATCCGGGCGAGCAACATAAATAACAAAAAGAAGACGGTACAGATCTTCAAAATAAAAGTTAGTATAACAGGAATGATAACATTACCTTATTGGCAGAGTCTATGTTCTCAGTCTGTCGTGCGACTGTCTCTCTTTGTTCTTCCAAACACTTCTGACAGGCATCCAGGTCCTGCTTCAACTTTTTCATTTCATCAGAGTCATGTCTGCTCTCTTCGTCTACAAAGGATCACACTACAGTCACTTTATGCATTTTTTTCAGTTGGGAAAAATAATACTATAATTAATATGCATATTTATCCTAGTGTTAACTTTAGTAAACCACCATTTAAAGAGCTATTGGTGAGTTTGCTTAGAAATATCCATAAAGGCCATTTTCAAATGGTAATTTCACAAAAGAAGGTTCGTTTCTGGACATATTTTCCAAATTTTAGTTTTACAAAAAATTACAATAATAATTACTTACTGAAAAATGAAAATATAAGATTTATATTTATAATAATCACAATATCTAATCATCCGCTCCTTACAATATCTTGGTGTGCAGAACATTCTAAGTAAACATATTAATTAATATATAAATTTCAGACTTCTCACCCATCATAATCAACACAAAATCACACTTCACTTTCGATGTTTAGAGCAGAACATCCTATATGTAGGAGGTACGCGTGTTTTTACACTTATTTATCGTCGCTACCGGTTGCCCATATGAGCGACGCCTCCTGACGATATTAGTCATTTTAGATTTTTGGAGGATAGTGCAATGACAGAGACCCATTCCAGAGTCTCCTCTGGTTCTTTTACGTGCATGGTGTAAAGCACCGACACGAGACCTTGGTTTAAAGTCCCATCTGAAAGACTGTTAATTTTATTAGGGTCAGACGGGGGATCGAACATGCGATCCCTGGATTACCAGTCTAGCGTGTTACCACTGGACTACAGATCCGTCTGTGGAGGTACAACTGACTAACAGTTACCTAGGTAACATATATGAAATGACTACTCAAGCGTAGCTCAAGCAACCAAGCTGGTAATCAAATTGGATGAAGACGTTGAGTGAATGAGTATTTGGTTTAACGGCGCTTCAGCACAGTTCAGGCTATATCGCGCCGGGTTAACTATATTGTATACAAGATAGGTAAAAATATATGTAGATAACATACTGTATACATATAGTAAAATTGTAATGACGAAAGGTCATTTGCATCAAAATTTATCAAGCTGTAAAAATGTAATGACAAAAACCCGTCAATTAGGGAAAAGATGTGATTCTTTTAAAAATGCAACAATGTATTTAAAATCGACTGTGTCGAAAAGCTTGTCAATGTTAAAATCTACATTATGAATAGCTCCCTCGATGTGAAGCGCAAGAGGACACATATCGTGAAGACGTCGAGTATGCATATCTTTTGAACATATTTGAAGAGGATTCACTAGTAAGTATTCTAGATCATAATTGCTGGGATGTGAGAAAATGCGTGATTATGTCTTTAAATTGTGTTATTTAATAAATGTTACCAACTACGGTTAACAGACACATTAAATACAACATTGAATAGACAGAGTGCTTTATAATGGGCGGGGCCAATGTATCTTACTTACAAATTTTGTATGAAAATTGTAAAGGGGGTGAAGTCAGGGTCCCTAGGGTGAGTATTTGCCAAAAAACATTTGAACAGTAATGATCTCAACGTTTTTTAAAATGCTTTTCTTCCTTTAAGATAATTTCTGTATTTATGGTTGAGCATTAGCAAGGATCAATGTGTTAACTGTATTATAGTGCTCTATCCGATAGTGAGATTCCTTTGAAGCATACACTTTATTGATCATTTGTGCTAAAATTAGTAAATTAGTAAATGAAACTATAGCAACCTTTTATGTAACTGGTATTAAGACTAACATCCAGCGTTTCTTTGCGACTCTCCAACTGTACTTGTCCTTCCGATTCCATTTTCTCGTTTAGATGTTCCAGTTGCCTTTTCAGCTCTTTAATTTCATTCACATTTTTCATATTAAATCCTTCACTGTCACTTTTTTCTCTGTTACTACTGAAATGTTCTTCTGCAAATTTTTCAAATTCTGCTTTCATGTAATTTATTTCCATCTTGTGGTTCTCTTCAAGCTCTTCCATCTGTGTTTTAATCATGTCATTATGTGTCACAATATTTATACTTGTCTGATCCTTCGTAGTTTCCATACTTCCATTTTGTTTCGTTTCTTCCAGAACTGTATGGTAAGCATCTCTTTCTTTCGTCAGTTCTGTAATCATATTTTCGTATCTCTCTTTCTGGTTTTCAAGTTCAGAACTGTAATCGAAGTTCACACGTTTCTGAACTTTATCCGTCTGGCTTGCTTTTGATTCACTTTCAGGAAATGTTTTAATTTGTTTCTCCTCCAAGTTTACGTCTAATTTACCAATCTCTGCTTCATCTGTTTGCTGTTGTAGTTCTGATTCATTCTTGAGTGCTGCAATTCTAGAATCATTATTAAAATTAACTTCATTGTTTTCATTAGCACTTATTCTCTTGAGTTTTTCTTCTTTCAGAATCTGCTGGTATATTTCAATTTCTTCTCTTGATTCATTAATATCCTTCTGAAAGCGAACCTTCTGGTCTTCAAATTCCAAATCAAACCGTTCTTGTTGGTCTGACATGTGTTTCTTTTCCCTCTCAAGGGTTAACACTAGCATATCCACTTCATTTCTTAAATCATTGATTTCTTGGTCATTTTTAGATTTCAATTCGGCAATTTCATCCTTCTTTTCACCAATAATCTCATCTGCATAATCAAAGTCACTTTTTGACAGTCTAGCTTTTATGTTCTCAAAGTCTACACCTTTTTCTTCTAGCATTGTAGTATATGTCTCCAATTTCATTTTCATTTGTTTGATATGAAATTCATACTGAGATTTCTGTATCACCAGATCTTTGCTTAGGTCTGACAGTGCAGTTTCTGATGCAGTAAGTTGCTTAGATATTTCAGTGATGCCAGTACCATCTTCGACAGCATTCAGCTTTGCATTCATGGACTCGACGGTCTGTCTTAAGCTGTTTCTTTCAGCCTGAACTTTCATCAGTTCATCCTCCAGCCAGGGTACATTGGCTTGGACTGCCTCCAGATCTTGAGTTCTCTTCTTCATATCCTGAAAATAATAACGAAAGGTGTTTGATTGCATAGATATGTCCCAGCACATTGTGGAACATCAATAGACTGGACCTTGTCTTCAAATACAAGACAGCTCTTTTTCAAAACTACAAGAAAAGCAGTTCACTGATATATCTCAATTTAGCAACGGACGTTCGTTATTATGTTATGTTATATTTCGGGTTTTACGCCTGCATCAGCACCATTTTGGGCTATATCGCCGACGGGCAGTTTACCTAACAACACCTTTCCTGGGCAGGCTCCAGCGGTTAACCAGTACTTGGGTGCACCAACCTCCGCAAGAAACTGCCAACTTTTTCATATAAATGAGACACGGTCTGAGCGGGGCTCGAACCCGTGACCATCAGTGATGATAGGTTACAGTGGTATACAAGTCAGCGACCGTAACCACTCGACCACGGAGGCGGACCCCGGACGTTCGTAAAAGGGGATTGATGTCAATCTACTGACTGGAAAATGGGTGGGGGAGCCGCAGCCGTGTATTCCGCTGAAGACGAAACATTCGTAGAGCTCATTGAAAAGATGCTTCAAATATAGATTGATAAGTCAATTTCTGAGAAAATATCAGTCAAATAACAGTTTAATATGACAGTTTTTTTTCTTTTCTATATTACTATATTTTATTCACGTCACATTTTCTAATAATATAGCAATATTACATTATACAACAATATGACAGAGTTAACTAATATGTACACAGATTGACCAACTTTCACCTAGTTTGGTAGATAACTTTTAATGACCACTGGATTCAGAGATCTAACATCACTTGATGCTACAGAACAAGCTTGAGGAAAGTCTAACTGGTAGATTGAGAGGAGACGACATACAGACAAATAGTTGATTAAACCAAATTATTAAAATACCTCACCTTGATCACTTTGCACTCATGGGAGCTAAAAATGCGCATGTTATACCTAAACAAGAAATATCACAGTAGGCGATCAATACTCTACCCTGATTTGTTCAGCTTCCATTTCCCTTTCTAAGCTTGTGAACTCTTGCAGTTCCTTGAGTTCCGTATCTTTCTTTTGTATCTCCTCCAGCAGTAGCTCATGCTTGTCTTGTCTGGAGAATGCAACAGAATAGAGTTAGGTAGGTACAGTGGCTGTCCAATTAGCGCAGTGGTTAGCGTGCTCGCTTCACACCAATGCAACCCAGGTTCGATCCTCAGACCGGAAGTATGTGAGATGGTACGGTGGTAATCAGATCAGACAGGTGGGTTTTCTCCGGGTACTCCCACACGAATGACCACATATACGCTATATCCGTGCAAACGAGAGTGATTAAAGTTGTTAGAACTTGCTTCGCAATCGTTGTAAAATAAATAAAGTTTAACCTTTAATAGAGTTAGATCACAGCGTAAGTTGATGCTATGATATACTACGATTCTCCATACCAAGTTTTTTTTTCTTTTCATTTTGAGGCCCCTATCCGGGTAACCCCATTTATTTCCTTATACATGTACATTCACATAATATGGAAAAACGTTTCATGAATCGAATTGTATACAGTTATCTATACGTATAAAGAAATATAGTTTTTTGTTTAGAGTGTTGTGTCCCTTGATGATGAATGCATAACATAATTATTAGCTAAGTTTATTTGAATAAATGTGTGAATCTGGCTGGGTATATCAGCTGAATGTTTAAAGTATGGAGATAGGTGAATGAGTGATGGATCGTTTCTACTTGCTATCTTTTTTATAGGATAAGAGTTTGGTAATTATTTACCTGGGAATTTTGGGCTACGGGGTTCTTTTTAATACTAAGTTTCACCAAATACTTAGAGTGGTTTCAGTGAATGGACAGATGCCAGGATAAATGACAGATGACGGGAGAAATGACAAGATGGGATAACAGACAGACAGATGGCGGCCGACTGGCCGATACAAAACGACTTTAGAGGAGACGGGAGAACGGACAGATGGCGGCTGACTGGTAGATACAAGCAGATCACAGAGATATAGTCAAATCTGTGTTAGCGACCATCTCTATTGAGCAGTCAACCTGTATTAAGCAGCAAGTAACCAGGTTTCCAGTGTGTGTGGATCATCATTTAATCTCTATTAAGCAGCCACCTCTGCTAAGCAGCCACCTCTGCTAAGCAGCCACCTCTGCTAAGCAGCCAATTTTCATCACTACCATCACCCCATGGCTGATTAAAAAAATTAACTAAAAAATTATTTTCGACGAGATATAAATTATGAAATAATATGTTGCTTAAAGCAGCATTACATCGTAAAAAAGGATGTTTTCGGCAAAATATAAATACTAATATGTGTGTGCTTACAAAAATCGAAATAATCGCTCAGAAACGATAAAATTCCAATAAATTTAAACCGTCGTATACGCGAATTTGTTTATCAACACACGAAATGTAAACACGCACAGCGCGCATGCGTGAAACAACAGAGGATGTAGAAAACAACGTATATATTTTGAACATGACAGACTATCTATCTTCCTCTAATATCGAACCCCTCGCGGGGATGTAGAAATGTCCCTAAAAGACTTGGCTAACAGAGGTATGAATCAACATCTCAAGTAATTTATTTACAAAAGACAAGTGGGACAAATGGGGACGATGCATTCCGAATGTAAACAAGTGCGGACGATGCGTTCCGAATGTAAACAAGTGCGGACGATGCGTTCCGAATGTAAACAAGTGCGGACGATGCGTTCCGAATGTAAACAAGTGCGGACGATGCGTTCCGAATGTAAACACGTGCGGACGATGCGTTCCGAATGTAAACAAGTGCGGACGATGCATTCCGAATGTAAACAAGTGCGGACGATGCGTTCCGAATGTAAACACGTGCGGACGATGCGTTCCGAATGTAAACACGTGCGGACGATGCGTTCCGAATGTAAACAAGTGCGGACGATGCGTTCCGAATGTAAACAAGTGCGGACGATGCGTTCCGAATGTAAACAAGTGCGGACGATGCGTTCCGAATGTAAACAAGTGCGGACGATGCGTTCCGAATGTAAACAAGTGCGGACGATGCGTTCCGAATGTAAACAAGTGCGGACGATGCGTTCCGAATGTAAACAAGTGCGGACGATGCGTTCCGAATGTAAACAAGTGCGGACGATGCGTTCCGAATGTAAACAAGTGCGGACGATGCGTTCCGAATGTAAACAAGTGCGGACGATGCGTTCCGAATGTAAACAAGTGCGGACGATGCGTTCCGAATGTAAACAAGTGCGGACGATGCGTTCCGAATGTAAACAAGTGCGGACGATGCGTTCCGAATGTAAACAAGTGCGGACGATGCGTTCCGAATGTAAACAAGTGCGGACGATGCGTTCCGAATGTAAACAAGTGCGGACGATGCGTTCCGAATGTAAACAAGTGCGGACGATGCGTTCCGAATGTAAACAAGTGCGGACGATGCGTTCCGAATGTAAACAAGTGCGGACGATGCATTCCGAATGTAAACAAGTGCGGACGATGCATTCGGAATGTAAACAAGTGCGGACGATGCATTCCGAATGTAAACAAGTGCGGACGATGCATTCCGAATGTAAACAAGTGCGGACGATGCATTCCGAATGTAAACAAGTGCGGACGATGCATTCCGAATGTAAACAAGTGCGGACGATGCATTCCGAATGTAAACAAGTGCGGACGGTGCATTCCGAATGTAAACAAGTGCGGACGATGCATTCCGAATGTAAACAAGTGCGGACGATGCATTCCGAATGTAAACAAGTGCGGACGATGCATTCCGAATGTAAACAAGTGCGGACGATGCATTCCGAATGTAAACAAGTGCGGACGATGCATTCCGAATGTAAACAAGTGCGGACGATGCATTCCGAATGTAAACAAGTGCGGGCGATGCATTCCGAATGTAAACAAGTGCGGGCGATGCATTCCGAATGTAAACAAGTGCGGGCGATGCATTCCGAATGTAAACAAGTGCGGCGATGCATTCCGAATGTAAACAAGTGCGGCGATGCATTCCGAATGTAAACAAGTGCGGACGATGCATTCCGAATGTAAACAAGTGCGGCGATGCATTCCGAATGTAAACAAGTGCAGACGGTGCATTCCGAATGTAAACAAGTGCGGCGATGCATTCCGAATGTAAACAAGTGCGGACGATGCATTCCGGTTGTAAACAAGTGCGGACGATGCATTCCGGTTGTAAACAAGTGCGGACGATGCATTCCGAATGTAAACAAGTGCGGACGATGCATTCCGGTTGTAAACAAGTGCGTGACCAATCGACTCGGAAAGTCCTACTTTCGGTTTCGAGTGTGTTTTATCGCAAAATAACACTGTTTACCAAATGAACACAAGCATACAAAGTATAATGTTAGAATGTGTAGCAGCATTGCTACCCATACGTAAAAATTGAATTTTTCAAATACCTTTTATTTCATACGATGTAATGCTGCTTTAATAACAAAAGGTGATGCCGAAAAGAATCCAAAAAATTTCATTATTCTCGTAGCCAAGTACTTCATATACTTAAATAAAATTAAAACATCGATTCCACATATCGACCTATTCATCAAGTACCTAAAAGGTCGGTTAGAAATTGAAAAGACTATAGCATTGATGCATGACAAACTTGAAAAGCATAATGAAAAATGGAACAAATTCCCCATATATTAACTTTTCTGTTGTTAATATATTATTATACCAACATATATATAAAGATATATTTAGAATACGGTAGAAGTAGCTCGTGGACATATTTTATTTGCTTCTGTACCTGCTGATACGTGCGTATGCTGTTTGAATGTGTGCATGTAAGTGCGAGTGTTTGGGTGAGAGAGCGAGAGCATGAGAGTAAAAAAAAATTCTATATTCATTTCTTATTGAAAATTAAATGTTTTATGTACATGCATATAGAATGGGAAAAAAGAAAAAAAAGAGATATAGTCAAATCTGTGTTAGCGACCATCTCTATTGAGCAGTCAACCTGTATTAAGCAGCAAGTAACCAGGTTCCCAGTGTGTGTGGATCATCATTTAATCTCTATTAAGCAGCCACCTCTGCTAAGCAGCCAATTTTCATCACCACCATCACCCCATGGCTGCTTAAAGACATGCTTGAATGTTTAGCCAATAACCCAAAGTTTATGGCATGTTAAGAGGCTCAATGACATCATGAATTGATGTTCACTAGGACCGAAATTATGACATCACAAATGCTTTTGTCTCGATCTACTGGAGAGAAACACATTCAATATAATATATACTCGACGGCCTTATATAATACCATTATTTTACCGATTATATATTTTTTACAATTACGCATGACTCGCATAATGTTAAAATCTAATCCAATGGATTGTTAAATTCTTTATTATTTGGCGATAAACTTGTTTGAGAACGATTACTGTAAAAGATTACATTGCTTTAGTTTATACAAATTTATTTTAGCTTGATTACGAAACAACTTATATTAATCTCTCTCGAGACCTCATTCCTGATGGAATCCATCGCCACATGGGAGAGAGAAGAGGCAACGTGGAATTTAAATTCCTTGCCTAAGCATTGCTTTGTTTTAATGAATCCCAAAATATACAACCACTAATGCCATTCAATCCTAAGTTGCGTTTTTAATGCCGTCAAGTATATATGTTGTTACACAATGTGTTTATGTTATATTTCGGGTTTTACGCCTGCATCAGCACCATTTTGGGCTATATCGCCGGCGGGCAGTTTACCTAACAACACCGTTCCTGGGCAGGCTCCAGCGGTTAACCAGTACTTGGGTGCACCAACCTCCGTAAGAAACTGCCAACATTTTCATATAAATGAGACACGGCCTGAGCGGGGCTCGAACCCGTGACCATCAGTGATGATAGGTTACAGTGGTATACAAGTCAGCGACCGTAACCACTCGACCACAGAGGCAGACAGTTACACAATGTGTAATATTTTTCTTATTTATTCCTAGAAAGTAGGGCTTGACTTTGGGATGGGACGATTTGAATGAAATGTCAAGCCCTAAAATATAAAAAAAAACATTACACATTTGTTATCTGCTCATTTCGCCTACAGCTTTTTAAAGGTTAACCCTTTCAACACCACAGACCTCTAAATTGGCTTACACAAAAGTGTAGATCCAGATGAGCCGGCTCGTAACGAGCCGTCTCATCAGGATCTGCACTTTTTTCAAGTAATATAACTATTTTTAGAAAAATAATTACCCATTTTGATAAATGAACTGATCCAAATGTAATTTTGTTATTAATTTATTGGTCTAAAAATATCATGGACCAGTCCATGTCAGTTACTTGGTGTTGAATGGCCTAATTCTCTCAACACGATAATACTCACAATTCAAACAGTTCGTTGACAGTTGGATTTATTTGCATGCTTATATCAGGGGCTGCTTCAAGTTGTTGTGTATTGTTGCCATTGTTGGCAGCGTCGATGCCGGGTACATGTACGTTTTCCAACAGCTGGAATGAGTCTTCCTCGTCAAACACGTCGTTCTCCGCAACCGTGGTCATAACCATAGGACTTTTCTCCCAATGTGCAGGTAAGTTATGCGGGGGAAATGATGTTATCGCTGTAAACAACAATTAATTCTTGTATATTGTATACATATTTTACCTTCCTGTGGCTTAGAGCAACATCTATGAATTTTAGTATAAGAAGGCTACCTCAGGGTCTATGTAGCTTGGTAATCCAGGGATCGCAGATTCGACCCCCCCCCGCCTGACCCTAATAAAATTAACAGTCTTTCAGATGGGACGTTAAACCGAGGTCTCCTGTCGGTGCTGTACACCGTGCACGTAAAAGAACCAGAGGAGACTCTGGAATGGGTCTCTGTCTGTATCATTGCACTATCCTCCAAAAATCTAAAATGACTAATCTCTTCAGGAGGAGTCGCTCATATGGGCAACCGGTAGCGACGATAAATAAACGTAAAACATACAAACTCTATGTAGCTCAATTAATTCTACAACATTATGTAATCTACCTTTCCGTGACTTAGAGCAACACCTAGGAATTCTGGTATAACAAGAAGGCATGTTTTGAACGATTTTCCAATAAAAAGTCTACAGGTATGTATGTTTGGAAAAGTCCGCCTCCGTGGTCGAGTGGTTAAGGTCGCTGACTTGTATACCACTGTAACCTATCATCATTGATGGTCACGGGTTCGAGCCCCGCTCAGGCCGTGTCTCATTTATATGAAAAAGTTGGCAGTTTCTTACGGAGGTTGGTGCACCCAAGTACTGGTTAACCGCTGGAGCCTGCCCAGGAAAGGTGTTGTTAGGTAAACTGCTCGCCGGCGATATAGCCCAAAATGGCGCTGATGCAGGCGTAAAACCCGAAATATAACATAACATAATGTTTGGAAACAAATTTCTTTCAACATTAAAATCAATGCGGAAAACTGTAAATATGGTCCCGATTTCATTCCCCGGAGCTTTAAAACCAAGAAGTAGGTCAAAATGGCATGGTCAAGGTCATTTACGGTCAATACAGACAATAACTCATGGCAAGAGTTTGAACAACAAAATTGAGTTAATACTGTGTTTACAGGGATCAAATATCAAATCATATCAAATATGATATGGTGATCTAATTTTATTATGGAAAAATGGTTGTTTATCAAAAGGAACTTAACTTTCATCAAAATATAATTTGTGAGCATACTTGGACAAAAGTGTGGCAAAAGTAGAGTTGCATTCGTCATTACAAGGACTGTTAACCCTGTACTCCACATAAATGGCAGATTACAAGGACTGTTAACCCTGTACTCCACATAAATGGCATATTACAAGGACTGTTAACTCTGTACTCCACATAAACAGCAGATTACAAGGACTGTTAACTCTGTACTCCACATAAACGGCCTATTACAAAGACTGTTAACCCTGTACTCCACATAAATGGCAGATTACAAGGACTGTTAACTCTGTACTCCACATAAACGGCCTATTACAAAGACTGTTAACCCTGTACTCCACATAAATGGCAGATTACAAGGATTGTTAACCCTGTACTCCACATAAATGGCAGATTACAAAGACTGTTAACCCTGTACTCCACATAAATGGCAGATTACAAGGACTGTTAACTCTGTACTCCACATAAACGGCAGATTACAAGGACTGTTAACCCTGTACTCCACATAAACGGCAGATTACAAGGATTGTTAACCCTGTACTCCACATAAATGGCAGATTACAAGGATTGTTAACCCTGTACTCCACATAAATGGCAGATTACAAGGACTGTTAACCCTGTACTCCACATAAACGGCAGATTACAAGGACTGTTAACCCTGTACTCCACATAAACAGCATATTACAAAGACTGTTAACCCTGTACTCCACATAAATGGCAGATTACAAGGATTGTTAACCCTGTACTCCACATAAACGGCAGATTACAAGGACTGTTAACCCTGTACTCCACATAAACGGCAGATTACCAGGACTGTTAACTCTGTACTCCACATAAACAACAGATTACAAGGACTGTTAACCCTGTACTCCACATAAACGGCATATTACAAAGACTGTTAACCCTGTACTCCACATAAACGGCAGATTACAAGGACTGTTAACTCTGTACTCCACATAAACAGCAGATTACAAGGACTGTAAACCTTGTACTCGACATAAATGGCAGATTACAAGGACTGTTAACTCTATACTCCACATAAACGGCAGATTACAAAGACTGTTAACTCTGTACTCCACATAAACGGCAGATTACAAGAACAGTTAACCCTGTACTCGACATAAATGGCAGATTACAAGGACTGTTAACCCTGTATTCCACATAAATGGCAGATTACAAGGACTGTTAACCATGTACTCCACATAAACGGCAGATTACAAGGATTGTTAACCCTGTACTCCACATAAATGGCAGATTACAAGGACTGTTAACCCTGTACTCCACATAAATGGCAGATTACAAGGATTGTTAACCTTGTATTCCACATAAACGGCAGATTACAAGGACTGTTAACCCTGTACTCAACATAAATGGCAGATTACAAGGACTGTTAACCCTGTACTCCACATAAATGGCAGATTACAAGGATTGTTAACCTTGTATTCCACATAAACGGCAGATTACAAGGACTGTTAACCCTGTACTCAACATAAATGGCAGATTACAAGGACTGTTAACCCTGTACTCCACATAAATGGCAGATTACAAGGATTGTTAACCTTGTATTCCACATAAACGGCAGATTACAAGGACTGTTAACCCTGTACTCAACATAAATGGCAGATTACAAGGACTGTTAACCCTGTACTCCACATAAATGGCAGATTACAAGGATTGTTAACCTTGTATTCCACATAAACGGCAGATTACAAGGACTGTTAACCCTGTACTCAACATAAATGGCAGATTACAAGGACTGTTAACCCTGTACTCCACATAAATGGCAGATTACAAGGATTGTTAACCTTGTATTCCACATAAACGGCAGATTACAAGGACTGTTAACCCTGTACTCAACATAAATGGCAGATTACAAGGATTGTTAACCCTGTACTCGACATAAATGGCAGATTACAAGGACTGTTAACCCTGTACTCGACATAAACGGCAGATTACAAGGACTGTTAACCCTGTACTCCACATAAACGGCAGATTACAAGGACTGTTAACTCTGTACTCCACATAAACAACAGATTACAAGGACTGTTAACCCTGTACTCGACATAAATGGCAGATTACCAGGACTGTTAACCCTGTACTCCACATAAACGGCAGATTACAAGGACTGTTAACCCTGTACTCCACATAAACGGCAGATTACAAGGACTGTTAACTCTGTACTCCACATAAACAACAGATTACAAGGACTGTTAACCCTGTACTCGACATAAATGGCAGATTACCAGGACTGTTAACCCTGTACTCCACATAAATGGCAGATTACAAGGACTGTTAACCCTGTACTCGACATAAATGGCAGATTACAAGGACTGTTAACCCTGTATTCCACATAAATGGCAGATTACAAGGACTGTTAACCCTGTACTCCACATAAACGGCAGATTACAAGGACTGTTAACCCTGTACTCCACATAAATGGCAGATTACAAGGACTGTTAACCCTGTACTCCACATAAACGGCAGATTACAAGGACTGTTAACTCTGTACTCGACATAAATGGCAGATTACAAGGACTGTTAACCCTGTACTCCACATAAACGGCAGATTACAAGGACTGTTAACCCTGTACTCCACATAAACGGCAGATTACAAGGACTGTTCACTCTGTACTCGATATAAATGGCAGATTACAAGGACTGTTAACCCTGTACTCCACATAAACGGCAGATTACAAGGACTGTTAACTCTGTACTCCACATAAACGGCAGATTACTAACCCTGTACTCCACATAAACGGCAGATTACAAGGACTGTTAACCCTGTACTCCACATAAACGGCAGATTACCAGGACTGTTAACTCTGTACTCCACATAAACAACAGATTACAAGGACTGTTAACCCTGTACTCCACATAAACGGCATATTACAAAGACTGTTAACCCTGTACTCCACATAAACGGCAGATTACAAGGACTGTTAACTCTGTACTCCACATAAACAGCAGATTACAAGGACTGTAAACCTTGTACTCGACATAAATGGCAGATTACAAGGACTGTTAACTCTATACTCCACATAAACGGCAGATTACAAAGACTGTTAACTCTGTACTCCACATAAACGGCAGATTACAAGAACAGTTAACCCTGTACTCGACATAAATGGCAGATTACAAGGACTGTTAACCCTGTATTCCACATAAATGGCAGATTACAAGGACTGTTAACCATGTACTCCACATAAACGGCAGATTACAAGGATTGTTAACCCTGTACTCCACATAAATGGCAGATTACAAGGACTGTTAACCCTGTACTCCACATAAATGGCAGATTACAAGGATTGTTAACCTTGTATTCCACATAAACGGCAGATTACAAGGACTGTTAACCCTGTACTCAACATAAATGGCAGATTACAAGGACTGTTAACCCTGTACTCCACATAAATGGCAGATTACAAGGATTGTTAACCTTGTATTCCACATAAACGGCAGATTACAAGGACTGTTAACCCTGTACTCAACATAAATGGCAGATTACAAGGACTGTTAACCCTGTACTCCACATAAATGGCAGATTACAAGGATTGTTAACCTTGTATTCCACATAAACGGCAGATTACAAGGACTGTTAACCCTGTACTCAACATAAATGGCAGATTACAAGGACTGTTAACCCTGTACTCCACATAAATGGCAGATTACAAGGATTGTTAACCTTGTATTCCACATAAACGGCAGATTACAAGGACTGTTAACCCTGTACTCGACATAAATGGCAGATTACAAGGACTGTTAACCCTGTACTCCACATAAACGGCAGATTACAAGGACTGTTAACCCTGTACTCCACATAAACGGCAGATTACAAGGACTGTTAACTCTGTACTCCACATAAACAACAGATTACAAGGACTGTTAACCCTGTACTCGACATAAATGGCAGATTACCAGGACTGTTAACCCTGTACTCCACATAAACGGCAGATTACAAGGACTGTTAACCCTGTACTCCACATAAACGGCAGATTACAAGGACTGTTAACTCTGTACTCCACATAAACAACAGATTACAAGGACTGTTAACCCTGTACTCGACATAAATGGCAGATTACCAGGACTGTTAACCCTGTACTCCACATAAACGGCAGATTACAAGGACTGTTAACCCTGTACTCCACATAAACGGCAGATTACAAGGACTGTTAACTCTGTACTCCACATAAACAACAGATTACAAGGACTGTTAACCCTGTACTCGACATAAATGGCAGATTACCAGGACTGTTAACCCTGTACTCCACATAAATGGCAGATTACAAGGACTGTTAACCCTGTACTCGACATAAATGGCAGATTACAAGGACTGTTAACCCTGTATTCCACATAAATGGCAGATTACAAGGACTGTTAACCCTGTACTCCACATAAACGGCAGATTACAAGGACTGTTAACCCTGTACTCCACATAAATGGCAGATTACAAGGACTGTTAACCCTGTACTCCACATAAACGGCAGATTACAAGGACTGTTAACTCTGTACTCGACATAAATGGCAGATTACAAGGACTGTTAACCCTGTACTCCACATAAACGGCAGATTACAAGGACTGTTAACCCTGTACTCCACATAAACGGCAGATTACAAGGACTGTTCACTCTGTACTCGATATAAATGGCAGATTACAAGGACTGTTAACCCTGTACTCCACATAAACGGCAGATTACAAGGACTGTTAACTCTGTACTCCACATAAACGGCAGATTACTAACCCTGTACTCGACATAAATGGCAGATTACAAGGACTGTTAACCCTGTATTCCACATAAATGGCAGATTACAAAGACTGTTAACCCTGTACTCCACATAAATGGCAGATTACAAGGACTGTTAACCCTGTACTCGACATAAATGGCAGATTACAAAGACTGTTAACCCTGTACTCCACATAAACGGCAGATTACAAGGACTGTTAACCTTGTACTCCACATAAACGGCAGATTACCAGGACTGTTAACTCTGTACTCGACATAAATGGCAGATTACAAGGACTGTTAACCCTGTACTCCACATAAACAGCAGATTACAAGGACTGTTAACCCTGTACTCCACATAAACAGCAGATTACAAGGACTGTTAACTCTGTACTCCACATAAATGGAGATGGGAGTAATTGGCCCATTCTGTTGTGGAGTATAGGACTATCACTTATCATGACAGAGTGAACTATTATTTTTATGCGGAATTTTGGGAATTACCAAAAGTATGCATCAAATCGTAACATGTAACCAATATGTAACTTGTTACCGAAGTTGAACAAACTTAACAAAATATACCTTGTCAAAAATAGGGGTTCCTATAGATTTTACAAGGTTTCCCTTTAACCAGGAACCGAGCATGTGCGTAATACATGCATATAGAACCTGCTACAGCTGAGTACCCATAACTGTAAAGCTACGGGCTCATGCACCAACTCATTGCTGCATAAGAAACAATGTGTAAATATTGGGAACAAATCATTCGCTTATAATGGCGGTCAGGTGTGGAACGGGTTGCCGTCACATTTTAGATCTATTAGTAATCACAGTCAGTTTAAACAATCTGTGAAGGAACATTTTATGCAATCAGTATCAATCTAGTCCTTTTATCTGGTCATTATTTTTATTTCATTTAATGTTTTATTTCCAATGTATTGAGTTTTAGTAAATACCTGTTCAATGTCAGGCAATTCCCTGTGATATTATATAAATATTCATGCAATCATGTGCTATGTTACTGTAATTCACTATGTGCAATAATTTGATTGACTAATTTGCCTTTCCGATGTCATATGATTAATTATAAGGACCACAATGGAATTAAGAGAGCTTGTTGCTCTCTTTTTTGTGTTATCCTTGGTATTGATTATATGTCATCTACTCTGCACGTTAATGCTCACATGTACTATGTTGACATTGATTTTGTATTTGTTTTATGACATATATTCTATGTTTACCAGAATAAAACTATCTATCTATCTATTACATACAGGTTAATTCTCGTTTTGCTTTTCCCGGGCACCAAGTCTCCCGTCGACGTTTCTATAATAGAGAGGAAAGCAACATTTCAACAAAGCCTACACGCTATATACTTCAAATACCAGGGTTCATTCTAGGTCAGAATTTTTGGGAGAAGTGAGAAAGCGCGTGATCGCTTCCTTAAATGGTGTTCTTTAATATACTTCTGCAAAATTAGGTTAAAATGCACAGTACAACCATTAAATACAACATTTGAATAGAAGGAGTGCTTTATAATTGGCCAGTGTATCTTATCACAAAGGGTTAAATTGACCAACAGTCTGTGAAAGTTTTTCTATCATCTCTGCATACAGATTCCAGTCCAATAATTTTTTCACTACAGCTTGATGTTACAATTATGGCCTGGAGTCTAGCTATCATCTCCACCTACCTTATATGCCGGTTCCTGTCCTACACCGCCACAGCCAGAAGTTACAATCATAGCCTGCAGCGTAGCTATCATCTCCACCTACCTTATATGCCGGTTCCTGTCCTACACTGCCACAGCCAGAAGTTACAATCATAGCCTGCAGCGTAGCTATCATCTCCACCTACCTTATATGCCGGTTCCTGTCCTACATCGCCACAGCCAGAAGTTACAATCATAGCCTGCAGCGTAGCTATCATCTCCACCTACCTTATATGCCGGTTCCTGTCCTACATCGCCACAGCCAGAAGTTACAATCATAGCCTGCAGTTTAGCTATCATCTCCACCTACCTTATATGCCGGTTCCTGTCCTACATCGCCATAGCCAGAAGTTACAATCATAGCCTGCAGTTTAGCTATAATCTCCACCTACCTTATATGCCGGTTCCTGTTCTACATCGTCACAGCCAGAAGTTACAATCAAAGCCTGCAGTTTAGCTATCATCTCCACCTACCTTATATGCCGGTTCCTGTTCTACATCGCCACAGCCAGAAGTTACAATCATAGCCTGCAGTTTAGCTATCATCTCTGCCTGCTGCCTCTCTGCCTCTACTTTCTCTTCAAGTCTCTTCTCCAGATCGGCTCTCTCCATGTCTATGTTTGTATCACTCATCTGAAGCATTATCATCACTAGGTTATACTTCAGCTTCATCGTAAATCTCCACAAAATCACATCTCGATTATCAGAAAAATGAGCAAACTTATTGGCTATAGAACATGATGGAACTATTGAGAAATCATCATTCTGTTTGGCACTACTTTCAAGTGCTGGTTTGGATTCAGAGTCACCTCAACGGCTAAGGGCACAATGAGACATTCCAGCTTTGAGAGGCAGAGGAAGACACCCAGGTGCATCTTGTTGGAGTTTTTTGGGTTTAAATTTGCAGTAAGAGCTTTGGTCATAGGACAGTATTGCAGGCATGGACGGGCACCCACACCCAGGTAGAACCACCGACCTACCACAAGCCAGCTTCTTCACATGAAATAATTCCGACATCCCAAGTGAGATTCGAACCTCCAGCGGTGAGGGGCAAGTAATTTGAAGTCAACAACCGTAACTACTTGACCACGGAGGCCCATTTCAGGTGCATCTACGAGTGTTGATTCCTGTATGGGTGGGCACACACAGATAGAACCCCCGATCTACTCCTCGCTATGAAGGTTCATCACTTGTAAAGTATCCGGCCCCGGTAGTGCTTGAATCGACATTAATGAGGACAAGCAGTCTATAGTCAACGATGAATCTGGCCCCGGTAGTGCTTGAATCGACATTAATGAGGACAAGCAGTCTCTAGTCAACGATGAATCTGGCTCCGGTAGTGCTTGAATCGACAGTAATGAAGACAAGCAGTCTATAGTCAACGATGAATCTGGCCCCGGTAGTGCTTGAATCGACATTAATGAGGACAAGCAGTCTATAGTCAACGATGAATCTGGCGCCGGTAGTGCTTGAATCGACATTGATGAAGACAAGCAGTCTATAGTCAACGATGAATCTGGCCCCGGTAGTGCTTGAATCGACATTAATGAGGACAAGCAGTCTATAGTCAACGATGAATCCGGCCCCGGTAGTGCTTGAATCGACATTAATGAGGACAAGCAGTCTATAGTCAACGATGAATCTGGCCGCGGTAGTGCTTGAATCGACATTAATGAAGACAAGCAGTCTATAGTCAACGATGAATCTGGCCGCGGTAGTGCTTGAAACGACATTAATGAGGACAAGCAGTCTATAGTCAACGATGAATCTGGCCCCGGTAATGCTTGAATCGACATTAATGAGGACAAGCAGTCTATAGTCAACGATGAATCTGGCCCCGGTAGTGCTTAAAACGACATTAATGAGGACAAGCAGTCTATAGTCAACGATGAATCTGGCCCCGGTAGTGCTTGAATCGACATTAATGAAGACAAGCAGTCTATAGTCAACGATGAATCTGGCCCCGGTAATGCTTAAATTGACATTAATGAAGACAAGCAGTCTATAGTCAATGATGAATCTGGCCCCGGTAGTGCTTGAATCGACATTAATGAGGACAAGCAGTCTATAGTCAACGATGAATCCGGCCCCGGTAGTGCTTGAATCGACATTAATGAGGACAAGCAGTCTATAGTCAACGATGAATCTGGCCGCGGTAGTGCTTGAATCGACATTAATGAAGACAAGCAGTCTATAGTCAACGATGAATCTGGCCCCGGTAGTGCTTGAATCGACATTAATGAGGACAAGCAGTCTATAGTCAACGATGAATCTGGCCCCGGTAGTGCTTGAATCGACATTAATGAGGACAAGCAGTCTATAGTCAACGATGAATCTGGCCCCGGTAGTGCTTGAAACGACATTAATGAGGACAAGCAGTCTATAGTCAACGATGAATCTGGCCCCGGTAATGCTTGAATAGACATTGATGAGGACAAGCAGTCTATAGTCAACGATGAATCTGGCTCCGGTAGTGCTTGAATCGACATTAATGAGGACAAGCAGTCTATAGTCAACGATGAATCTGGCCCCGGTAGTGCTTGAATCGACATTAATGAAGACAAGCAGTCTATAGTCAACGATGAATCTGGCCCCGGTAATGCTTGAATTGACATTAATGAAGACAAGCAGTCTATAGTCAACGATGAATCTGGCCCCGGTAGTGCTTGAATCGACATTAATGAGGACAAGCAGTCTATAGTCAACGATGAATCTGGCCCCGGTAGTGCTTGAATCGACATTAATGAGGACAAGCAGTCTATAGTCAACGATGAATCTGGCCGCGGTAGTGCTTGAATCGACATTAATGAAGACAAGCAGTCTATAGTCAACGATGAATCTGGCCGCGGTAGTGCTTGAAACGACATTAATGAGGACAAGCAGTCTATAGTCAACGATGAATCTGGCCCCGGTAATGCTTGAATCGACATTAATGAGGACAAGCAGTCTATAGTCAACGATGAATCTGGCCCCGGTAGTGCTTAAAACGACATTAATGAGGACAAGCAGTCTATAGTCAACGATGAATCTGGCCCCGGTAATGCTTGAATCGACATTAATGAGGACAAGCAGTCTATAGTCAACGATGAATCTGGCCCCGGTAGTGCTTGAATCGACATTAATGAAGACAAGCAGTCTATAGTCAACGATGAATCTGGCCCCGGTAATGCTTAAATTGACATTAATGAAGACAAGCAGTCTATAGTCAACGATGAATCTGGCCCCGGTAATGCTTGAATCGACATTAATGAGGACAAGCAGTCTATAGTCAACGATGAATCTGGCCCCGGTAGTGCTTGAAACGACATTAATGAGGACAAGCAGTCTATAGTCAACGATGAATCTGGCCCCGGTAATGCTTGAATAGACATTAATGAGGACAAGCAGTCTATAGTCAACGATGAATCTGGCTCCGGTAGTGCTTGAATCGACATTAATGAGGACAAGCAGTCTATAGTCAACGATGAATCTGGCTCCGGCAGTGCTTGAATCGACATTAATGAGGACAAGCAGTCTATAGTCAACGATGAATCTGGCCCCGGTAGTGCTTGAATCGACATTAATGAGGACAAGCAGTCTATAGTCAACGATGAATCCGGCCCCGGTAGTGCTTGAATCGACATTAATGAGGACAAGCAGTCTATAGTCAACGATGAATCTGGCCGCGGTAGTGCTTGAATCGACATTAATGAAGACAAGCAGTCTATAGTCAACGATGAATCTGGCTCCGGCAGTGCTTGAATCGACATTAATGAGGACAAGCAGTCTATAGTCAACGATGAATCTGGCCCCGGTAGTGCTTGAATCGACAGTAATGAGGACAAGCAGTCTATAGTCAACGATGAATCTGGCTCCGGTAGTGCTTGAATCGACATTAATGAGGACAAGCAGTCTATAGTCAACGATGAATCTGGCTCCGGCAGTGCTTGAATCGACATTAATGAGGACAAGCAGTCTATAGTCAACGATGAATCTGGCCCCGGTAGTGCTTGAATCAACTTTAATGAGGACAAGCAGTCTATAGTCAATGATGAATCCGGCCCCGGTAGTGCTTGAATCGAAATTAATGAGGACAAGCAGTCTATAGTCAACGATGAATCCGGCCCCGGTAGTGCTTGAATCGACATTAATGAGGACAAGCAGTCTATAGTCAACGATGAATCTGGCCGCGGTAGTGCTTGAATCGACATTAATGAAGACAAGCAGTCTATAGTCAACGATGAATCTGGCTCCAGCAGTGCTTGAATCGACATTAATGAGGACAAGCAGTATATAGTCAACGATGAATCTGGCCCCGGTAGTGCTTGAATCGACAGTAATGAGGACAAGCAGTCTATAGTCAACGATGAATCTGGCCCCGGTAGTGCTTGAATCAACTTTAATGAGGACAAGCAGTCTATAGTCAATGATGAATCCGGCCCCGGTAGTGCTTGAATCGACATTAATGAGGACAAGCAGTCTATAGTCAACGATGAATCCGGCCCCGGTAGTGCTTGAATCGACATTAATGAGGACAAGCAGTCTATAGTCAACGATGAATCTGGCCGCGGTAGTGCTTGAATCAACATTAATGAAGACAAGCAGTCTATAGTCAACGATGAATCTGGCTCCGGTAGTGCTTGAATCGACATTAATGAGGACAAGCAGTCTATAGTCAACAATGAATCTGGCCGCGGTAGTGCTTGAATCGACATTAATGAGGACAAGCAGTCTATAGTCAACAATGAATCTGGCTCCGGTAGTGCTTGAATCGACATTAATGAGGACAAGCAGTCTATAGTCAACAATGAATCTGGCCCCGGTAATGCTTGAATCGACATTAATGAGGACAAGCAGTCTATAGTCAACAATGAATCTGGCTCCGGTAGTGCTTGAATCGACATTAATGAGGAAAAGCAGTCTATAGTCAATATTGATGATCTGGGTCGGAGGTTATAAGATATTTCTCAAATCTCGAGCTCCATTGATTTGATTGGTTGATTCTGAGTTTTACACTAGGCTGAATCAATCAGAAGCTTGAGACTGAGTTTGAGATTGGAGAAAAGCTTTATAACCTCCAGGCCTGGTTCCAAATTGGCAGGATTGTATTTGTCAGACCACCACCTTCAAACTCGGAATACTATCTTCTATAGAGAATGAGCACGACATCCTGACACTGTCCAAGTCACCTCAACATCTTTTTGCTTAATGAATAACTTTCTATACAATAATGGAATCCAGGTATAACACTGAAGGCGGAAACGTGACAGTAAAGCTGCTTTAACCCATTCAACACCAAGTAACTCACATGGACTGGTCCATGATATTCATAAACCAATAAATGAATCAGAAAATCACATTTGGACAAGTTCATTTATCAAAATGGGTAAATATGTCTAAAAATAGTCATATCACTGGCAAAAAGTGCAGATCCTGATGAGATGGCTCGTCACGAGCCGGCTCATCTGGATCTACACTTTTTGTAAGCCTATTTAGAGGTCTGTGGTGTTGAAAGGGTTAAATCCCACAACAGCTGTCAGAGGAGGAGAAGTTGATATTATACTCAGATGTCCATTATTTTGGATTTATAATTGGCATACATTTACAATGTAGCCATTTCTATTCACCTAGTCACCTTTAGTTTATACAAATTTATTTTAGCTCGATTGCGAAACAAGTTATTTCAACTTATTATATTAATCACTCTCGAGACCCCATTCCTGATGGAATCCATCGCCATGAAGGAGAGAGAAGAGGCATGTGGAATTTAAATGCCTTGCCTAAGGGCACAATCGCAATGGCTCCAGCGGGGCTTGAACTCTGGTTTCCTCCCACATGAATGACCACATTTACGCTTTTTTCCGTGCCAACGAGAATGATTGATATAAGTTGCTAAAACTTGCTTCACAATCATTGCAAAATAAATAAACTTTAAACTTTATTAGTTAGTCTACAACAGTTGAGATATCCTCTCCTAAATTATGTACATACATGTCTAAGCCAGGTCCTAGACTACCAGCTCAGTATTTACCTCTTTGATCTGTTCCTGAAGCTTCCGGATTTTGAGTCGGTAGTTCTTGAGCATGGCCGCATCACTCATCACCTCATTTATTACGGCTTTGTTCTGGATCTTCTTCGCTCTAGATGCAAACTGTAAGATAAGATAGCGATCACCAATATGCTTGCTAACATAAATACTGTGTGGGTGAAAATTGATCTGAAGATTGTAACCAAGTCTGAAGATTGTAACCAAGTCTGTGGAAGTCGTGATAGCGCAGTGGATACGCGTTCGCTTCAGGTGCGAAAGGTCCGGAGTTCGAGCCCCACTGGAGCCGTTACGATTGTGCCCTTAGGCAAGGCATTTAAATTCCACGTTGCCTCTTCTCTCTCCCTCGTGGCGATGGATTCCATCAGGAATGAGGTCTCGAGAGTGATTTATATAAGTTGAAATAACTTGTTTCGCAATCGAGCTAAAATCAATTTGTATAAACTAACCAAGTCTGAACATTTTAACCAATTCTGAAGATTGTAACAAAGTCTGAAGATTGTAACAAAGTCTGAACATTTTAACCAAGTCTGAACATGTTAACCATGTCTGAACAGTGTAACAAAGATAAAATAAATACTCAAGGGAGTTAGAGAGCAGACAAAATAAAAATCGAAACATTTTAAACATCCAATGGACATAAAAATGTTACTAAATGGCTATAAACTTTGATCACATTATCATGCTGCTAAATACAGTGACCCAGTCTGAAATAGATTGGATAACAAATACAAAAGACAGAGCTGAGACATCGTCAAATTCGGAATAGTTGAACAGTTGAACTCAAGCGATACCAAAGTGATCAGGCTGGTTTTCGAACTTTATACTAAATATTGCGACCAAAGGACTACGCAACTTTGGCAAAATCGGCCACAAAATTTGAATGAATAACACTAAATAAACTGAGAAAAAAAGAGTTGATTTAATGGTTCCATCGTAATGTTAAAACAACCACTCCCAGTCCCAGTACCTTCAATGTGCTCTCTGTTTGCTCCATGTGTACCGGGGCAATTGTACATATTATTGCCGTTTTAGAGTTACCCCCAAGTGCGTTCTGTAGAATCCGTGTCAGCTTCGAATCTCGGAATGACACATACTGTTGACTACAGAAATATAAAGAGCAATATATTACATATTAGCTGAAACCATGGATCGCAGGTTCGATCCCCCGTCTGGCTCTAATAAAATTAAGTCTTTCAGATGGGACTATAAACCGAGGTCTTGTGTCGGTGCTGTACACCGTGCACGTAAAAGAACGAGAGGAGACTCTGGAATGGGTCTCTGTCTGTATCATTGAAATATCCACCAGAAATCTAAAATGACTTAATCTCTTCAGGAGGAGTCGCTCATATGGGCAACTGGTAGCGATGATAAATAAACGTACAACACACACACACATCAGTCGTAAACAACATAAACTGCATACTATTCACAATCTGACACACCTACTCACCAATTCTCTAGTAATACATACTGAAACAAAACATTTTCCTGTTGTTATTTAACCCTTTCAACACCACAGACCTCTAAATAGGCTTACAAAAAGTGTAGATCCAGATGAGCCGGCTTGTGACGAGCCGTCTCATCAGGATCTGCACTTTTTGCCAGTGATATGACTATAAATGAACTTGTCCAAATGTGATTTTCTGATTCATTTATTGGTGTATGAATATCATGGACCAGTCCATGTGAGTTACTTGGTGTTGAATGGGTTAAACACAATATATTTTTAACACATTTTACATATTTCAATTACCTATTGCTCTTAATTGACCAGTAGCTGCCTGTCAATCAAACTTGTAAATAATCCAATCAGATATCGTTATTTCACAACACGTGTCTCGAATTAATATCCTCCGACAAGCTACCATGAAAACTATATTGTAATAACCGGAAAACTGAGTTTTAAAATTAGAAAATAATGATTAACCCTTTATTAGATATAGATACAGAAATTAATTGTATGTAAACATTTAACAAATATTATTTATAGACTACAGATACAAATTCTAGTTTGTATATACATTTAAAGATAAATCGGTCAAAGATTAACGATATTCATACTTGTTGAGCGATTTAATTTCACTGTTATTAGCAATGTTTGTACAAAGACCGTAATCTTTTGTTGAATTTTAATTGTCGATGGTTTTTTACTAATGTCAATGCTCCAGGCTATGTGATGCACCATATTTGAAGTGCTTAATCACCGTGTGTATTATAATACAATATACCATTATACTGATTGGGGACACTCAGACTGATTGGATGTTTAGACAGCTGTCGACCATCTTATAAATATCAAACCTGATAGTTATATATCGATTACAGATGGTTATGTAGTCCAGTGGTAACACGCTGAACTGGTAATCCAGGGATCGCAGGCTTGATCCCCCGTCTGACCCTAATAAAATTAACAGTCTTTCAGATGGGACGTTAAACCGAGGTCTCGTGTCGGTGCTTTACACCGTGCACGTAAATGAACCAGAGGAGATTCTGGAATGGGTCTCTGTCTGTATCATGCACTATCCTCCAAAATCTAAAATAACTAATCTCTTCAGGAGGCGTCGCTCATATGGGCAACCGGTAGCGACGATAAATAAACGTAAAACACCACCACTTGCATCATTACACTGTTATAAGGATCATTCTCAGTAAATGTCTTAGTAGTTAGTTCGTTCATATGTAAATTTATGTTTATTTACTTGTAATCCGTGTATGTCGAGGGAAGTAATGTGTGTATATATACAACAGGAAATTGATAGATACATTGATGTTTTATACAAATAAATTACAGGTATTTCATTGTTCCCACTCTTTGTGCCACACAATATCTACGTACTATAATCATGACCATCCATCAGCAATAGTTACTGCTTTATATGCCACTGATACCCATCTTATTATTTTAGTGTAGTACTAGTATAACATAAATAGTTACAGTGTATTTTTCGACACCACTCCCTTCAGACAAATATTTCCGAAAAGTTCTAAATTTAATATGTTCAATCAGGGCCTGTTTTATCTAGCTATAGTCCTGGTTCAATCCATATAGTTATATATATCATATAGCCATATTGTATTTGTTTGTCGGAGGTTTGTCATTACTGGGTCACGTGATCTTAGGGGCGGAGCGATAGGGCTTTTCGCGACTGGTCCATTGTTCGTCAATGTTCGTAAATATTTTTCTTCAGTTTATGCAAATTTATTTTAGCTCAATTGTGAAACAAGTTCTTACAACTTATATTAATCACTCTCGTGACCTCATTCCTGATGGAATCCATCGCCACGAGGGAGAGAGAAGAGGCAACATGGAATTTAAATGCCTTGCCTAAGGGCACAATCGTAACGGCTCCAGCAGGGCTCGAACTCCAGACCTTTCGCACCTGAAGCCTGCGCGCATCCACTGCGCTATCATGACTTCCACGGGCAGGGAGCAAGGGAGCTAACTCTCTTTGATGTGACCAACACAAACAGATCATTTTGAACTGGGCTGACAGGCGTGATACTGACTGGTGTATTAGTTTAATTTGTCGGAGGATAATTAGTGACATTTTGATGTGCAGACAGTGTTATAATAAAGCAGATGTTTCAATGTTGAGCATTTATGGGGTTTTTTAAACTAAGTTTAAACTTTATTTATTTTACAACGATTGCGAAGCAAGTTTTAACAACTTATATTAATCACTCTCGTTGGCGCGGATGAAAGCGTAAATGTGGTCATTCATGTGGGAGGAAACCGGAGTACCCGGAGAAAACCCACCTGTCCGATCTGGCGACCACTGTACCATCTCACACACTTCCAGGGCCGAAGATCGAACCAGGGTTGCATTGGTGAGAAGCGAGCGCGCTAACCACTGCGCTAATCAGACAGCCGACTAACTAGCTTGTCTGCTTTATGATAATACATGTATACCTATACAAAATGCAGGTTAAAATATACACACAAAAGATGTACAAGACAACTATTTTACTCAACATTTTCGGGGTGGGTGGGGACCCCCTAGGGAGAGGAGGATACCCCTCACACACCTACACCCTTCGCGGCTTTGCACCTAGCCTGTTTTTGACCCACCATACCCCTCACACACCTACACCCTTCGCGGCTTTGCACCTGGCCCATTTTCTGACCCACCATACCCCTCACACACCTACACCCTTCGCGGCTTTGCACCTGGCCCGTTTTCTGACCCACCATACCCCTCACACACCTACACCCTTCGCGGCTTTGCACCTGGCCCGTTTTCTGACCAACCACACCCCCAACACACCTACACCCTTCGCGACTTTGCACCTGGCCCGTTTTCTGACCCACCCTGTAATTTTTTCCATTCTAGAATAAACCATAATATACCGTACAAGTCGTACATCGCTTGGACCATGATTTACCTGGAATCTCCACTCAGCATTCGTATCACCATACCAAGAGTGAAGAGACTTTTGTTTATGGAGCACCCTTCCCTAAACCTGTCACCAGAATTATCACCTGCCTTCTCTGAGCCAGCCAAGTCAACGAAATACTGAAACGAGAGATGAAGTCATTCTCTCGCACTACAATTGCACATTAAAAACGCAACATTTTAGAATTTTATTTTCTATGTACATACAGTAAAACCCATATAATAAGACCACCTATGGGACTTCCAAATAGTGGTCTTATTAGCAGGGTGGTCTCTTTATCTAGTTTGGTCAAGAAGACCAAATTATGATAATTTTACTATATGTACAATGTACTTTCACACACGATAATTTCTTGGTTTTTCTGTTTTAATTACAGAAGGGTTGGTTGTTTCTATGGTTTAGGATTGTACTTCTGAAATCCATTCATATATAACTGTATATCACAATTAATTAATGAATTAATTAATAATAAAATAAATGTGATATGAAACATACTGTCTTAATGATAATCTTTTATTTTGTACTCTAGACAATATACAAAAGATTAAAAGCAAGCAAAACCAATCATTTACAATCAACATTTCCATGTTTATCTCACTTAACCATGACCGATACCACAAAGTGGTCGCTTAATTGTCGTAAAACTGGGACATAATTAAAAATGTTTATCAATGAAAGTGAGAAAATCGCCCGTGGTCGTATTAGGGGTTCAATTAGCATAGGATTAATGGCATTTGTCTAAATTAACTGGTCGTATTACGGAATAACGGGGTGGTCTGGTTATCGGGGTCAACGACCATTGACATGTATAGTGAAATATTCCGTTCTGAAAAAATTGTTTGCAATAGCGGGATGGTCTCGGAATCGGGGTGGTCGCATAGAGGGTTTTTACTGTACTCTATATTGCAAATATTTTTCTAGCGATACACTTTAACTGCAAATTATTACATGAAACTGTGAGAAATGGATTATTTTAGGCGATTGTCTAGTCTCGTGCAGACTGGCTTAATAAAATTAATAATTATATTCGTTGAAATTCAATGTTTATTAAATATTCGTATGTATATGGTTGCATTTCTATTGCGTATAAGTTCATATAGGTACATATTTATCCCATAACTTTGCTTGTATTCCGTTTCATACAGCATATTTTACAGCCATCACATATTTTCTTATATGTTCACACGTGTCATACAACCTGGAAGGATTCCGATTGGTTGTGGTATGACAGCTTGACATATACTTTGTGTTCATGCTTTATTTGTTGAAAATCAACTGTTGATCCAAATGTTAATTGCAAACTATTTATAGCAACATGTTTGACATATCAAGTAATAACTAGTCATTTTGTTAATGCTTGTATACGGAGTCAAAAAAGAAACGATACCTGGTGTTTATGTGTCTATAATTTCAACATTTATTAAGAAAATTCTTTGAAAATTCATAAGATGATAGTCCAACATGTTTGAAAGAGGAGCACATAAAGCATAATGAGCCTCCGAAACTGTCTGCTGCGTGATGACGTAATTCGTCGGACAGGGGTCTAATGGAGTTTTCACACAGACGTCAATACCGAGTATGGGCACCATTTGCGTCTCTCACTGCAATGCACCGCCGTCGCATCGAACGGAAGAGTGTCTGAATCTCTTGCTGGTCAATATTTGTCCACTCCTGACGCAAAACATATCCCTCAGTTGGTTTAACGTTACCGGCTGACGTCGTCTGACGCGGCGGTCTAACGTATCCCACAAATGTTCTATGGGTGACAAGTCTGGTGACAAAGCAGGCCACGGCAGGGTTTCAATATTGTTCTGCTCCAATAATGTGGTGGAAATCCGAGCAGTATGACACCTGGCGTTGTCCTGTTGGAACAGTGTGACGTTTCTGTTGGCGTTAAAGAACAGCACAACAACTGGCGCAAGGATCTCATCACAGTACCGCTGGGCGTTTAGGTTCCCGTCCACCACTAACAGTTCAGTGCGACTGCCAAAGGTGATACCGCCCCACGCCATAACGCTTCCGCCCCCGAACAGATCGACCTGACGTACACATGCGTCGGCGTAACGTTCACCGCGTCTGCGATATACCCGCTCTCTGCCATCCGCTCGACGCAAACAGAACCGCGATTCATCGCTAAACATCACCGAATTCCACTGTAACCGAGTCCAGCGAGCACGTTCCGTCGTCCATTCCCGCCGTACGTCACGGTGACGTCGTGTCAGGATGGGTCCAACGTATGGCCGATAGGCACGAATGCCACGTTCACCGAGCCGGTTCCTGACTGTTTGTGCACTGATGCGATTGTTGGTCATCCCAGGAGTAACGGCAGCTGTGTGCGTAGCAGGTAGGAACCGGTCACGTAAATGTGACGTCCGAATGTGACGGTCCTGTTCACGCGTCGTCACACGTGGTCGACCAGATCTTGGACGGTCGTCCACCGATCCATGTGTTCGATAACGTCGAAGTAGACGTGTTATCGTGATCCGCGTAACCCCGAGTCGATTTGCGACGTCACGCTGACGTAAACCGCCGTCAATCATGCCAATGGCACGCATTCTCTGATTGCGGTTTAGCCTAGGCATTTTGTTAGAGGTAACAATGGGTATGTAAGGTGTTTTTCCTCGATGATAATGCAATACCAGTACAATAAACCGGTTTTCCGATTTGTACATGTGTAGGAAGTTGTCTTTGTTGAGGAGCACGTGCAAATCGGAAATTCGGCGTTCCAGGATTATCGGGTGTTTATTTACCTGTGTTTATGGTTGGCTGACGTTGCAATAAGATACCCGGTACTGATACGTAATAATATATTAAACCTTTCTATGGTTTTATCCGTTTTACGTCATTTTTAGTTTGGTATCGTTTCTTTTTTGACTCAGTATATATACAATTCTGTACAATTAACTTTGTACTATATATGTATGCTTCTGTTTTACTGTTTAATAAAATGAATTACAAAAACAAAAAAAACACACAAAAACTAGTCATTCCGCTTGGATGTTTTGCCTCATTGCCCTAAAGTTTGACGATGAATTCGATGAAGATATGCAAAGTGGATTGGCAACAAGCAAGCTATTTATAGTAAGGGACAATATTAAAGTAGCTTTAGAATTCACATATCTTTGATCACGCGTCTGACCATAATAAAATTAACAGTATTTCAGATGGGACTTTATACTGAGGTCTCGTGTCGGTGCTTTACACCGTGCTTGTAAAAGAACCAGAGGAGACGCTGGAATGGGTCTCTGTCTGTATCCATGCACTATTCTCCTAAAATCTCAAATGACTAATCTCTTCAGAAGGTGTCGCTCATATGGGCAACCGGTAGCGACGATAAATAAACGTAAAACTCACAAAATATAATCAAAGTACAGGTCACTTATCCAATAAGTATACTCACTAGGTTTGAAACATTGACAGCATCATCTTCATGTCCTGCCAGTCTACTTTCTATCACCTGCAAATCAAATGTTACATTACATTAGTGATGTTTTACCGTGATAAAACGTGAAAAACAACTTCAATCTTCTTGTACAATTTAGTGTGTAAAAGCAACGTTGTGTGACAGATGAGTAGTGTAGCTTTGTACCTATGCATCAACTCCTATTACAGACGGATCTGTAGTCCAGTGGTTAACACGTTGGACTGGTAATCCAGGGATCGCAGGTTCGATACCCCACCTGACCCTAATAAAATTAACAGTCTTTCAGATGGGACTTTAAACCGAGGTCTCGTGTCAGTGCTTTACACTGTGCACGTAAAAGAACCAGAGCAGACGCTGGAATGGGTCTCTGTCTGTATCATTGCACTATCCTCCAAAAATCTAAAATGACTAATCTCTTCAGGAGGCGTCGCTCATATGGGCAACCGGTAGCGACGATAAATAAAGTAAAACACACACACATCAACTCCTATTACACCAAACTCAGTATAAACAAGAGGATGTTACATAACACATTCACCAGTAACTCACTAGATAGTGCACATGCTGTGTGTAGAAACTATTCAAAAGTAATAATAAAAAAAGATAAATAAAAATATATTTGCAATTATGTGTGTATTGATATACTAATATGTTACATATGACTATTAATCATAATTGCATGTAACTACAAACATAAAATATGCATATTTAGAATACAATAATCCTAAATCATGAATTTTCCATGTTCGAGTACTTGATTTTGGCGAGATTTTTTGTATTTTTCATCAAATATTTCCCCCCACAATAATAGAATTTTGGATCAAAGGGCAATAACCCCACTCACAATGGGGCCAACTGGTCAACTGCCATCATTGAACATAAAAACATCTGTATATAGAGAGGGGCCTGTCCTCTTTATATCAGGCGCTGTCCATATTCAGAGGGTACAAGCCCGGGGCCTGTCTGCTTGAAAGATTTTCTGTGAGCACTGAATGGGATGAAAAATAAGCAAACATCCAATTGCTGACAAACCTTCCTGTAAAGTTTGAGCACCATTGCAGCAGCTTCCAATTACTGACAAACCTTCCTGTAAAGTTTGAGCACAATTGCAGCAGCTTCCAATTGCTGACAAACCTTCCTGTAAAGTTTGAGCACCATTGCAGCAGCTTCCAATTGCTGACAAACCTTCCTGTAAAGTTTGAGCACCATTGCAGCAGCTTCCAATTACTGACAAACCTTCCTGTAAAGTTTGAGCACAATTGCAGCAGCTTCCAAACCTTCCTGTAAAGTTTGAGCACCATTGCAGCAGCTTCCAATTGCTGACAAACCTTCCTGTAAAGTTTGAGCACCATGTGCAACACAAGTACACTTTGTTAAGTCAATGGTGCCCCTCCTAACATTATTTTGGGCACCCAGGTAGAACCATCAACCTTGCCCAAGCCAACTGGATAGCTTCCTCAGGATTCAACACCCCAAGTGGGATTCGAACCTACAGAGCCGAGATGCAAGATTTGAAGTCGACAAATTTAACCACTCCGCCACCTCAATTTCTTACCTTTTGACGTCTTAGTGCTATTTAAACCAAAACTGGATCGTAACGGACGAAGCACATTGTAATATACAGACCCTAGGGTGCTGGTAGATAATACACATAATGAAAGAATGACAAACTAAAATGAGACTTCTCGCACGTTGCAACCCGGGTTCGATCCTCTGACCATGAAGTATGCAAGATGGTACGATGGTCGCCAGACTGGACAAGTGGATTTTCTCAGGGTACTCCGGTTTCTTCCCACACGAATGACCACATTTACGCTTTCATCTGTGCCAGCGAGAGTGATTAATACAAGTTGTTATACCTTGCTTCGCAATAAATAAAGTTTACGCTAAATGAGAACACGATTTACTTACAATTCTGAGGATACAGTGTGAGCGAGAGCTTCTGTCATTCTGTTTCGTCTCTGATGTATGGCGTTTTGCTGAGGATCAAACACAAAACAGTGTTAATTACGCTGACACCCAACCAGACCAAATGGCACCAGGATCAGACGAGAAGTTCGGTTTGGAGTGATTTTCATGTTAGAGGGTTTTTTAGAGGAGGGTGTGTGTGAAGTTTTGAACAAATTAGAGGAATAATAAGACAGTTATGTAGACTATTTTTAACCCTCATAGAAACGCCTCTTGATGCCATTACCAATACCGTATCTATTGGAGCATCCACCAATACAACTACGGTAACAGAGGAGAATCAGTTTTGCAGTGATTCTGCTGTTTATGGATAGTTTATGTACCCAATAGCTCCTTAAGCCTTTCCCTCATAGAAGCACCTCTCGACGCCATTACCAATACGGCATACATTGACAATGTAGTAGCCAAACCAATGTTCATAATAAAGGCCAGAATCTCCTGTATTCCCAGTAATATCTATGCAGGTGGGATACATATGGTGACTACTTATCCACTGCATAATAGTTAAATGGCTGTCGTTTGTATGGAGATATAATAGTATATTAACCTAAATCTCTATGTAGTCCCAGTAATATCTATGGAGGTGGGATACATATGGTGACTACTTATCCACTGCATGATAGTTAAATGGCTGTCGTTTGTATGGAGATATAATAGTATATTAACCTAAATCTCTATGAAGGAAAGGGTTAATAATAAAAATATATGTATACATCAGCATAGCATATGTTTGTGTGTGTCTCAAACGTGTTTTATTCAGTTTTAAATATATTCATTTGCCTAAATGTTTTGATTACTTCTCTAGGATACCAGCGGCATAGCAAAAAGTTACATAACAAGAAAACTGCTGTTTGATAAATTTAGATAGCAAAGTAGGTCACAGAACACATGTAACTTTTGGCAGAGTGTATATTATATTAATTGTTGTTTATTCTATAAAAGTCCGTCAGCCCAAGGCAATGGGGGCGTATTAGAGACCAAGCCTGGAGGTTATAAAACTTTGTCTCAAACTCAGTCTCAAGCTTCTGATTGGTTGAGCCAACAGCAAATCTCGTATTCAACCAACCATTTTTCTTGAGCTCGAGTTTAAGATCTGAGAAATTTTATAACACCGGGCCCTGACCTACATCTTAGTGTAAAAAAGTCTTAAGATACATTTTGAGTGGGATTTTCGGAACACAATGCACTCACCTGGCAAACGGATGGTGGTATGGTGCTAGTCCTCTACTGAATATCCACACATGCATGCACGTGTACACGCAGGTAAAACTAATATGATTAAATTGTCCAAAGCTAAATATACTATAAGAGAACATACCATTCCCCTTTTGCAGAACCCTATTGACAGCATTAGCATCTGTCACCATCTCCTCAGTTAGTCCAACAACCTGTATGTTATGGTCCTAAAATACCAAATCAAGACTGTGAATGGAAAATTGTGAAAAAAAAGGGGAAAGCTGTCAAAATACTTAAAAATAGAGGATCGCCCATCCTAAAAAGTGAAAAAAACATACAAACCTGTGTTTATTTACTATTTCATGCCAAAACAAATAGGGTCAGTAGGGACATTTTTTACCATACGTTTTCCTCTCAAAATTTTATTTAAAAAATCAGGACCAGTGGGTAAAAAATCAGGGCCGGTGGGTAAAAAAACGAGTCGGTCGGGATACAGTAAACACAGTTTTTTTTTTTTGGCCTAAAGAGGAAGATTCTCAGGTCCGCAAAATACACCTGTTAAATGTTGTTTAACGTAACTAATGTAGTTAAATGTTTCGTAGGAACATTTGCTCACAAACACTTAGTGGCTACAAGTAAGATGCAAATACTGCTAAAACACCATGCTGGCTTTCAACTTGTGCCACGTGTACAATATATTTCTTGGCATACATTTTTGTCTTACTTATATCACAGGGCGTCATATCTCTACTCGAAGATATCCGAGCTTCTTTTGCGGTTTGTACCAAGCTTATTGTAAACTTTGTTTGTTTTGTGGTTTGTACCAAGCTTATTGTAAACTTTGTTTGTTTTGTGGTTTGTACCAAGCTTATTGTAAACTTTGTTTGTTTTGTGGTTTGTACCAAGCTTATTGTAAACTGTGTTTGTTTTGTGGTTTGTACCAAGCTTATTGTAAACTTTGTTTGTTTTGCGGTTTGTACCAAGCTTATTGTAAACTTTGTTTGTTTTGTGGTTTGTACCAAGTTTATTGTAAACTTTGTTTGTTTTGCAGTTTGTACCAAGCTTATAATATTGTACACTTTGTTTGTTTTGCAGTAGTTTGTACCAAGTTTATTGTAAACTTTGTTTGTTTTGCAGTTTGTACCAAGCTTACTGTAAACTTTGTTTGTTTTGTGGTTTAAAGTCGCATCAACAGCTTTGGTTAAATGACGACTCTCTTGCTTTTATTGGTGGAGGAAGACCCCGGGTGCCCCTCCGAGCAGTATTTCAAGCACAAATGAGTACCCTGGCAGAACCACACATCATTCTGCAAGCCACCTCATTTGAAAGTATTTGACACCATGGTAACCACGTAAACTAGAATGCCCACTAGGGATGCCCCAGATCTCGATTCCAATCGGATTTATTCTAAATCGGTCGGATTTGGGGAAGGGGTGGGGGATTTACTGGTAACTGATTATATATCTTGCATTCTAAAATAGAGTGAGTATTTGGTTTAACGGCGCATCAGCACAGTTCAGGCTATATCGCGCCGGGTTAAGTATATTGTATACAAGATATCTACAAGTAAAAATATTATGTAGATAACATACTGTATGTATTAAAATTGTAATGGCGAAAGGTCAATTCTAAAATAGATTGTCGTACTATCAGTTGGAGCTGTATTAGTATATGGTATGCCATAGACAGGAGACAGCTAACACAGGTTTGGTTGGGCAGTTTACTACTGTTGTCCGATTAGCGCAGTGGTTAGCGCGCTTGCTTCTCACCATTGCAACCCGAGTTCGATCCTCGGACCAGGAAGTATGTGAGATGGTACGGTGGCCGCCAGATCGGACAGGTGGGTTTTCTCCGGGTACTCCCGTTTCCTCCCACATGAATGACCACATTTACGCTTTCATCCGCGCCAACGAGAGTGATTAATATAAGTTGTTAAAACTTGCTTCGCAATCGTTGTAAAATAAACGAAGTTTAAATTTTAAACTACTAATGTTGTTAGAACTTGTTGCCCAACCAATTTTGATTTTATTTGCTTTGTCATGATTATGTATGTAATGTAAATGTCTACTAAAATATGATTAATTAATTAACCCATTTCATTCTGGATACCGTTCAAAAAGTATTTGCAAAGAACATAGAGCCAGATCAACCGCCACGGAACGTTCCGTCTGATCAGGCTCTATGCTGCTTGCTATTCAGATGATCTTGCTAAGACATATGGCTATGTAGCAAACAACATAGATCCTGATCAGCATGCAGCGTCACGCTGCGGCTAATCTGGATCAATGTTGTTTGCAAAAGCCTTTAAATGTATCCAGAATGAAATGGGTTAAACAAAACTAACACAGGTTTGACAGTATATGCTACAATCTTGATATTCTTTAATTAACCAATACTATATATAATGCAATGAGATACAACATTATTTTAACTATTTCAAATTGAGATTATCGATCTTACTGCATTATCCTGCAACTTGCATGTACTATCATCGTCAGTTAGCAGATCAGACAACTTCTCATTGTAAATCTCCAGATAACCGACCCGGATGAGGAACTCTCGATCAGGTATCTACAATAACAGAAAACTTCACACAATGCTATACGAAATTTGTGAAAGAATTTTTTTTCTACAGAATGTAATTTTTTTAATTACGGTACACCCCTCCCCACCTCCAATATTTGCCACAGAATTTACAAAAACCTAACACCTTAAAAGTAAGTGGAAGTCGTGATAGCGCAGTGGATGCGCGTTCGCTTCAGATGCGAAAGGTCCGGAGTTCGAGCCGCGCTGGAGCCATTACGATTGTGCCCTTAGGCAAGGCATTTAAATTCCACGTTGCCTCTTCTCTCTCGCTCGTGGCGATGGATTCCATCAGGAATGAGGTATCGAGAGTGATTAATATAAGTTGAAAGAACTTGTTTCGCAATCGAGCTAAAATAAATTTGTATAAACTAAACCTTAATAGCCCTTAAGCCTACAATATGTACATATACTAGAAGTGTGCAAAGAGAGGTTAGTAGTTGCTAAGAACAAGATAATAAAATTAACAGTTCAGATGGGACGTTAAACCGAGGTCTCGTGTCGGTGCTTTACACTGTGCACGTAAAAGAACCAGAGGAGATACTGGAATTGGTCTCTGTCTGTATCATGCACTATCCTCCAAAATCTAAAATAACTAATCTCTTCAGGAGGCGTCTCTCATATGGGCAACCGGTAGTGACGATAAATAAACGTAAAACACACACTGTTAGGAAACCAGATGTATACATAGTGTGATTCTATTGTTAGCTATTTTTAGAATTGGGAAATACATGTACAAGATATTTTGGGATTATTGTCTGTTCTTGGGAGGTTTTAAGCATCGATGGGTGGGAAATTGACTGTCGTGCGTTGTAGCGAGGTGTCGTTCGTGAGAGGTGAAATTACATTAAAATCCAACGGGAGGGAATAAAAGTGACGTTATAAAGAGGGTGTCGCTCCTGAGAGGTGACGTTTGGGGTGGTGGGACTGTGTTCAGTTGGCTCCAAGTATTTTTAAATTGGCTCCAGTGTTTTTCAATTGGCGACAGAAGTGAGCGCAGACAAACATTCAGACAGAGTGAGCACTGCAACATGAAAGTCTTCGGATTGCTGAAAGACCACACACACCCTCCCCCCATGCACATGACTGACTGCCGAGTGTTACTTACATTGGCAATAGAGCGGAATATCTCATCCACTGCAAGGTTGATAATTCCTGGTTGCACTCTGCCTCCTGTGAGCGTGAATGTCTTTCCAGATGAACTTTGACCATATGCAAATATTGTTCCTAAAGAATACAACAATATGTTAATTTATCATTGTCAAGGTCATTAGCTGAGGTGTATTTGGGTTAACAATTAGTCATTTTGTTACCGGTAAGATATTATAAAAACAATTTATACTGATGAAAGAATGATTAAAATATGATATACAGTCAAACCTGTGTTAGTGGTCACCTCTATTAAGCAGCCAACCTGTATTAAGCAGCCAGTTTCCAGATTCCCAATATGTTGTTTTATTATACATTTGACCTCTATTAAGCAGCCATCTGTGCTAAGCAGCCACTTTCGTGATTCCCTTGTCTGGCTGCTTAAGACAGGTTTGACTGTATAATAAGAAAGTTAGTGCTATTTGAAGATTTTGGGTTTAATTGTTAACCAATATGGCTGAATTAAAATACATTAGTTTTTTCAATTTAATGTAATTTATTACACAGACGGATCTGTAGTCCAGTGGTAATACCCTGGACTGGTAATCCAGGGATTGCAGGTTCGATCCACCATCTGACCATAATAAAATTAACAGTCTTTCAGATGGGACGTTAAACCGGTCTCATGTCAGTGCTGTACACCGTGCACGGAAAAGAACCAGGAGACACTGGAATGGGTCTCTGTCTGTATCATTGCACTATCCTCCAAAAATCTAAAATGACTAATCTCTTCAGGAGGCGTCGCTCATATGGGCAACCGGTAGCGACGATAAATAAACGTAAAACACACATTATTAACATGGATATACCAATGTACATGTACGTAAGCTTCCATGCACTGCCGATGTAATCCATGGATATACAAATGTACATGTACGTAAGCTTTCATGCACTGTAGATGTAATCCATGGATATATAAATGTACATGTACGTAAGCTTCCATGCACTGTAGATGTAATCCATGGATATACAAATGTACATGTACGTAAGCTTCCATGCACTGTAGATGTAATCCATGGATATATAAATGTACATGTACGTAAGCTTCCATGCACTGTAGATGTAATCCATGGATATATAAATGTACATGTACGTAAGCTTTCATGCACTGTAGATGTAATCCATGGATATACAAATGTACGTAAGCTTTCATGCACTGTAGATGTAATCCATGGATATATAAATGTACATGTACGTAAGCTTTCATGCACTGTAGATGTAATCCATGGATATACAAGTGTACATGTACGTAAGCTTTCATGCACTGTAGATGTAATCCATGGATATACAAATGTACGTAAGCTTTCATGCACTGTAGATGTAATCCATGGATATACAAATGTACGTAAGCTTCCATGCACTGCAGATGTAATCCATGGATATACAAATGTACGTAAGCTTTCATGCACTGTAGATGTAATCCATGGATATACAAATGTACGTGTACGTAAGCTTCCATGCACTGTAGATGTAATCCATGGATATACAAATGTACGTGTACGTAAGCTTCCATGCACTGTAGATGTAATCCATGGATATATAAATGTACATATACGTAAGCTTCCATGCACTGTAGATGTAATCCATGGATATACAAATGTACGTGTACGTAAGCTTCCATGCACTGTAGATGTAATCCATGGATATACAAATGTACATGTACGTAAGCTTTCATGCACTGTAGATGTAATCCATGGATATATAAATGTACGTAAGCTTCCATGCACTGTAGATGTAATCCATGGATATACAAATGTACGTAAGCTTTCATGCACTGTAGATGTAATCCATGGATATACAAATGTACGTGTACGTAAGCTTCCATGCACTGTAGATGTAATCCATGGATATATAAATGTACGTGTAAGTAAGCTTCCATGCACTGCAGATGTAATCCATGGATATACAAATGTACGTGTACGTAAGCTTTCATGCACTGTAGATGTAATCCATGGATATACAAATGTACATGTACGTAAGCTTCCATGCACTGCAGATGTAATCCATGGATATACAAATGTACGTAAGCTTCCATGCACTGCAGATGTAATCCATGAATATACAAATGTACGTAAGCTTTCATGCACTGTAGATGTAATCCATGGATATACAAATGTACATGTACGTAAGCTTTCATGCACTGTAGATGTAATCCATGGATATACAAATGTACATGTACGTAAGCTTCCATGCACTGCAGATGTAATCCATGGATATACAAATGTACGTGTACGTAAGCTTTCATGCACTGTAGATGTAATCCATGGATATACAAATGTACATGTACGTAAGCTTCCATGCACTGCAGATGTAATCCATGGATATACAAATGTACGTAAGCTTCCATGCACTGCAGATGTAATCCATGGATATACAAATGTACGTAAGCTTTCATGCACTGTAGATGTAATCCATGGATATACAAATGTACGTAAGCTTCCATGCACTGCAGATGTAATCCATGGATATACAAATGTACGTAAGCTTCCATGCACTGTAGATGTAATCCATGGATATACAAATGTACGTGTACGTAAGCTTCCATGCACTGCAGATGTAATCCATGGATATACAAATGTACGTAAGCTTTCATGCACTGTAGATGTAATCCATGGATATACAAATGTACGTGTACGTAAGCTTCCATGCACTGCAGATGTAATCCATGGATATACAAATGTACGTGTACGTAAGCTTCCATGCACTGCAGATGTAATCCATGGATATACAAATGTACGTGTACGTAAGCTTCCATGCACTGCAGATGTAATCCATGGATATACAAATGTACGTACGCTTTCATGCACTGCAGATGTAATCCATGGATATATAAATGTACATGTACGTAAGCTTCCATGCACTGTAGATGTAATCCATGGATATACAAATGTACATGTACGTAAGCTTCCATGCACTGCAGATGTAATCCATGGATATACAAATGTACGTGTACGTAAGCTTCCATGCACTGCAGATGTAATCCATGGATATACAAATGTACGTGTACGTAAGCTTCCATGCACTGCAGATGTAATCCATGGATATACAAATGTACGTGTACGTAAGCTTCCATGCACTGTAGATGTAATCCATGGATATACAAATGTACATGTACGTAAGCTTCCATGCACTGTAGATGTAATCCATGGATATACAAATGTACGTGTACGTAAGCTTCCATGCACTGTAGATGTAATCCATGGATATACAAATGTACATGTACGTAAGCTTTCATGCACTGTAGATGTAATCCATGGATATATAAATGTACGTAAGCTTCCATGCACTGTAGATGTAATCCATGGATATACAAATGTACATGTACGTAAGCTTCCATGCACTGTAGATGTAATCCATGGATATACAAATGTACGTGTAAGTAAGCTTCCATGCACTGTAGATGTAATCCATGGATATACAAATGTACGTGTAAGTAAGCTTCCATGCACTGTAGATGTAATCCATGGATATACAAATGTACGTGTACGTAAGCTTTCATGCACTGTAGATGTAATCCATGGATATACAAATGTACATGTACGTAAGCTTCCATGCACTGTAGATGTAATCCATGGATATACAAATGTACGTAAGCTTCCATGCACTGCAGATGTAATCCATGGATATACAAATGTACGTAAGCTTTCATGCACTGTAGATGTAATCCATGGATATACAAATGTACATGTACGTAAGCTTTCATGCACTGTAGATGTAATCCATGGATATACAAATGTACATGTACGTAAGCTTCCATGCACTGTAGATGTAATCCATGGATATACAAATGTACGTGTACGTAAGCTTTCATGCACTGTAGATGTAATCCATGGATATACAAATGTACATGTACGTAAGCTTCCATGCACTGTAGATGTAATCCATGGATATACAAATGTACGTGTACGTAAGCTTCCATGCACTGTAGATGTAATCCATGGATATACAAATGTACGTAAGCTTCCATGCACTGCAGATGTAATCCATGGATATACAAATGTACGTGTACGTAAGCTTCCATGCACTGTAGATGTAATCCATGGATATACAAATGTACGTAAGCTTCCATGCACTGTAGATGTAATCCATGGATATACAAATGTACGTAAGCTTCCATGCACTGTAGATGTAATCCATGGATATACAAATGTACGTAAGCTTCCATGCACTGCAGATGTAATCCATGGATATATAAATGTACGTAAGCTTTCATGCACTGTAGATGTAATCCATGGATATACAAATGTACGTAAGCTTTCATGCACTGTAGATGTAATCCATGGATATACAAATGTACGTAAGCTTTCATGCACTGTAGATGTAATCCATGGATATATAAATGTACGTAAGCTTCCATGCACTGCAGATGTAATCCATGGATATATAAATGTACGTAAGCTTTCATGCACTGTAGATGTAATCCATGGATATATAAATGTACGTAAGCTTTCATGCACTGTAGATGTAATCCATGGATATATAAATGTACGTAAGCTTCCATGCACTGTAGATGTAATCCATGGATATACAAATGTACGTGTAAGTAAGCTTCCATGCACTGTAGATGTAATCCATGGATATACAAATGTACATGTACGTAAGCTTCCATGCACTGTAGATGTAATCCATGGATATACAAATGTACATGTACGTAAGCTTCCATGCACTGTAGACGTAATCCATGGATATACAAATGTACATGTACGTAAGCTTTCATGCACTGCAGATGTAATCCAGGGATATACAAATGTACGTGTACGTAAGCTTTCATGCACTGCAGATGTAATCCATGGATATACAAATGTACATGTACGTAAGCTTTCATGCACTGTAGATGTAATCCATGGATATACAAATGTACGTGTACGTAAGCTTTCATGCACTGCAGATGTAATCCATGGATATACAAATGTACGTGTACGTAAGCTTCCATGCACTGCAGATGTAATCCAGGGATATACAAATGTACATGTACGTAAGCTTCCATGCACTGTAGATGTAATCCAGGGATATACAAATGTACGTGTACGTAAGCTTCCATGCACTGCAGATGTAATCCATGGATATACAAATGTACGTGTACGTAAGCTTCCATGCACTGCAGATGTAATCCAGGGATATACAAATGTACATGTACGTAAGCTTCCATGCACTGCAGATGTAATCCAGGGATATACAAAATATTTAATCTACATATAGATGTAAACTTCCATGCACTGGAGTGATTTTCAATAAGAAACATTTTGATACAGTATTTATATTTCGGGTTTTACGCCTGCATCAGCACCATTTTGGGCTATATCGCCGGCGGACAGTTTACCTAACAACACCTTTCCTGGGCAGGCTCCAGCGGTTAACCAGTACGTGGGTGCACCAACCTCCGTAAGGTAAGAAACTGCCAACTTTTTCATATAAATGAGACACGGTCTGAGCGGGGCTCGAACCCGTGACCATCACTGACGATAGGTTACAGTGGTATACAAGTCAGCGACCGTAACCACTCGACCACGGAGGCGGCCCATTTTGATACAGATCCATTTTATTGAGAACAAATTTTATTTTACATTAGCTCTATGCACGCTATTGGTGAAAACAACAGTAAAATATACGTTTGAATTTCTAAGAATTGTATTGTAACGTCACAATTATAATGACATTTCATGACATATTTCCAGAGAGGTCAGCTACAAATAAGAAAAACCATGTTAATGAATTGTCGTCTGCTACAATTATATGAACTATTTATAGCCTTAATTTCGTTTTGTCGTCCTGAGCGCCGGAATGAATCACTTAGGCCTATGGCCTGCATGGTTAATTCCTACATGTCAGAACTTCAAACCATGTTTTATTTGCAAATAAATAACTGAGACAATTATTCTATCATACTACTGTATCAGTTATACCATTGAAACCAGCTAGAGCCGAATCTACGATAGGCTTGCATATTTCTTCGAATATATCGTATGTAATGGACGTGCCATCAAACACCCGATCTGCAAAACAAATATACAAATTATATACAGAAATTCAGTGAATTTATATTCCCTGCCAAAGAAATGGTTTAATTATTTAGTGATTTTTTAAACAGTTGCTAACCCATTTCATTCTGGATACATTTAAAGGCTTTTGCAAACAATATAGATCAGATAAGCTGCAGCTTGACGCTGTGTGCTGATCAGGATCTATGTTGTTTGCTACATAGCCAATAGCAAACAGCATAGAGCCTGATTAGGCGGAATGTTCCTTGGCGGCTGATCTGACTCTATATGTTCTTTGCAAATACTGTTTGAACGGTATCCAGAATGGAATGGGTTACGGTCAGGAAATTAATTATGATCAGTCATTTGAATAAATATCCACATCTACTGGTCGACCGTCGAAGGTGGATATACTGAAAATGTTAGAGCCCCAATAAAAGTCATTATATGTCTAAAAACCTCATTTATCACCTGAAATAGAATATAAAATATGTGTCAGAAAACCTCATTCATCACCTGAAATAGAATATAAAATATGTGTCAGAAAACCTCATTTATCACCTGAAATAGAATATAAAATATGTGTCAGAAAACCTCATTTATCACCTGAAATAGAATATAAAATGTGTGTCAGAAAACCTCATTTATCACCTGAAATAGAATATAAAATGTGTGTCAGAAAACCTCATTCATCATGCAAATATATGTCCGCTACCTCATTTAACACATCATTTATCACACAAATATTATTTTATACATGTATGCTCAAATACTGAGGTTATCACATCGCTAGTTTCACATCAGCAAAGGTATCGACCTGAGGTAACTTGATTTCAGCCCGATATGAAACTAGCCATATAATAATGTCTTCTTTTTTAAATATTTTGATATGAATTTGAACATGTAATAATCGAAATCATACTCTGTTATCCATTTATCAGGAATAAATCACAATTACTGAATTAGATACACGAAATATTACCACAAAACTACAAACATCTGTTATCTGTCAAATTTGACACACTGAGGTGCTACAGGAAGTGAACAAATTAACACCAAGTGTGTATGTGTTATTTTCACAGTTACTAGTTATGATATGTTTTCCTCTGGCTTGATATGGGCTCGTGAGTGTATCAAACTAGCAAACGTAATATCAGACTGGAAAACACGACGTATCATCCTGGGTGGTAGACAGTATTGTGGTAGACAAATAGCGGCAAAAAAAAAAGAGGCTAAAATTTGTGTCTCAGTAATAAGTCATTTTATTATGCAAATTTATATATATCCGAACATTGTCGTTTTCTCAGTCACCGAAATATATATCCATAATTTAGTTTAATCATATTTTATCTTGTTCTATTATGACACAGAATCTACATACAATATATGCAAAGAAAGTAAAAAATGGGTCGAGCCACAAGTTCTTTCAACATTAGAGACGGCTCTTCCCAATAATATCACATGGGAGCAGGAGAAACGTAGTTATAATTGGTGTAAGAACAAAAATCTAGGCAGATGAAATACAATATGTATATGTAACACACAGGACTGCATATTATTATATATAAACATACAGTATTTTGAAATTCAATTCCTATCATCTTGCCAGCTAAAATTGCACTGCAATCAGGGATCAGTTTAGAGGGCGATGTGGGCGAAATTGTCGCCCTAGGGACCCTGACTTCGCCCTCTGGGGGCCCCACTTCTCCCTTCACCAAATTTTGTCTAGTAAGATACACTGTCCCATTCACAGGGATTCGGCACATTTGGGGGTACTAGTATATATATTTAAGTATATATACTAGTACCCCCAAATGTGCCGAATCCCTGTGGTCCCATTATAAAGCACTCCTTCTATTCAAATGTTGTATTTAATGGTTGTAATGTGCATTTTAACCCTATTTTGCAGAAGTATATTAAAGAACACCATTTAAGGAAGCGATCACGCGCTTTCTCACTTCTCCCAAACATTTTGACCTAGAATGAACCCTGGCAATAAATTTATCTATGATTTTATAGACAGATGTACTACATCATTCTACATGTACATAAATAGTGCAATGATCCAATTTAATAAACACACAGATGTGGTTGAAACTACAGTCAAACACGTGTTAGTGGTCACCGCTACTAAGCAGCCAACCTGCAATAAGCAGCCAGTTTTCAGATCCCCAGTATGTTACATTGTTAGACATGAGACCTCTTTTAAGCAGCTTATTTCTGTGATTCATTTGACTATATCATAAATCTGTACATATATGTATTGCAAATCCTTGGAATACTTTGCATGTTACTGATATAAAAGCATTTCATGATCGTCTTAGCCATGCATGTTACAGACAGATCAGGGCCCCGTTTTATCAACGGTCGTAAGTCAGTCTTAGTTAAGATTATTGCTTAAGACCACGGTCCGTTTTATCAACAAAGTCGCAGCTAAGATATCGTAAATAAAGTCTTAACTTTACGACTGATTCGATGCAGTCGCAACTTCGGAAAAAGTCTTAAAAATGGCGGCCGAATCAACAGAATCCGTGCATCAGAGACATGATGCAAGAATATTCATGGCCGGTAGACATTGGAGACGTGTGACACCAATATCCTGTCCCGATATCGCAGGACGAGGCTATGGATTGTCTTATTTGTGGATATGGTGGGGGAATGACTTGGACAAGGGGACGAACCACTCTCATTCGATACCCGGTTTGACCTAGGTAAAGTGAAATTGATATATTTCTATATCTTGCATTATTAAGGTGCATATCAGTGTTATTTGCGTACACATTTCTGTACAGTAGGCCCTTATTTCTATTTTAAGATTACAAGGGAGGCTACTTCCATAAGAATCTATCGCTATTTATATCGTCATGACGTATTATGTTTTTGGAACTGAATGACGATACGTATTCTGTTTCTGCAACGCATTAACTAAGTAAATTGATACAGTGTGCAGGTAGGGAATTAAATGCTTGTGTTTATAATGTCGTCTGTTTCTTTTTAAATGCTCGTGTATTGCTACAGTATTCGTACACATAATTAAACGTCCCCACGTGTCCAAATGCAAATGTTTTTCTGGACAGGCTTAGCCGACCTAAGCGGTTAACTAGTACTAAACTATTTCTGTGAGGTGACTTGCTCAATGACACTACATACGTGGACTGACCCGAGTATCGAACATGGGACAGTTTGATTCCAAATCCGACACCATGCCACGGACGCCCGGAGGAAATCGTCCTGTTCAATCTGTCACCGTACCATATCACATACTGTCCATCGAACCAGGGTTGAATTGGTGAGAAGCGAGCATGGCTAACTACTGCGCGAATTGGACAGCCAAAAGAAGTGTAATCCATATTACAAGTTGTCATGATTGATCTTAATGCGATGATAGACACGATGAGTCGGGATGACCATAATTATATATAGATACACTGTCCAGTTTGAAACCAATCGGAATATATCGAACTCTGTGTTTACATGTATATTGGGTTACGAACTACTACCACAACAAATGACCACAAAGTTGCATTGTAATATAATTATAGTGTGTTGAAAACACTGACTGTTTTATGTATCAATAATAGTTGAAACGTTTTGTTCATTTCAGATGCTTATTGATTTAGATACCTATCAAAGGGTGATGTATTGTCCAAAGTCGCAGATTTTCATGGCATCAACAGGTAGGTGAACTCTTATCGACATGATCATTAATTGCTAAGTTTATTCGATTAGCTGTCTGATTAGCGTAGTGATTAGCACGCTCGCTTCTAGTCAATGCATTCCGGGTTCCTTACACTGACTGAGAAGTGTGTGAGATGGTACGGTGGTCCCCAAATCGGACATGTGAGTTTTCTCCGGTTATGTCCCACACGAATGACTACATAATTATACGCTTTCAACGAGAGTGCTTAATATTATAATCTTGTTTCGAAAATGTTGTAAAGTAAATACTATTTATACAGTTGATTATTCTAACATTAACAATGAAGAACGATGTAAAAACACAAAAGTTAACCATAGTTTTTTCAAAAACAGAATTAGGCCGAACTCCAAATATATTTAGTTTCGTCACAGCAACCCAGATTTATGGAATAGTTTCCATCTTATTAATGTACATACACTGTACTAATCACTTATACATTTTTCTTAAAAAAATTAATATCTGTCAGGTCCACCCTCACAAATGCTTAATATTAATGATGCATGTCCAAATTTTGTTCACAATCATTCCAGTGTTCAAATTTATCAGATAGAAATGTAGAACTTTGATGTTAATAGAGTTTTTATATGTTATTTCTTGCAGATTCCCTGATGATATGGCTTTAATTGATGTACAGCAGGATTTTTATCGGAAGTGCCATATTATACAGAATACAGTTGGCTCAGTTGATGGTCTATTGATCTATGATTGTGTGATAGCATGGACAAGAAAATCAAGAGTGGACAACAATATTTCAACAGATCGGTTCATGCCTCTGTCAACACCGCTTGATTTAAGGACACTAATCTTAGCTGTCATATTTACAGTTTAGAAATCTTGAAAACTGATGAAAACTGAGCAACTATCCGGTGATACAAATGCATACTGTTTGGTACTTTTCTTTTATAGACTATTAAGATTTCATTTTGACAAGCGGCACAGTTTTAAAAATTATGAAAGAAATTTAAGGTTTCCACAAATAAAGCAAACAATAGATATATATATATATGTATGCCAAAGAAGCAAAATTAGATGTGCATGAAAACACCCTGGTAATTATATGGTATTGAAGCCTGTGTACAAACAAGATTGTCTATCATACTGTGTTCACTACAGATCTTCAATCTATATCTTGTGCAACAAATCTTCTTTTACTATGAAATCAGAAATGTTGATGCAACAAAACACGAAAATAGATTCACAGTAAATATAATGTGTTGTATCAGATTGCATAGGGTGTGACAGACAGACTTTGGTGTGAAAATGTAACTGCTTCAATATACTTCCCACTACACTGTAACAGAAGCTGTAACATTACACAAAGCAATCCGATACAATATATATGTTGATATACATAATACATGAATACCTGTGAGTGTTTTACGTTTATTTATCATAGTTACCAGTTGCCCATTTTAGCGACACCTACTGAAGAGATTAGTTATATTAGATTTGGAGGATAGTGCAATGATGTCTCCTCCGGTTCTTTTATTTGCATTGTGTAAAGCACCGGCACAAGACCTCTGTTTAAATTCTCATCTGAAAGACTATGATTTTAGTATGGTATAGCGGGGTCTCGAACGGGGTAAAAAGCCCATGTGATCTAGTTTTTTATTGTTTTTTCTTTCTTGTTCCTACGATATAATTATAAGAGGATATGTGTTTGTTTCAGTGTATGATCGAATAATATTTCACCAAATGAACATTGAAAGCATTATTACCAAGTGTGAAGCTAGTCACGAGTGGTATTAATAGCTTTCTATGTTTTTGAGTAAAGTATTATTCGATCATTCACTTAAACAAATTTTCTTTTTATTTTGGCTGAAAAGTGTTTTTATGATAGAAAATGATGCAACTGTGCCATGGGCTAAATCGTACTTAGACAACAATATGTGACGTAATAAATGACTTTGCTCGAGTCCTTAAACGTACTTTTAGCTTCCTACTTAATCCTTTTCATTATGTATGTTGTTGTATGTTATATGTGTTTTATGGTTTGCATTCAATATTGTTTAAAACAATTCATCTTGGCAATTCTATGATAATTCTATTCCATATATGCGAGGATTAAAAACTACATTACCCATATTATCAGTAATGTTACAAGTGTCAATATGTATCTCTATATGTATTATAAAATTATATTGGGGTATATTTGCAGTGACATTATAAATAATGAAATTTAGAATAGTTCCGTTGTTTTATTTCTACTTCCTAACATCCATGATTGTGCTGGTTATAATTAGTTTCAATATAACTTACCGACCAAGTTAACTTGACAACAATTTGGTAGTTAAAGCGACCATTTATCTTGAAGAGATTATTTTAGATTTTTGAGGATATTGCAGTGATAGAGACAGAGACGGAGTATGTGGTCGATTGGTTAATGTTGTTGACTTCGAATCACTTGCCTCTCACAGCTGATGTTTAGACTCTCACCAGGGGTGTCGGATTATTTCGTGCAAGGAAACTATTCGGAATGTTTGTGGTTCTACCCAGGCAGGTGACCTTTCACACTTGACATACTGCATGGAGGGGCGCCCAGGATCTTCCTCCACCAATAATAGCTGGAAAGTCACCATATTACTTGAGCTGTTGGTGATACATTAATTTGATTAAACCCCAAAAACAAACAGAGACCCATGCCAGAGTATTATCTGGGTTTTTTACGTGAACGGTGTTATTCACAGACTTAAAGACTGATGATTGAACCTTGGATCTACAGACCAATGTGTTCACCACTGAACTATTGACCCGTCTGTATTTGATCTATTAATTTCATCACACAGATATATACGACTAATGTATGACCAGTCTATGACAGCTTGTACATTTGTATATTATATATGCTAGAATCGCCGTTATAAAAAGACATGCTGATACAAAAGTGTGTATTAATGAATGGAGTCTATTCAGTATTTACATCACTAGATATTGTGGTAACATGTAAATACCGTAGGCCCTATTCAATTGCCTCAACATTATTTACAGACACAAATCTGGAACATACCCTTGAAAATGAAATAATATTTAACAACATAACCCTATTAGCAAAGAAGTTTTGGGGTGGGAGCACTGTTTTGCATTTACGCAAAAACGATACATGTATAAGTTATTTAAAGTATAATAAAAAGTCTGAAATGTTTAACAATTCAATATATGAAAACAGCGTATCAGATTTAAAATATTGGATGGAAACATACCAGTTATACTGAAATAGATTATACATTCACAGTAACAAGGACGATTTAGTGGGGCCGTGTTTTCCTTTCCAATACCGGCGTGTTAAAAAATCTCTTCTACGTATTTGACCAACTACGTCATATTGGATTTAATATATAGTGCGTGTCTGGAGAGGCCTGCGCGTAAGGTTTAATTCGATATAAGAAATATTAACATATTCTAAGAAATAAAGAAGTTATGAATAATATATACAGGGGCGCCGTGTTTTAAACATGTCCGATGTTGACATTTGCGCGCGAAGATGTGTGCACCGGAAGTTTACATTTCGGACTGTGTCACTGTTTTTAAGGTCGTACGACGAAAGAAAATCTTAGCTGAGACCGAAGACTTACGACCGTTTTATCAACACGGTTGTCGCAGGAAACGTCGCAAGTAGCGGTCTTAAGATAAGACCGACTTGCGACTGACATTGTTGATAAAACGGGGCCCAGTAGTCTAGTGGTTAACATGTTGGACTGGAAATCCAGGTATCGCAGGTTCGATCCACTGTCCGACGCTAATAAAATGAACAGTCTTTCAGATGGCACTTTAAACCAAGGTCTCATGTTGGTGCTCTACACAGTGCATGTAAAAGAACCAGAGCAAAATCTGGAATGGGTCTCTGTCTGTATCATTGCACTATTCCTCCAAAAATCTAAAATGAATAATCTTTTCAGGAGGTGTCGCTCATATGGGCAAACGGTAGTGACGATAAATAAACGTAAACACACACACTTAGCCATGTGAACTTCCTACTCTGGTGCCATTAAACAGTCAGTATGCTTGACTGTACAATGAGAATCATGCATTGTAGCTTACCAAACACATAGGTAGAGCTTTTCCTTTCAGGATCATCACAATATATACTGTTTTGATTGACAGTCCATTGGCATTTTTGACCAGCAGCTATTTCTCTAAAATAAAATTAATATGAATTATATTAATGTGACTGTGAGAATGGGTGTAGATTTACATGAATGAAAAAAACTATGATGTAGACACTGTATCCACCTGACCTACACAATCTGCATTTCTCAGTGAATGTTGTGTGCAGTTCACCAGTCTTAACAGGACAATATCTCATGTAGTGCTACACGATTCCATAAACAAAAACAGTCTGACTTAGTCCTATAAATAAGACCTCTACATCGCGAAAACTGAAACACACACAGTCTAATTGAAGCTATGAGCAAATGGAAGTACGGCAGTATATGTAGATATAAAGATAACAAAAATTACTTCTGTATTCGGCTTCGAACTCTTATAGCAACATTAATGTTGTCAGAAGCCATTGGTATGCTTTGAAGTCTAACCCGCCAGTGATTTGAATCCGCTGAAATATATTTCTATTCCCCGTATATATACCGTACTCTACCGTACGAAACAAGGCCCTACAATAATGACGTATGTCTCCTTTCGGAAAGTGCTGAAGAAATGCAAAGCATGTTACATGTGGCCAGACGGCACGCCTGCCACAATCGAGTAACCTTACATCCGTTGAAGACAAATGCTGTGGTAGTCAATAAAACCTCCCGCTATACAAAGTCAGACATAAAATGGTCACTGGGTCAATCTGTTATTAAGCCTAGTAGTCAAACTACTCATATTGGTCTTTTTCGCGCTGAAAGCAAAGAGAATGAAATTAACATTAATGAACGAATTAGCTTAGCAAGAAGAACCGTGTACTCATTAATTAACACCGGTTTCCATGGATCAACCCTGCAGTGTCATTTAGACTGTACCAGTGCTACGTGCTACCAAGGCTATTGTTTGGACTGGAAGTACTTCCATTAACTATCACACAAACACTATCTCTATCAAGATTTCACATCAAGTTCTACGTAGAATACAATCACTACCTGACAGAACTGCATCAGGAGCAGTGTATCTGCTGTTAAGCGCACTACCAATAGAAGCAGAAATCCATAAACGTCAGATGAGTTTTATCTTCAACATCCTAAAAAGTGATAATGAAACGTTGCAAACATTAACTGACAGGCAGATGGCAATTAACCTTGATAACCCACTGAGTTTCTATAGCAAAGTATCAGATGTTCTGTCCAAATATGGATTGCCAAGTATAACCTCTCTAAAATAGTGTCTCGTCCCCAAGACAATATGGAAACAACAAGTTAAGCAGGCGGTGAACACTTATTGGTCGAAACAACTGAATATTGATATTGAAAACAAATCAACACTGACATTTCTGTCGTAATCACACCTTCAGGTATGATGTACACACCCAGTCTGGCAATCTATACAATCGTCAGTGACAGAAGTGAAAAGAGGTATCACCAAATTCCGCATGCTAACCGGCACATACATCTTACAAGCATCCAAGCATAGATTTAACCAACATTCGGAAGAACCAATCTGCCGAGCCTGTGCCATGGATATCGAAGACCTTGTCCACATGATAACCACCTGTCCAGTGCTGCATCATACTCGTAAAGAGGGATTTTCCAAATTGAAACAACTAGTGGTATCCATCATAGTGATCATGTGACTTGTAGTGCGGACGTGTTTTTTGTGTTGTCTCGAGAAAACATTATTTTAAGTGTCTAATGTTCGATTTTTGAGATATAACTTCATGGATTGTTACATTGTTATGTGGATGTACCTGCGTTGTGATGGGGAAGAAGAATAAGACGGATAAGAGGAAGCATAAGAGTAGTGGGACTAGTAGTAGTGACAGTGAATGTGGCAATAAGAAAAAGTCACACAAGGTCGGAGGCCCGGACGTTAACACATCGTTGAGCGAACTATTAAGTCAAACTAACTCTGTTTTATATGAAGATAACGAACTACATGTAGTTTCTAGATTAACTTTATTAGATGACAGTGTATTTTCATCTAAATCGGATATAGTGAACTTTACATCGGACAAAAGTAGCCAATCCAACATGGCGTCTCATGGGAACCAGCAGCCATCTAACGGCGATATAATGGCTTGTCTGAGAAATATTGAATCAAGGCTGGATAATATGGACAAGAGATTGGAGACACTTGAGGAATTAAAGGCAAACGTGAATGAGTTTGATAAGGATATGAAGAGACTTTGGACTTTAGTGGAGGATAGAAATACAATGACAGATAATAGAATAAAAGTAGTTGAAGAGAAGGTCGACAGTTGTGGGTTCTCGCAAGACAAGCTGTACGATAAAGTTAATTTGCTTGAAGCAGAGAAGCGCTCATTGAAGGACGATGTAGTTTATTTGCAATCTCAATCCATGCGTCAAAATTTACTGTTCTCAAACATCCCAGAATCTGAATCTGAGTCAAATACCGAGACTGAGAGGAAACTTAGAGACTTTATTTGTGAGAAAATGAAAATTGAGCAGGATTCAGTTAAACAATTCACATTTGAAAGAGTGCATAGGATTGGCGCCAAACGTAGAGACAATGGACACCGTAGCATAGTCGCCAAGTTCCATGAGTTCAAGGACAGAGAATATGTGCGTAAACAATCCAGGGCATTGAGGGGTACTGGATTTTACGTCAATGAACAGTTTCCCAGGGAGGTGGTAGATAAAAGACGTCGTTTGGTCCCAAAGATGCACGAGGCGAGGCGACAGAGCAAGTCATCCTGGATTGCTTACGACACGCTGTATGTCGATGGCAAAGCGATCAGAGAGTAGGGGTACGATGGGGGTGATTTACGGATATTGTCATGGAACGTTAATGGACTTTCAGGATCAAAGAGGGATGACCCTGAGTTTGTGGATTATTTATCAAAATTTGACATGATTTTGATGTATGAAACGTGGACGAATGCTTCAAGTGATATTGATTTGACTGGTTATCGTTCCTTTAATTTTAACAGGAAATTCCAGCACATGAATGCGAGAAGATGTAGTGGTGGTGTTGCAGTATTGTATCGTGAATCATTAGAAGATGGTATAGAGGTCGTTAAAACAAACAATGATTCTGTGATTTGGTTGAAGTTGGACCACACATTTTTTCACATTGACAATGACATTTACCTATGTGGTGTTTACATATGGCCAGAAGATTCTCCAGCCTATATTGTGGTAGATGTAGACTTTTTTGAAATCCTTGAGGACGATATTGTCCAATTTAGTGAACTGGTTCCGTATACTGTACCGGTGATTATATGACCTAGAAAATTTAAAGCATAGTAAACCAAGGGATTTTTGGAAACATTTTAGAAAAAATAAAGATAATAATGCAAAGTCAATCTCTTTGAATGAATTTCATGAATATTTTTCGAACCTAGAGAATGACATTTTTCGCAGCGAACACGACAAATCTGAGTGTTTCTGTGAACAACATGATTTTGATAGCAATGACCATCTTAACGAAGAACTCGATTATTCAGTCAGTCAGGAAGAAATTTTATCAGCTATTAAAAAATTAAAATCTCAAAAAGCCCATGGTGTAGATTGTTTGCTGAACGAGTACTTTATAGAATGTGGCGATATTTTATTGCCTTATTTATGTAGACTATTTAATGCGGTGTTAGATTCTGGCTGTTTCCCTGAGGTTTGGGCTAATGGCATCATTATACCTCTTTTTAAGAAGGATGACCGTAAAGTTGTTAGTAATTATCGAGATATCACTCTCCTCAGTTGCTTGTCTAAATTATTTACAACGATTTTAAACCAAAGAATTATGTACTATTGTGATAAGTATAACCATATATCTGACGCCCAGTTTGGTTTTCGCAAAGGCAGCTCAACTACTGATGCTACGTTTTCTTTAATGTCCGTTGTTCAACATTATTTGAATAACAATAAGCGTTTATACATTGCATACGTTGACCTCAAACGCTGTTTTGACGTAACGCTCTGTGGTATAAACTTTTTAACACTAATATTAGTGGCAAGTTATTGCGCATTATAAGAAATATGTATAGTCATGTAAAATCTTGTGTTAAACATTGTAATAGTTTTTCTGACTTCTTTGAATACTCGATTGGGTTACGTCAAGGGGAAGTAATTTCGCCCGTTTTAGTGTCCCTATTCCTAGAAGATTTAGAGCTATATTTGCAGGGAGATGTTAACTCAGGATTATTAATTGATGATATTATATTAACTCTGTTACTTTTCGCGGATGACATGGTGTTATTTGGTCAATCACCTGAGGACTTACAGAATAGTTTAAATTTGCTCCATTCTTATTGTATCACATGGGGTCTAGAGGTAAATGAGACAAAGACGAAAATCATGGTTTTTAGAAAGCGGGGTGGTTTAAAAGGTAACGAATGTTGGTCATACAATGGTGTTGATATAGACGTAGTGGATAGTTTTAACTATTTGGGAACAATTTTTAAACATACTGGTAATTTTGCGCTGAATAACGAGCATTTAATTGGTAAATCACTTAAGGCTTTAAACGTGCTATTATATAATTGTAAAAAGGTTCCTTTAAAACCAGGTACTCTTTGTCAGTTATTTGATTCGTTTGTGGGATCTATTCTTAACTATTCATCTGAAATATGGGGCTTTACTAAATCCAAAGATATTGAACGGGTTCACCTAAAATTCTGCAAACGTATATTAAATGTTAGAAAAAGTACTTGTTCTGCTGGGGTTTATGGTGAACTCGCTCGTTATCCTCTTTTTATCAGTCGCTATTGTAAGATTATTAAGTATTGGTGCAAATTGGTAGACACCAACAATATTATACTTAGCAAATTGTATGCTCAAGGAGTGTCTGATTGTCACTTAGGTCATACAAATTGGGTCTCAAATGTTAAGGCCCTACTAGATCAGTATGGTGAGAACATGTATTCATGGATCCTCATAGTGTCTCTTTAAAGTCATTTCCTTTTATTTTCAAACAGCGTGCTATTGATGTTTATTTACAGGAATGGTATGGTACCGTCGATCGTAGTTCTGCACTTACAGACTATAAATGTTTTAAACATTGTTTTTCTTACGAGCGTTACCTGGATTATTTACCTTATGTATCACGTTGTGTTTTTACCAAATTTAGAATAGCCGGTCATTCTCTCCGTGTGCAAACGGGTCGATATGGCAGGAATCAAATTCCAAGGAACGAGAGGTATTGTTTATATTGTGGATCGAGAGATATCGAAGATATTTATCATTTTATTTGTATATGTCCATGTTATAAGAACCTACGTAAACAATTTATTGATGCACACTATTGCAATAGACCTTCTGTTTTCAAATTTAATAATCTTATGAGTTCCGATAATAATACCACTATACATAATTTAGCCAAATTTATAAAATTGTCTTTAGTTATTAGAAATAATATAAATGTGTAATTGCCAACTTTTATTTATCACTCTCACTTATATTTATGTGTCACGTGATCATTAAATATATATATGTTATTACTAGTTTTGTTAAGACGATGTATGTATGTATGTACGTACAAGTCTGCCAAAATAAACTTCTGTTCTGTTCTGTTCTGTTCATCATAGGAGCACATGAATACAACAAACTCTGCTGTGACAAACATGCAATCACAAGTCTTATAATCGACTGCACTAACTATAAGAATGTTATAACTAAACCTAAAGATAGTAATGCTGTAACAAGGATGTCCTCCGAGTTGTGTCACAAACTCCATATGCAACGAGCTCTAATACTCCAGTAACTGTGTAAATATACATCGAATGTTTGAAGCATGGGTGGAGGCTTTTATAGTTTTTATAGTGTTTTTAAAATTACGACTACTCAGTAAGTCAACTTTTAACTGTTTAACTGTTTACAAGTACTAGTACTTGGTGTTCCCATAAGGGGAAAGAAAATACGGAAAAGAAGAATAATTCAATACGGCAGTTTGCCATATTGATCATGCCAGTCCCTAGTTGTTCTGCGCAGCCGCTTTTAAACTTTTACCACAACTTATTTTCATTACTTTCTTAAATTATGCTTTTAACTACTCATACGTTTAACTTCTTTGTGGAACATGTCTACATCCCCATGAGCGAAGATAGTATGACTGGAGTTTGCCTGAAATACGAAATGGAATATTGTGTGCGAAATGGACGAAATGTAATTACATGTGAAATAAGAACACGAAATTACTTAATATTGTATTATATATCGAATATTAATTATATTCAATGAAAATCACAAAGGTTGCAATTAAATATATTAACATATACAAGATATATAGCTCATATTGTAATTTCTCAATGAAACGATCACTATGGAATGTAAATCTCGTGTGCGAAATGAAATTTAGAATCTTATATAAATGCAAAATAAGAGCATGAAATGACATGTATTGCAGTATATATCGAATATTAATTGTATTTAATGAAAATCACAAGTTTCAAGTTTATTAGCAATCGGCAAAACATTTGCCTTTGGCCATTTACAATGTCATTAACTTATGGCAAAGACAATAAATATATACACATGACAATAAATATACAATTTATACAAAAAACAAAGCACATAAACACATCAGTGTAGTAAACGATCAGTAGACAAATCTAATTTAATTTCCAAGAGTATTTTTATGTAGGCATGGAGCTTCTTTCACAAATCGAGCAATATTCAGCAAACATTTTCTATTTTTATTCACCGTAACACATTGAATTTTTGAGTAGTGGGCCAGGAACACGTGCCCAGATATTTTGATCTTATAAATTTATTCAACATAAAGTGAAATTGGGATTCTACCATATTTTGTGAACAGAGTTTATAATATATTTCTAGACAGTGTGACGATAATCTCATACAAGTTAATAATTTTCTTAATTGATCATTTGGTATAATATCCAAATATGGTTCAAAGCAATACTAGTTTGGCATATAATTAATACAATCTCGCCAGTCTTGGACAAATTGATCTCTTATTCTTAGTTTGAATATATTGTGATAGTTTACACTTCTATCATGGTTGATCCTTACATTTATAAAACCAAGCTGATCTACAACGGTTACAATTAAATATATTAACATATACAAGAGTTATGGCTCATATTGTAATTTCTCAATCAAATGACCACTACGAAATGTAAATCTCGTGTGCGAAATGGAATTTAAAATATTATATAAATGCAAAATAAGAGCATGAAATGACCTGTATTGCAGTATATATCGAATATTAATTGTATTTAATGAAAATCACACATCTCACAATTAATTATGTTATATTTCGGGTTTTACGCCTGCATCAGCACCATTTTGGGCTATATCGCCGGCGGGCAGTTTACCTAACAACACCTTTCCTGTGCAGGCTCCGGCGGTTAACCAGTACTTGGGTGCACCAACCTCCGTAAGAAACTGACAACTTTTTCATATAAATGAGACACGGCCTGAGCGGGGCTCGAACCCGCGACCTTAACCGCTCGACCACGGAGGCGGACCATCTCACAATTAAATATATTAACTTATATCCGAAGTATAGCTTGCAATGTAATTTAAAAATGAAACGAACGTTACGAAATGTAAATTTCTTGTGCGAAATGTAATCTTAAAGCATAGATCATAAATCCACAATAAGTGGATGAAATTACTTATATTATATATCGAATATTAATTGTATTCACTGAATACCAGAAGGCTTGCAATTAAATATATTAACTAATAGCACAATGATAGCCCGTAATGCAATTTCCCAGATGAAACGACCAATATGAAATGTAAATCTCCAATGGGTAATGGAATTTAAATTCCTATATTAATGCATAATAAACGGATGAATTGATTTATATTATATCATATATCGAATATTAATTGTATTCACTGAAAATGACAAAGGTTGCAATTAAATATATTAACTTATTTTGACTATTTACAGATTCACCTTTTATGTTTGATAAATATATATACATTTAGCTCATTTAATTAACAATTGTTTCTGGGATCATTTCATGTATTTAACCAGACCAGACTTTGAATTCATGTCATACAATTGTCAGCTATATTCCCAAGAGTCTGTACTTTGCATACAGTGCGGAATGTTTCATGTTACTAACGTTGAGCTTATCTATCTATCTTCCTATTAGTCAAACCCCTGATGGGGACCTTAGACTTTGACGCGCGTCAACTGACAAGAATGTTAGTAAGAAATGAAATAAAAGATGATAAAAGAATGATGTTAGGTTGGTTAAAAACAGGTTAAGAACAGGGCAGGTTTATTTAGGGAGAAACATGTTCAATCCGACTTACAGCCAGCTTGTACCGCAACAAACTATATAGCTGTCGTAGTAATGGTGATTGGTCATATGACTTTCTCATGGCTTCAGAAATACTGAAACAGGTATGTTCGTATACTAATCATTTGGTAAAATTTTATATCATCGGATCAAACGGAAGCAGGAGTATGAAATGCATCTATTTACTAGTCACTTATTCATACCCCCTTTCAATCAATGTTGATAGCGCAATTTTCCAACCAGGCATTTATGCGGTGGCAACTTTAAATAAATTTTAACAGTCAGACATTGCTTAGTACTAGTTAACCGCTAAGGCTGCTAAGTTGCCCATGAAAACATGCATAGATCTCCGAGAGGGATTTGATATAAATGGAACATACATACATGAAGATGTCATACATATTAATTTATAACACATTTTGAAGAAAATTGGACATACGATGTAGACCAAAGTACATTATAATAATAAATAGTAACATAATTATAATATCTTCAAAAATGATGTATTTTACATCTACATTTATCGACATTGTCCTTGTTCTACTACAAATGAAAAACATCAAAATCACTCAAAGTGGAATAACTAAATTACTCACAAATCTTAAACCACACAAAGCTACAGGACCAGACAACATCAATGCTAGAATACTAAAAGAATGTAGAGAACACATATCACCTATCCTCACTATCATCTTCTCAAAATCCCTGTCTTCTGGTACTATACCCACCGACTGGAAACATGCAAATGTATGCCCAGTTTTTAAAAAAGGTGATAAACATGATGCTATCAATTATAGACCAATATCCCTTACATGCATCTGTTGCAAACTACTAGAACATATAATATCAAGCAATATCATGAACCATCTAGAATCTAATAACATACTCTATGACCTTCAACACGGCTTTCGAACATCCCGCTCCTGCGAATCTCAACTGACATCCTTCCTTCAATATGTTACAAAATCAAATGACGATAACATTCAAACAGACATCATTATCATGGACTTTGCCAAAGGATTTGACAAAGTTCCACACAAGCATCTTCTTTATAAACTAGAATACTATGGCATAAATTGCAACGCTTTTAACTGGATTAACGACTTTCTATCAGATAGGACCCAGACTGTTGTCTTGGAGGGTGAAATGTCAGACACGGCCCCTGTTACATCGGGTGTACCCCAAGGCACAGTTCTGGGCCCAATCCTATTCCTCATCTACATTAATGATCTATCCGAATATATCCAACATAGTACCCTTCGTCTCTTCGCTGATGACAGCATCATTTATAAAGAAATTAAAACCCAAAATGACACCACATTACTCCAAGAATATATTGATTCAGCTGGTAGATGGAAGCAAGATTGGCTCATGAAATTTCACCCCGATAAATGTAACCTACTCAGCATTACACAAAAACGTAAGCCATTTCTCTTTACATATAAACTCCATAACCATCTCCTTCAAAACATAAATGATGCAACATATTTACGCCTAACCATGCAAAGCAATCTAAAATGGGACAAACATATTAACTCGATAACCAATAAAGCAAACCAATCACTAGGATTCTTGAAACGCAACCTAAAATTCACATCATCTAAAGCAAAAGACCATGCATACAAAGCACTAGTAAGACCCAAGCTAGAATTCTCCAGTACTCTCTGGGACCCACATTATAAAACACAAAAACATCAAATTGAGACGGTACAGCGACGTGCTGCCAGATTCGTTACCAACCGATACCATAACACTAGTTCAGTCTCCGAAATGATCGACAACCTAAACTGGCAAACACTTGAGACACGCAGAGTTAGATACAGATTGATTCTCTTCTATAAAATAATACACCAACTAGTAGCTGTAAACATTCCCATAAACCTTTTGATACTCGTAGACAACATAACCAGACACACAAACCCATATTGTTATAAACACATCCCTGTCAACAAAGATTCATACAAATTCTCTTTTTATCCAAGAACCGTCATCCAATGGAACTTGTTACCCCTTGCCGCACATGAAGCAATAACAGTTGATGGCTTTAAAGTACTTATCCCCGTTTCTGCCCTCCCAACCATGATCTAAAGCATTCACTCTATGTACACAATCTTAAACAAGCACTATTTGTCTTTGGACATTCACTTATTTGTTAATTAATCATTGTAAATATCATCATCTCAAAATTCACCAGCGACAACACATAATCCTCAATATTGAGGGAGTGCCGAAATCCCGTTGCGTCTACGCTGAAAGGCCCTGCAACGTTACTATCCAGATCCAGATCCAGAATCACCAAGAAGAAGCCCTTGTGTATTGTTGTATGCTGTGTCTTTCCGTGATTTATTCCTCTTTGGATTGCATTTCCGATTACGTTTTACGACGTACCGAAAAACGTCAGGCGTGAAGAAATTTTGGAATGAAATATTTAGTTATTTCCAACATTGTTGACTAGTTCTGGTTTAATTAAATAAAAAACCAATCGCTATAATGTGTTGCTTTTAAGGCCACTCATCAAGCAAAAGTATGTCGGACAACATAGACACGAAGGTAGTGCAGGTGTCGAACATCGCACCAAATGCAACGAGGGATCAAATGAAAACGCTTTTCAGTTACTTGGGCAGGATTGACGACATTAAAATGTTCCCAAAAGAGTATGTTTATAGGATTGCTATATATTTCCAGTATATTATCACAAACATACATTCAATACGTAATAGAACAAAATTGTATGGAGACCTCCATACATAGTATTAGGCAGAAATATCAAAATGGGAGTCTAAAAAAATAAGTCCAGCCCTAGAGCGGGACCCGAATGATGACGGAAATTGCCGCACGGACTCGATGTGAGAACGGCGAACTGACGTGATCGAAATGCGGCAGAAACTGGGAAAGCCGGCGTGGGAAAGCCTCTCCAAAAAGGAATTGCGAACAATATTAGCCTATTATAGGGTCCAGTTCTTGTCATTGTTTTACAGCTGCATATATATGTTAGCAAACCTAGTGAGGTCTCGGAGAAAGAGAGAAAAAAAAACAAACAAAAACTGTTATCAGCCATTTTTTTAACTGGCTGTCGGTAGCCGTCGCCAATATAATTGAATTTGACCGTCTTATTAGGTGATAGGCCGTCGAAAAGACGGCCCGACGGCTCTCTGGCTAATACTGTGCCTCCATAATGCTTTGTCCCCAGTGGGCGGTCTCCCTATTCACAGACAAGAACCGACAAGAGATGAAAAATGTTTGTCTTAAGTTATATTGGCTTATTCCATCAAAAAAAACTCAACACGATCAAACGCCGTCTTGACGGTCCGCCATACTGTAAAGGGACTTTAACTCTTAACGCACACAGGGGAACAAGTGCCTATTCTCTTGTCGGCTGCTGGGTCAGACAGAGTTAAGTCCCTTTACAGTATGGCGGACCGTCTAGACGGCGTTTGAGTTTTTTGGATGGAATAAGCCAATATAAGACAAACACATGTTATATTTAATACTTCAGATGACTTTATTATATCATATTTGTTCAGTAACCATCTCTTGTCGACGTCTGGTATGCCTATTTAACCATTTTTCATCTCTTGTCTGTGAATAGGGAGACCCCCAGTGGGTGCTGGTCAAAACGTACCCACATTTTAAGTCGAAACGTACCCATTCTGTGGTCAAAACGTACCAGCATTTTAAGTCAAAACGTACCCAACTATAAGTCAAAACGTACCCATTCTTTGGTCAAAACGTACCCGCATTTTAAGTCAAAACGTACCCACTTAAGAAGTAAAGCGTACCCAAATAGATAGTCAAATATATCATTGTGGTTGATATATTTTGCATTGACTAGACTACTAGTTCATGAGAATGAAGTGGTATGTCATTGTCCAGACGCAATGGAATAGCACGTTCGCTTCAGGTGCAAAAGGCCTGGAGTAAATCCGAGTTCGAACCCCGCTGGAGCCGTTACGATTGTGACCTATGTTGCTTGCCTTGCTAGTTGCTATTCAGTCAAGTGTTTTGGCTCCCCTATCCAAATAGCAAATAACATCGAGCCTTATCAGATGAATCTCTATGCTGTTTGCAATAACGAATATACTCGTTTGTAGCAAAGTGAGTGTTAATATACAATGTGCATACCCGGTATACAAGAATCTCCCCATTTTGCCACAGACATTGGACATAGCAGGTCACATTTCCATACTAGGACACGGGTTCTGTCAGCAACAAAAATTTTTTTCGACGGGAGAGCTTTAACAGTGAATAACATTATCAATAAAATGTGTTTCCACTAACGTGTAGGTTTATAATCAGAACGCGAATTACGTCGCTTTAGAAATTTTCAAAACAAATTGAAAAATTCTACGAAATCTCTTTTTGACGTACATTTTTGCCGAATAAACCTACACGTTAGTGGAAACACATTTTATTGATAATGTTATTCACAGTTAAAACTCTCCGTCAAGATTTTTTTCTTTTGTGGCTGACAGAACCCGGTCCTAAGTATGTAAATGTGACCTCTTGATCCAATGTCTGTGGGCAATTGTTTTTGTCCAAGGATGCATTCCCGCAGCTTAAAGTATGTGTTTTTAAAATTTTGAAGAACCTAGAAGACTCGGGATAGGCGTTATATTTGGACAGATTTGTACAAAATTGTTTCAGATAGGGCCATTTTACTGATCCATGCGAAATCTGACATCCCACAGAGTAGAATCCCTGTACTTAAAGTCTTAAATATATATACTAGTACCCCCAAACGTGCCGAATCCCTGTGGTTTGCAATAACGAATATACTCGTTTGCAGCAAAGTGAGTGTTAATATACAATGTGTATACCCGGTATACAAGAATCTCCCCATTTTGATAATGTAGCTTTTATCGATCCTCTGTGTTAAGTTTATAGTTGCGATTAACACATTATTGGATTGTTTTACTCTTTTCAGGTCATCCGAGTTACAGGTCACAGCCAAAGTGTGTTACGTGAAATATGATGACTGTACTAGTGTCGGAGTGGCGCTTCACCTCACCAACACCGTCTTCATTGACCGAGCACTCGTTGTTATACCAGTTATGGAAAGTATGTTCTATTTATAACTATTAATCAAATGTTTTCAGTTTCTGTGTATATTTAAATTATTACCAAACTTCATTAAACATTTTAAGGATTCGACGTCAAGACTGACTTCAAATTACTTACCCCTCACTGCTGCAGGTTCTAATTTCACTGGGGGTGTCAAATTATTTCATGTGAAGAAGCTATTCATCTTGTTCTCGGAAGGTTTCATTTTTCTCAGGAAATAATCTAGGTTCAAAATTTAGATGGAATTGTAGGATGAGGAATCGACCCATTAAGCATTTTTATCATATTTACATGTATAACTTTCCTGAATCTTTGAGTACCTACCCCCGCCCCCCCAGCAAATTAACCTAAAAAGCACTGCATGCACATATAATCTTCTAACACCAATTGCATCAAATGTAGCTGTAATGTAGTTAAGAACATAAGTGTCCTAAATATCTACCCATTTGATTAGTACTACAGACATACAGTCACCTAGAGTAAAACACAGTATATTGATTGCAGATGATATTCCTGATGAGCAGTCGGCTTTGCAGAGAGCACCAACGGCTGTGGCTGGGATGTTATCAGGGCAGCCTACATGGCCTAGCAATGTTATCAGTCAGGTAAATTGTTTAATTGATAATATTTCGATATATCTATTAGTCTGTTCTAGATCATATTGGTTGAGCAAACTCACTGATTAAAAATTGTGTATTGAGTGTCTTCATAATGTCTTCATCTTCAGTTTTGAACTTGTCCTGAAATTTTGTGGTTGTTATCCATCTACAACATCTCTCTCATATTTCTGGTACATACCTCACTTTATGCTACAATATCTCCGGTACATACCTCACTTTGTGCTTCAATATCTCTCTCATATTTCTGGTACATACCTCACTTTATGCTTCAATATCTCTCCCATATTTCTGGTACATACTCACTTTCTGCTTCAATATCTCTCCCATATTTCTGGTACATACCTCACTTTCTGCTTCAATATCTCTCCCATATTTCTGGTACATACCTCACTTTCTGCTTCAATATCTCTCCCATAATTCTGGTACATACCTCACTTTCTGCTTCAATATCTCTCCCATATTTCTGGTACATACCTCATTTATAGGATATAGGAAGGTCTCCGTCTGTCAGAAATTTTGAAATAATGTGGCACACTTAATCGTATCGAAATAATATACTGAGCACATGTTCTATGTCAAGGTCACACTTGTGTCAACTAGGTCTATGTCAAGGTCACACTTGTGTCAACTAGGTCTATGTCACGGTCACACTTGTGTCAACTAGCTCTATGTCAAGGTTACACTTGTGTCAACTAGCTCTATGTCAAGGTCACACTTGTACCAACTAGCTCTATGTATGTCACAGTCACACTTGTGTCAACTAGCTCTATGTCAAGGTTACACTTGTGTCAACTAGCTCTATGTCAAGGTCACACTTGTGTCAACTAGCTCTATGTCAAGGTCACACTTGTACCAACTAGCTCTATGTCAAGGTTACACTTGTGTCAACTAGCTCTATGTCAAGGTTACACTTGTGTCAATTAGCTCTATGTCACAGTCACACTTATGTCAACTAGCTCTATGTCACAGTCACACTTGTGGCAACTAGCTCTATGTCAAGTGTGAACTAGCTCTATGTCAATGTCACACTTGTGGCAACTAGCTCTATGTCAAGGTCACACTTGTGTCAACTAGCTCTATGTCAAAGTCACACTTGTGTCAACTAGCTCTATGTCAAGGTCACACGTGTGTCAACTAGCTCTATGTCAAGGTCACACTTGTGTCAACTAGCTCTATGTCAAGGTCACACTTGTGTCAACTAGCTCTATGTCAAGGTCACACTTGTGTCAATTAGCTCTATTCTGTTTGCAAAAACAATTTTATATGATTTCGTCACTATTAGTGTTAACATGTATTGTGTGAAAAATCAGGTTGATATAATGTCACTAAGTTGTTATGATTTTGGTTCATTATTCATCGTAATGGTGAGTCCAGGTGTATGTTTGGTTCTCGTTTGACTATTCTTACATATTACGTGGGTACCACTACGTTATGTATGTGTTACTGACCGCTGTGGATATAAAATAGATGGGGCTGTGAAATTCTTTCATATGAGGAAATTATCCGACTGACTTTCAGAATGTCGTTGGCATTACTGGAGTATCCGTCCTGAAATAGTGTCTGGATGGGTACCTGGTGTCCTCGTTCACCAATGATAGCTGGAAAGCCGCCATATGACATACGCTGTCGGTGCGACTAAATGCTGAAAACTTGGAGCCAACTAAGAGCCATATAGTTCACAAATAAATATTTTTTAAAAGTTGCGCCAAATATTTTCGCCAATTCACAAAGTTTAGTGCCAATATTTGTTTTTTGTCGCAATTGGCTGTAAATGTTAGTTTCCTCTTCAGTTGCAAAGCATTGGCGGCTGCACAGTGATAATTACCAATGATCCAAGGTTAACTGCCCTTGGACTGGCACAATACCCTCCGTTGCCTAGTAACACCGATCCATCCAAAATAGAGGAGATTAGAAGGACTGTGTACGTCAGTAATCTGGACCCAACGGTAAGTAGCTGATGAGTAAACGCTCGTGTACAATATACTGTATACATCTTGAAGCATAATTTGGTACAAAATAATGCAAAATACATTAACATTATTCAAAACAACTTATAGCACACATTTAAAAAAACTTCTACAGTGAAACCTGTCTTAAGCAGCCAGCCAAGGTAGTAGCAGAACATGGCTGCTTAATGGAGGTGACCACTAACACAGGTTTAACTGTACATATAATGACTGTTTAACAGCATCACTCGGTATCTGCTCATTAGAATATCTTGGTGTGTGTTGTACATTCTAACCATCTGTTCATTATATTAGAATATTTCAGTGTGCAGCACATTCTAACCATCCGCTCATTAGAATATCTCAGTTCAGCTCATTCTAACCATCCGTTCATTAGAATATCTCAGTTCAGCTCATTCTAACCATCCGTTCATTAGAATATCTCAGTTCAGCTCATTCTAACCATCCGTTCATTAGACTATCTCAGTTCAGCTCATTCTAACCATCCACTCATTAGAATATCTCAGTTCAGCTCATTCTAACCATCCGTTCATTAGAATATCTCAGTTCAGCTCATTCTAACCATCCGTTCATTAGAATATCTCAGTTCAGCTCATTCTAACCATCTGCTCATTAGAATATCTCAGTTCAGCTCATTCTAACCATCCACTCATTAGAATATCTCAGTTCAGCTCATTCTAACCATCCGTTCATTAGAATATCTCAGTTCAGCTCATTCTAACCATCCACTCATTAGAATATCTCAGTTCAGCTCATTCTAACCATCCGTTCATTAGAATATCTCAGTTCTGCTCATTCTAACCATCCGTTCATTAGAATATCTCAGTTCAGCTCATTCTAACCATCCGTTCATTAGAATATCTCAGTTCAGCTCATTCTTACCATCCGCTCATTAGAATATCTCAGTGTGCAACACATTCTAACCATCCGTTCATTAGAATATCTCAGTTCAGCTCATTCTAACCATCCGCTCATTAGAATATCCCAGTGCAGCTCATTCTAACCATCCATTCCTTAGAATATCTCAGTGTGCAACACATTCTAACCATCCATTCCTTAGAATATCTCAGTTCAGCTCATTCTAACCATCCAATCATTAGAATATCTCAGTTCTGCTCATTCTAACCATCCGTTCATTAGAAAATCTCAGTGTGCAACACATTCTAACCATCCGCTCATTAGAATATCTCAGTTCTGCTCATTCTAACCATCCATTCCTTAGAATATCTCAGTGTGCAACACATTCTAACCATCCGCTCATTAGAATATCTCAGTTCTGCTCATTCTAACCATCCATTCCTTAGAATATCTCAGTGTGCAACACATTCTAACCATCCGCTCATTAGAATATCTCAGTTCTGCTCATTCTAACCATCCATTCCTTAGAATATCTCAGTGTGCAACACATTCTAACCATCCGCTCATTAGAATATCTCAGTTCTGCTCATTCTAACCATCCATTCCTTAGAATATCTCAGTGTGCAACACATTCTAACCATCCGCTCATTAGAATATCTCAGTTCTGCTCATTCTAACCATCCATTCCTTAGAATATCTCAGTGTGCAACACATTCTAACCATCCGCTCATTAGAATATCTCAGTATACAGCACATTTTACGTATACTGGATCTTGAATATATTTTGGATAAATTGCTTTTTTGCATGTAGTTGCTTTAAAGTAAGCTGATTATGTATTGTAGATCAGTGGTGATCAGATACTGACATTCTTTGGTCAAGTTGGTGAGATATTGTATGTAAGGATGGGGGGTGAGGAAGTGGAAGGCGGGAAGTGTGCCTATGTCGAGTTCACTGACCAACGATCAATCGCCACGGCACTCACGTATAATGGGGTCATGTTCCAGGGCCGATCTCTGAGGTAAGTGCTTTCTTGTGTAACTCACAAATAGGTTTGTATCTCCCCAGTTGTGTGAGGACGTTTTGTAATTGAAGGGTGTTGGCCACTTGTGCTACCTGCCTAGAGAGACACCTGCTGTCTGTCTCCATCAATGACAGCTAGAGAGACACCTGCTGTCTGTCTCCATCAATGACAGCTAGAAAGTCGCTTGCTGTCTGTCTCCATCAATGACAGCTAGAAAGTCGCTTGCTGTCTGTCTCCATCAATGACAGCTAGAAAGTCGCTTGCTGTCTGTCTCCATCAATGACAGCTAGAAAGTCGCTTGCTGTCTGTCTCCATCAATGGCAGCTAGAAAGTCGCTTGCTGTCTGTCTCCATCAATGACAGCTAGAAAGTCGCTTGCTGTCTGTCTCCATCAATGACAGCTAGAAAGTCGCTTGCTGTCTGTCTCCATCAATGGCAGCTAGAAAGTCGCTTGCTGTCTGTCTCCATCAATGGCAGCTAGAAAGTCGCTTGCTGTCTGTCTCCATCAATGGCAGCTAGAAAGTCGCTTGCTGTCTGTCTCCATCAATGACAGCTAGAAAGTCGCTTGCTGTCTGCCTCCATCAATAGATCTTTTGCTAACCTTGTTAGAGAGCAATAACTATTTGTTGCCTGAGATAGTTGTACCAAATTGCTCGGTCGACTTGTACCCTAGACATACTTGTACTGGGAAATATTTCTAAATATCTCACATTGTCCTTTGATGACAGTGAGAACATTGTATCATTTGTATTATTTAACCCGACTTTCATTTTCGGATGTCTTTCAAAACAGTGTTGCACACTCGAATTCTGCGATTGAGAAACCCAAGACGAAGATGCAGGAGGCTGTCCAGCGGGAAATTGACGAGGCTATGAAGAAAGTGAAAGAGGCGCAATCATTGATCACCGCGGCTGCCGACTCTGGTAATATAATCTGCTTATTTGATACTAAGTTGGTGTATTTAATGGTTCTTTGTTTTGAGTGATACGTTCCATTAACTGTGATGATATAATGTTATGTGCAGTCGGTGCTTCAGAATAACTCCAGAGAAGGAGTAAGCGAATACTACGTCTCTGTATTTTAATGAACTTGTATGGAAATTTGATTTATTAGATAGAAACAGTGGGCAAAAAAGTAGTCCCATCAAATATGGGTTATAGATGTGGATTATAGATAATGATCTTGTTGACTTACCAAGTTGTTTGCTTACGATGAGTATGAATTTAACAGATATAATGAGTAATAGATATAACAATTAGGGATATTTGTTGCTATGATTTTCAATATTCTGCAGGTGACACGAATATAGATAAAACAGTATCGAAGCTTGCCTCAAGTAAGTACACGATAACAAAGAGTCCACACTCACTATAAGGATGTGTTGTTTTGATGAGGATCTTATTTTTATCATTAACATTTGTATTAACATTTGTATTGGGGTTAGGCCGTCCTAAAAATTGTTTGTTTGGCCTGACCCACCCGACTAAATTCCCCTTACTTCACTGTTTTTATTGAGATATTTCGGCAATTGATTTTTTTACGATTGCCGCTTGAACAAACTTTAGATATTGAGGAAACTAGTTTTCTAAATGATAAATGTAATTAACCCCAGCATCAAATACTCATTTATTTTCTTTCCTGGTAATAAAGCTGTTATATGCATAGCCATCAACTCCCCCCCCCCCCAAAGAATTACTTTTTCGATCTATCTACCCATCTGAAATTATTTGAGTCTCGTTAATCCGGGTGAAAGCGTAAATGTGGTCGGTCATGCGTGTGGGGGGAATCCGGAGTACCCGGAGAAAACCCACCTGTCTGATCTGGCGACCACCGTACCATCTCAACATACCCTGTTCGATGATCAAATCCATGTTGCATTGGTGTGAAGTGAACGCGCTAACTACTGCGCTAGTCAGACAGCCACTGTGTAATTTGTGTATATTACATTTTGTCATGTATAATATTATGTATGTACAATTCTATTGCACGTTATTGCCGATTTTGCAATAAGATATATTCCAGTTCCTCCATGGCCGAGTGGTTATGGTCGTTGACATCAAATCACTGCTGCATGTTCGAATCCCACTGGGGGGTGTCAAATTCTTGCATGTGAGGAAGCTATCTAGTTGGCTTGCGGTAGGTCAGTGGTTCTACCCGGGTGCCTCTCCGTGCCTGCAATACTTCTTGAAGAGGCACTCGAGGTCTTCCTCCACCAATGATAGCTGGATGACCTAAGCTGTTGGGTGTGACTTTAAAGCCAAAAATAACACAAACTCTCGACTTCTTGCCCAACCATTGAAACTGTTTGCTATATAGCAGTTGTACAAGGGCATCTAAAGTCAACCCCAAACATATAGTATATGTTGACTTGTGTGTGAATAACACTTTCCAACATATTGATTTAGCTACTAGTAACAGGGATCATTTTAGAGGGCGATGTAAGCGAACTAGTCGCCCTAGGGACCCTGACTTCGCCCTGTGATTTTTAAAAAAATTCCTACGAAATTTTGGCCAGTAAGATACACTGGTCCATTATAAAGCACTCCTTCTATGCAAATGTTGTATTTAATGGTCATACTGTGCATTTTAACCATATTTCGTTGACATTTATTAAACACCATTTAAGGACGCGATCATGCGCATTCTCACTTCTCGCAAAAATTCTGACCTAGAATGAACCCTTTAGTAATATACTATTATATCTCCAGACTCCATACATTGACAGCCATTTAAGCTATCAATAAGTGGATAAGCAGCCAACATGTCTATCCCACCTCCATAGATATTACTGGGACTACGAGAGATTCTGACCTTTATTATGAATGTTGGTTTGGTTACTAAGTTGTGTATGTATGTGGTATTGGTAATGGCATTGAGGGGCACATCTATGTGGGAATGACGGGGTGCCTCGCCCTGCCTGCCACTTAGCCCTGCCCTTTTGCCTTTTTGAAATTTTTGTTTTATTTATTTGTTGTTTTTAATTTAGTTTTTCTACATAAGCCTCACCAGGTGAGTGCCTTCTGGCGGGCAGACCTATATAAACTAGGACTCGTCCGCCCTATTGACCGATATGTTCTGCCCTACTGCCACTTTGATCAAGCATCGTAAATTAGCAGAATTGTCTAGGGGGTAACCCACTAATACCCTCTCCTGCACCTACCTCCTTCGAGGCTCAAAATGCACCCTTCCACTGTAAAATAAGCCCTCATTTATTAATCCATTTTTGATACAATAGATGCGTTTGCAGTGGATTAATGTTAATGTGGTACATTTATACATATGGAATGCTTATCTTAACCCTTTCAACACCACATACCTCTAAATAGGCTTACAAAAAGTGTAGATCCAGATGAGCCAGCTCGTGACGAGCCGTCTCATCAGGATCTGCACTTTTTGCCAGTGATATGACTATTTTTAGACATAATTACCCATTTTGATAAATGAACTTGTCCAAATGTGATTTTCTGATTCATTTATTGGTTTATGAATATCATGGACCAGTCCATGTGAGTTACTTGGTGTTGAATGGGTTAATGTGCACGGTTTTCTCTCTCAATGGCATATATGCCACCATATATGGCACAGTAGTTGAATACAGAAATTGTGGAATATTACAAGTTAAAACAATCATGTGATTAGGTAATCTTTGTTGTTTTATTTGACCCATATTGATGTAGGTTTTGGCAGAAGTAGGTCACGATCTAGGTCGCGTTCAAAGCGGCATAGATCTCGATCCAGATCTAGAAGGAGAAGCAGATCTCGATCTCGTCACCGGAGATCTCAGTCCCGGAATAGCTCCAGATCCAAGAGAAGGTCACGGTCACGGAAGAGATCTAGGTCAGGATCAAGGAAAAAGAGATCGACTTCTAGGTAAATATTGTAAGATGTTGTGGAAAAATTATAATGGATATTTTCGTTACTATAAAGCTGTGGCATTGGTGTAATGCTTGTTTGATTATCTGTTTATAATTGGTTTACCAAGATCTAGAAACTAAAAGCCTGCTGACCTTGAGGTTAAGCCTGCTGACTTTGAAGTTAATCTGGCTGACTTGGATGTTAAGCCTACTGACTTTGAAGTTAATCTGGCTGACCTTGAAGTTAATCCGGCTGACTTTGAGGTTAAGCCTGCTGACCTTGAGGTTAAGCCTGCTGACCCTGAGGTTAAGCCTGCTAACCTTGAAATTAAGCCTGCTGACCTTGAAGTTGTTAAGTATGCTGACCTTGAGGTTAAGCCTGCTGACCTGGATGTTAAGCCCACTGACCTTGAGGTTAAGCCTGTTGACCTTGAAGTTAAGCCTGCTGACCTTGAGGCATAGTATTAGGCAGAAATATCCAAATGGGAGTCTAAAAAAATAAGTCCAGCCCCAGAGCGGGACCCGAATGATGACGGAAATTGCAGCACGGACTCGATGTGAGAACGGCGAACTGACGTGATCGAAATGCGGCAGAAACTGGGAAAGCCTCTCCAAAAAGGAATTGCGAACAATATTAGCCTATTATAGGGTCCAGTTCTTGTCATTGTTTTACAGCTGCATATATATGTTAACAAACCTAGTGAGGTCTCGGAGAAGAAAAAAAGAGAAAAAAAACTGTTATCAGCCATTTTTTTAACTGGCCGTCGGTAACCGTCGCCAATATAATTGACCGTCTTATTAGGTGATAGGCCGTCGAAAAGACGGCCCGACGGCTCTCTGCCTAATACTGTGCCTTGAGGTAAAGTCTGCTGACCTTGAGGTTAAGCCTGCTGACCTGGATGTTAAGCCTGCTGACCTTGAAGTTAAGCCTGCTGACCTTAAGGTTAAGTCCGCTGACCTTGAGGTTAAGCCTGCTGACCTGGGTGTTAAGCCCGCTGACCTTGAGGTTAAGCCCGCTGACCTTGAAGTTAAGCCTGCTGACCTTGAGGTTAATGGTTCATCCTAGGTCAGAATGTTTGGGAGAAGTCGTATGATTAAGCACTTAAAAGTGTATTTAAACACATAAAATGAGCTTTGCAATGGCCAGTGTAGCTTACTTGACAAGGTTAGTACTTTTATTTAGGGAGCAGCGGGCCCCTCTGGGGCGATGTCAGGTCTCTACCTAGGGCGACCATTACGCCCCCATGTTGCCCCAAAGGATGAGTCCTGGTCTTAGCATATTTTGAGAGACAACCGGTCAACAAAGACCACTATGTCAGACTTAGTACTTTTAGACAAGTGTGATTGTTGCAAGTTATTTGTTTATTTACGTTTGCTTTTTGTTTCAACTCTTTACAGATCAGCGGAGATTGTTAAGGCCATAGTTGCGTACGTATATACATGTAATATAATAAGAATAATGACCATCAATTGGTTTTTTGCTCACGTCTTCTTCAAATGTTATTCTCTCTGTAATTCTTTCATTCTGTAGCACTTTTAGGCTCAGCTGTTCGTGGTGGGTGGGGCGGGGGAAATTCTGTAGCACTTTTAGGCTCAGCTGTTTGTGGTGGGTGGGGCGGGAAATTCTCTCATTCTGTAGCACTTTTCGCCTCAGCTGTTCGTGGTGGATGGGGCAGGGAAAATTCTCTCATTCTGTAGCACTTTTAGGCTCAGCTGTTCGTGGTGGATGGGGAGGGGGAAATTCTCTCATTCTGTAGCACTTTTAGGCTCAGCTGTTCGTGGTGGGTGGGGCGGGGGAAATTCTGTAGCACTTTTAGGCTCAGCTGTTTGTGGTGGGTGGGGGTGGAATATTGTTACTGCTTGATTGATTTGGCTTGGTTTGCGTCCGTCCGTCATGAGTCGGTTGGCGGCTGTGCGTTACTCTGATCATTTTCAATCATAAAACTTGCAAGTTGATCGTAACGTCTTTGGGTCAATGTCGCCAGTTCATTGCATTGAGGAAACGGTCCAAATATCACATTCATGCAAATGAAATCCTAAGAGAGTCGTTATATTTGTTAATAAAAACAAATCAAGACTGATACATGATGGTCCTCCACCTACACAGTAGCATTCGACTCTGGACATCGCATCGTCTTCTAAAAAAGCTTGCCTGTAGAATTATCGTTTATTATATTTTAAGCGATGGATGTCGTATAGCGCGTTCGCTTCACTAGTTGTATGCCCATTGTTCACGCCCAGCTGTACCTGTTACGATTGTGCCGCTATGCAGTGCACTTCAGTTCCACATTGCCTCTTTTCTAACCCTCATGGATTTCATCAGGAATGAGGTCTCGAGAGTGATTAAACTAATGTTGTAAGAACTTGTTTCGCATCCGAGCTAAAATAATTTTGCATACAGCCTGGAACTATGCTAAGTGGTTTTTAATTTTAGTACCGTAAGATTCCTCGTTGACACATACCCAACCCATCCCAGCCCCTCTTCTCTCTCATGTCCCAGGTCTTTTTGTCACAATATACCGTCATTATAGTTGTTGCTATATTAAATCTCCTTTATTTTGGAAAATGTATTGCACCTGTGGGTTAGTAGTCTACCTCCACCCTCTGTTGAGATATAGAATGCAGGGCACTTATAATGGGGTTTATGGTAAATATTTGCATCATTTAGTACAAGCAGAGAACACACAGTCTATATGTTTATTTGTGTCCACATATAACACCAAACAAATTGTACTAGTATGTCTTTATTATAATCTATTAAAAAATAATATAATTTATTACAGTTACATTATATACAGGGTTCCCGCTGTCGGTCGCCAATGGCGCCAATTGCGACAAAAAACAAATATTTGGGCACACGTTTTGTCAAATACATGGCTCCAAATATTTATTTGTAAACTATATGGCTCATAGTTGGCTCCAAGTTTTTTAAATTGGCTCCAGTGTTTTTCAATTGGCGGCAAAAGTGGCGCAGACAAACATTTAGACAGAGGGAACCCTGATATATCAATACAGAGATGATATTTGTTTCGGTGTATTATCAAATTATATTTCACTGAAGGAACATTGAAAGCAGTATTACCATGAGTTATCCTATGTTCCTGAGTGAAAAATAATCTCATCATTCATTTAAGCAGACATATTTTCTTTTTATTTTATGCCATGAAAGTGTTTTTGTTAGGATAGAAAATGATGCTATTTTACGTTAAATTGTGCTCAAACATCACGTTTAGATGTCGTAAAGGATGTCACTAACGGGTTAACCCTGATAGCGGTTACGCTATTTCAAGTTACTGTTGTTGGGGAACCAACCATAAGCGTAAACATTAAAAAGCAGTGAGAATAAAATGTGCTATTCCACTGCTTCAAACCAATTCAATAACTCGCGCATCATTTCACTGATCAATTTCTAGGTCCACCTCAATGGTCGAGTGGTTACGGTCGCTGACTTGTATACCACTGTAACCTATCATCACTGATGGTCACGTGTTCGAGCCCCGCTCAGACCGTGTCTCATTTATACGAAAAGCTTGGCAGTTTCTGACGGAGGTTGGTGCACCAAGTACTGGTTAACGTAAAAGGTGTTGTTAGGTAATCTATCCCGTCGCTCAAATGGGCAACCGGTAGCGACGTTAAATAAACACAAATAATTAAAAAAAGAAGGTACCATCTGATATTAAGAGGATAATTATTTGTTTGTGTCGGTGTAGGATCAGATTATATTTCACCGAATGAACATAGACAGCATTATACTCACGGGTGCTAGAGTGATAATAATAGCTTTCTATGTTCATGAGTGAAATATTAATCAATCAATCGCACAAATATTCTTTTTATTTTAGGCTTAGGAAAGGTGTTGTTAGATAATCTGCCCGTCGCTCAAATGGGAAACCGGTAGCAACGTTCAATAAGCTTAAAAAAGAAGTTCTATATTTTATTGGAAAGTATTTTATGTACATGTCTACTATATATTTGAAGCAATAGCTGGAAGAGCTGTTGTATTTAATTCTTACATTTACATTATTTTTTATCTATTTGCTAAATTAGAAAAACAGAGTTACCTGTGCCAGTGTTTGGGTATGTATCATGAACTAGTCGGATGATTTGTAAATATCAGTGTTGTTGTGCAACCTTGGTGCCCTCTGATTTAACCCTTTCAACACCACAGACCTCTAAATAGGCTTACAAAAAGTGTAGATCCAGATGAGCCGGCTCGTGACGAGCCGTCTCATCAGGATCTGCACTTTTTGCCAGTGATATGACTATTTTTAGACATAATTACCCATTTTGATAAATGAACTTGTCCAAATGTGATTTTCTGATTCATTTATTGGTTTATGAATATCATGGACCAGTCCATGTGAGTTACTTGGTGTTGAATGGGTTAAGCTCTATCCAGGCATTGAAATCAGTTAGTGTGAGGATTGCTTTACTGCATTGCAGTTCTAGTTTGAATAAAAAGCATATATTTTACATCTCGCAACCGTTGGGTGTTGCCTCAAGCTCAGTGTTTTGTCAGTTGTGGATAGTGCGAGACACAGAGACGCATCGATTTATAGTTCCAACCATCAGGCTGTTGGTATTATTGTGGTTGGGATCACACTTGCGACCCTACGATTTTCAGTCAGATGTCTTAACCACTGGACACCTGATCCACAGTTGTAAAACATCAGTGATAGGACATACCTGTAATGGCCATTAAATTTTAAGTTTTTTTAAGAGTTGGTCGCAGGTTGAAATGATGGGTTGACGATAATGATTGTATGACACATTCATCACTGCCTCCCACATCATTACAATGATTGTAGGACACATTCATCACTGCCTCCCACATCATTACAATGATTGTATGACACATCCATCACTGCCTCCCACATCATTACAATGATTGTATGACACATTCATCACTGCCTCCCACATCATTACAGTGTTTGTAGGACACATTCATCACAGCCTCCCACATCATTACAATGATTGTAGGACACATTCATCACTGCCTCCCACATCATTACAATGATTGTATGACACATCCATCGCTGCCTCCCACATCATTACAATGATTGTATGACACATTCATCACTGCCTCCCACATCATTACAGTGTTTGTAGGACACATTCATCACAGCCTCCCACATCATTACAGTGTTTGTAGGACACATTCATCACAGCCTCCCACATCATTACAATGATTGTATGACACATCCATCACAGCCTCCCACATCATTACAGTGTTTGTAGGACACATTCATCACAGCCTCCCACATCATTACAATGATTGTATGACACATCCATCACCCTCCCACATCATTACAATGATTGTATGACACATTCATCACTGCCTCCCACATCATTACAATGATTGTATGACACATCCATCACTGCCTCCCACATCATTACAATGATTGTATGACACATTCATCACTGCCTCCCACATCATTACAATGATTGTATGACACATCCATCACAGCCTGCCACATCATTACAATGATTGTATGACACATTCATCACTGCCTCCCACATCATTACAGTGTTTGTAGGACACATTCATCACAGCCTCCCACATCATTATAGTGTTTGTAGGACACATTCATCACAGCCTCCCACATCATTACAATGTTTGTATGACACATTCATCACTGCCTGCCACATCATTACAATGATTGTATGACACATTCATCACACCCTCCCACGTCATTACAATGATTGTATGACACATTCATCACTGCCTGCCACATCATTACAATGATTGTATGACACATTCATCACAGCCTCCCACATCATTACAATGATTGTATGACACATCCATCACAGCCTCCCACATCATTACAATGATTGTATGACACATCCATCACAGCCTCCCACATCATTACAATGATTGTATGACACATTCATCACTGCCTCGCACATCATTACAGTGTTTGTAGGACACATCCATCACAGCCTCCCACATCATTACAATGATTGTAGGACACATCCATCACTGCCTGCCACATCATTACAATGATTGTATGACACATCCATCACAGCCTGCCACATCATTACACTGATTGTATGACACATCCATCACTGCCTCCCACATCATTACAATGATTGTATGACACATCCATCACTGCCTCCCACATCATTACAATGATTGTATGACACATTCATCACACCCTCCCACATCATTACAATGATTGTATGACACATCCATCACTGCCTCCCACATCATTACAATGATTGTATGACACATCCATCACTGCCTCCCACATCATTACAATGATTGTATGACACATCCATCACTGCCTCCCACATCATTATAATGATTGTAGGACACATCCACCACTGCCTCCCACATCATTACAATGATTGTATGACACATCCATCACTGCCTCCCACATCATTACAATGATTGTATGACACATTCATCACTGCCTCCCACATCATTACAATGATTGTATGACACATTCATCACTGCCTCCCACATCATTACAGTGTTTGTAGGACACATTCATCACTGCCTCCCACATCATTACAATGATTGTATGACACATCCATCACAATGATTGTATGACACATCCATCACAGCCTCCCACATCATTACATTGTTTGTATGACACATCCATCACAGCCTCCCACATCATTACAATGATTGTATGACACATCCATCACACCCTCCCACATCATTACATTGTTTGTATGACACATCCATCACAGCCTCCCACATCATTACAATGATTGTATGACACATCCATCACTGCCTCCCACATCATTACAATGATTGTATGACACATCCATCACTGCCTGCCACATCATTACAATGATTGTATGACACATCCATCACAGCCTGCCACATCATTACAATGATTGTATGACACATCCATCACTGCCTCCCACATCATTACAATGATTGTATGACACATACATCACAGCCTCCCACATCATTACAATGATTGTATGACACATCCATCACTGCCTCCCACATCATTACAATGATTGTATGACACATCCATCACAGCCTCCCACATCATTACAGTGTTTGTAGGACACATTCATCACTGCCTCCCACATCATTACAATGATTGTATGACACATCCATCACTGCCTCCCACATCATTACAGTGTTTGTAGGACACATCCATCACAGCCTCCCACATCATTACAATGATTGTATGACACATCCATCACACCCTCCCACATCATTACATTGTTTGTATGACACATCCATCACAGCCTCCCACATCATTACAATGATTGTATGACACATCCATCACTGCCTCCCACATCATTACAATGATTGTATGACACATCCATCACTGCCTGCCACATCATTACAATGATTGTATGACACATCCATCACAGCCTGCCACATCATTACAATGATTGTATGACACATCCATCACTGCCTCCCACATCATTACAATGATTGTATGACACATACATCACAGCCTCCCACATCATTACAATGATTGTATGACACATCCATCACTGCCTCCCACATCATTACAATGATTGTATGACACATCCATCACAGCCTCCCACATCATTACAGTGTTTGTAGGACACATTCATCACTGCCTCCCACATCATTACAATGATTGTATGACACATCCATCACTGCCTCCCACATCATTACAATGATTGTAGGACACATTCATCACTGCCTCCCACATCATTACAATGATTGTATGACACATCCATCACTGCCTCCCACATCATTACAATGATTGTATGACACATCCATCACAGCCTCCCACATCATTACAGTGTTTGTAGGACACATTCATCACAGCCTCCCACATCATTACAGTGTGTGTAGGACACATTCATCACTGCCTCCCACATCATTACAGTGTTTGTAGGACACATTCATCACAGCCTGCCACATCATTACAATGATTGTATGACACATTCATCACAGCCTCCCACATCATTACAATGATTGTAGGACACATTCATCACAGCCTGCCACATCATTACAATGATTGTATGACACATTCATCACAGCCTGCCACATCATTACAATGATTGTATGACACATTCATCACACCCTCCCACATCATTACAGTGATTGTATGACACATTCATCACAATGATTGTATGACACATCCATCACAGCCTCCCACATCATTACAATGATTGTATGACACATCCATCACTGCCTGCCACATCATTACAATGATTGTATGACACATTCATCACACCCTCCCACATCATTACAGTGATTGTATGACACATTCATCACAATGATTGTATGACACATCCATCACAGCCTCCCACATCATTACAGTGTTTGTAGGACACATTCATCATTGCCTCCCACATCATTACAATGATTGTATGACACATCCATCACTGCCTCCCACATCATTACAATGATTGTATGACACATCCATCACAGCCTCCCACATCATTACAATGATTGTATGACACATTCATCACAGCCTGCCACATCATTACAATGATTGTATGACACATTCATCACAGCCTGCCACATCATTACAATGATTGTATAACACATTCATCACTGCCTCCCACATCATTACAATGATTGTATGACACATTCATCACACCCTCCCACATCATTACAATGATTGTATGACACATTCATCACAGCCTCCCACATCATTACAATGATTGTATGACACATTCATCACTGCCTCCCACATCATTACAATGATTGTATGACACATCCATCACAGCCTGCCACATCATTACAGTGTTTGTAGGACACATCCATCACAGCCTCCCACATCATTACAATGATTGTATGACACATCCATCACTGCCTCCCACATCATTACAATGTTTGTATGACACATTCATCACACCCTCCCACATCATTACAATGATTGTATGACACATTCATCACAGCCTCCCACGTCATAATTGACAAAGGTGGACAAAACACTACACCATGTGAAATAGTGAGGCAGTCGAACCCCCCTTTTTTCAAATTTATACCTGACAAAACGTCCCTAGACTGTAACTGTGGCAGACAAATCATCTCCTATGCTATGATAAAACACCACCAAACTTCCTCACATGAAAGAATTTGGCACCCTCAGTGGCAGTTGAACCTACAGCAGTTAGGGGCAAGTGATTTGAAGTCAATGAACGTAACCTCTGCCACGGAGGCCCCCACCCCTTGCATGATTCTGCACTGTAGTATGTCTGCACTGTAGAATTTCTGCTATTATCATAATTAATAGCTGTTGTTTGGGTAAATGCGGTCAAGAGGTGGTTTCTATCAGCATTGGCAGGTCACATGTATCAGTTGCTATAGCAGAAATTCGTTTCAAATCATGCTGGCCTTCAGTAAGATGGACAAGTTCATTACGGAAGTATAGGGTTGGTTAGCCCATTTAACCATAAGACATTCTGCGGATGATTGCATTATGTGAGATAGATGAGTTCATTACGGAAGTATAGGGTTGGTTAGCCCATTTAAACATAAGACATTCTGCGGATGATTGCATTATGTGAGATAGATGAGTTCATTACAGACGTATAGGGTTGGTTAACCCTACCACCCCATTCTGTAGATGATTCCATTATATACAATTGGTGAGATGTTTGGTTCCTTTCATGCCTCCAGTGTGCTGTTATATGATTCAATAGAGTTCAGTACAAAAATAAAATGTTGTTTAAGATACATTTTCACATTTGTTTCAACTTGATTCTTTCAGAGTAACAGGACTGAAGAAACCAGGACCTGGGTATGTAATCCCCTTACACATTCAAATGTATAGCTGAAGAGTCCATGAACTGAACTTTGTATGAGAATTTGAAATGTACAGTAATCTCTCGATGTACAGACGATTCTACTATAATAATGATTCTGTTGTTGTTTTCGTTACGATTGTACCCTTAGGCAAGGCATTTAAATTCCGCATGCCCCTTCTCTCTCTCCCTTATTAACAGTCTTTCAGATGGGACTTTAAACCGAGGTCTTGTGTTGGTGCTGTACACCGTGCACGTAAAAGAACCAGAGGAGACTGTCTGTATCATTGCACTATCCTCCAAAAATCTAAAATGACTAATCTCTTCAGGAGGCGTCGATTATATGGGCAACTAGTAGCGACGATAAATAAACGTAAAAACACCGTCGTTTTCTTGTAATGTATTGTTCCATTTCTGTATAATCAATTGTGTCATTTTTGTATATTATATCGATGAGACTATATCGAGTTTAAGACAATATGTTACTTAAATGTGTTGTTTCTCTTTCGTTTACAGAATGCCAGGTGGACCAGGAACTGGGTATGTTTGATTAGACTGCAATATTCACAACAAAATCGACTGTTTCTGATCGTTATTTTGTTCAGTAGATGTTTGAAGATCATCGATCATATTTTTCACATATTTTGCACATATATTTAAATGTCTTATTATGTTGTTACGACATATTACTGCCTGCATTGTACCATTTTACTGCACTGCAATGGTGATATATAACAACATTATTTATTTGAAAATAAACATCCGTCTCCGTTGTCGAGTGGTTATGGTCGCTGACTTGTGTACCACTGTAACCTATCGTCACTGATAGTCATGGGTTCGAGCCCCGCTCAGACTGTGTCTCTTTATTAAATAAACTGGCAGTTTCTTACGGAGATTGGTGCACCAAGTACTTGTTAACCACTGGATCCTGCCCAGGAAATGTGTTGCCCTTCAGTGAAATAGGCAACCGGTAGTTATGTTAAATAAACTTACGATAAAAATAGTATAAGAAAATAAACACAATTTTACTTTGCATTTGTTTATGACAATGTTTTCAAATATAGGAGAAAGAGGTCACGGTCAGCATCTAGGAAACGTGGAAGGACAAGGTCACGATCCAGAAGGAGGAAGTCGCGATCAAGGTCAAGGAGGCGGAGATCCAGATCCAGGTATATAAATAGCCTAGAGCACAAAGTACCGAAAAATAGGGGTGGGGGAGGTAGTGTATTGTGATCACCCTTCATCTATTGTCTGGCCATTCAAGTTATATTCCTGTTCTTATTCAGTAAAAGATTCTTGTTCTTCTCTAAGCAAGATTGTTGTTTACATAAACCAGTTTTGCCCAAGTCGTTTAGCAAAGAAATACATTTATCCTAACTTCTTGCAAAAAATTTAATAAGAAAATTACATTTGGACCAGTTCATTTATCAAAATGGGTAATTTTGTCTAAAAATAGTAATATTACTGGCAAAAAGTACAGATCCTGGCTCATCTGGATCTACACTTTTTGTACGCCTATTTAGAAGTCTGTAGTGTTGAAAGGGTTAATATTGCTGGCCTAAAAAAAGGGGACACTCGACTACATTACAATTTCGTCTCTGACCAGAAATATGTCTGTTAACATTTGCATTCAAATGACTACTACTCATGAATCAATGTTTATATGATAACATCATACAACTTACCAACAACCTCAAAATTAGGTGACTAGGTCAAGCTAAAGAGAAAACTAGCAACTGCGCATGATCCAGTTGTAGACATGTTGCCATGTTGGTCTGTAACAACCCATAACAAGTTTGTTTAAATTGGCAAATATATTAGGTCATCAGATCAACTTATAATTCGCACCTTTATACAACTTCTTCTCATGAACCAATGATGGGATGATGGGAATGTTGCCAAAACTGTGTTCGTATCAGCCTTATAACAACCATTACAAAGTTTGTTCAAAAGAGGTCACTGGGGTCAACATTTAGGTCGGGGTAACATTTAAACATTGTTTGGTAAAGGGTGTTGTAATGTTGCCACTTAGTAAATTCGACAAGATTTGTATTTTTGGTTGATGAATAGAAGTTGAGTGGTGGTTTCCCAATAAGTTGAACTAGTGCTAACCTGCACTGTCACGTCGACTAGCCCCCGGCCTGCTAGCCTGATACAGTACAACTGCCGTAAGGATTGGGATGCTAGAGTCCTCTGGATTGCATTTTACCATTTGATTCGTTTTATTAAAATAATTCTTTTATTCAGAATGTTATTTTATCTTGTTTAATTTCTTGCTGTTCGTTTAATTTCTTGTTGTTTGTTTAATGTCTTGCTGTTTGTTTAATGTCTTGCTGTTTTTATTTTGTCTAGCTCTTTGTTGATGTATTATTGAGTTAGATGTGCGTGTATTTTTCAGGAGAAGATCACACAGTAGAGGCAGACGATCTAGGTAATATGTCGCAACATATAGCCACAAACAACTCCTAACCCTGCCAAATAAATTGGACGGAATGTGCAAACAACATAGATCCAGATCAGATGCGCCGTAACGGCGCATCTGATCAGGATCTATGTTGTTTGCTATTCAGTTAAGTGTTTTAGCTCCATTATCCGAATAGCAAACAGCCTGATCAGATGGCACGTTCTGTGCCGTCTGATCTGGCTTTATGCTGTTTGCAAAAGCGAATTTAGTCGTGATTGGCAAGTTAAAGAGTTAAAACCATATACAGTATCATTTAATTAGGATATAATTGTTTCCAAGGTGATTTACTAAGCATTTACAAAGCCATTCTTGCAGTCTATGTCTTGCTAGTGATTTTATATGAAGTTGACAGCACCTGCTATATTGTTGCTTCATTGTAAGTAAATGTCAGTAAAAATCTTTGTCTTTAAAATAAACTTTATTTATTTTACAACGATTAAGTTTTAACAACTTTTTTTTAAAAACTTAATAAAAAAAAGTTTTAACAACTTATATTAATCACTCTTGTTGACGCGTATGAAAGTGTAAATGTGTCATTTGTGTTGGAGGAAACTGGAGTACCCGGAGAAAACCGCCTGTCCGATCTGACGACCACCGTCTTTAGTTATATCGATGGGTTACTGCCGCCGACATGTCTAAGGCACGACTTCGTCTGCCTGTATTTAATCCACAATACCGGACATCCTTAGTGGATTGGCAGGTGACCTATACCAGCATTATGCTGCTTAATAAAGACAAATGCTAGTGGAAGTCGTGATAGCGTAGTGGTAGTGCGTTTGCTTCGAGTGCGATACGTCCGGAGTTCTCGCTCATCTGTAGTCATTATGATTGTGCCTTTAGGCAAGGCATTTAAATTCCACATTACCTGTTCTCTCTCCCTCGTGGCGATGGACTCAGTCCATCAGGAATGAGGTCTCGAGAGTGATTAATATAAGTTGTAGGAATTTGTTTCGCAAATGTGCTAAAATTAATTTGTATAAACTAAAGACGATTGCTTTACACCCGATGCAACAAAATGTCTTTTATTATGAAAAGTTAATGCAACAAATCAACGAATATAGATTGAAACAGCTGCAAACTTATTAAATAAATTGATATTCGTCATCCATTTCAACAGTTTTGCACAGTAGATACAATTTGTTGCATGGGGTGTATTATAGTAGAGCACAGGCTAATGCCAGCATCTTGCGTTACAGAAGCCGTAAGCGTAGCCGGTCGCGACGTAGATCCCGGTCGCGGAGGAGGTCTCGTAGTCGTTCCACGTCCAGGTCGAGGCAAGAAGGTTATCGAGGATCCAGCAGGTACTGTGTTGTACTGATACTCTTTCTGTACCACTTTGATGTTACTCTTTTCCCTACTTCCCCTCGTGGAATTACATCATCCAGTGATCAGCTGTTGGACGGTAAATTCCGTGCTCTCTAGCGATATAAGCGTTGTATGAACATTCTTTCCAGCTCTGTAAGCAGCCGTACCAGGGATCATTCTAGAGGGCGATGTGGGCGAAATAGTCGCCCTAGTGACCCTGACTTCGCCCTCTGGGGGCCCCACTTCTCCCTAAAAAAACAAAAAAACTTTGTCTAGTACGATACACTGGTCCATTATAAAGCACTCCTTCTATTCAAATGTTGTATTTAATGGTTGTACTGTGCATTTTAACCCTATTTTGCAGAAGTATATTAAAGAACACCAATTAAGGAAGCGATCACGCGCTTTCTCACTTCTCCCAAAAATTCTGACCTAGAATGAACCCTGCGTACCAATATTGAATGTTCATAATTACTAACAATTGGAGATAATCATGCGGATCTAGCCTATTGGTTGTGAGTTATAACCCAAATGAGCAGATAGGGCTTGACGTTTCATTGAAATTGTCCCATCTTGACGATCGTGACATATTTGGTATCTGCTTATTTCGGTTACAGCGTGCTATTTTTTACCCCACGACGGGGCCCGGCTAGGCCACTCCAGACGCATGTTTTACTTAGTATCGATCACGGCCGTCCAGCGGCTGATTGCGATGATGAATGAATGAATATTGCCGTAATCTCTCTCATACATGTTTACAATAATTATGCAGAATATATAATTATATACTGGCAAATGAATATGGAAATAGGTTGAAATGGGTTTGTCAGAATCTTAGGAACAACTTCAAAAATTATGTCTTATCTACCTATGCCTACCGGGTAGTAGTTATTGGGTATTTCCTCAGGAATATGAGATTTTATTCATAAGGTGCTAAAAGAACCATTTACCTCTATCCTAGGGCCCCCTTTCTAGTATTAGTTTATACTGGAAGGGTGAGGTGTCCTAGGATAGAGGTACAAGGCTCTTTGGTGCTTTACGGATAAATTCTCAAATTCCTGTGGTATTTTAGTGTTAATATGCATGGATCCACGAACACATTAATAGACTGGGCAGAATATGTGGAAATGTTCATATTAAAAGTGATGGAGGCATTTAATGTTTACGGCTGGCATATTTAGGGTTAAATAATGATCTCAATGGATTTCTTGTACCTGAAAACATACAAAATGACGTTTCATTTATGTTCTTACTGCATTTGGTACCAAAGTTTTGACCCAAAATGAATTTGTCACTTTTCAGTGGCGGCCATTTTGGATTTGTCACGTATATGGGTTAATCGTTGAAAATACAGTCGGACAAACCTCCTAGATCGATTTACAACATATAAATACATCTAAAAATGTTGTTTGCCAGCCGTAAACATGAAATGCCTCCACCATTAACATTTTCTGAAATTTGGTCGAGTCTATAAAGACAACACTTCCATGTATCAACAAAACTTGAACATGTATTTACTATTTTTAGCTCTGAAAAAATGTCTTATTAATGTTCCTTTTTGACAGTAATTTCTAACATAATATTCTCTTATTTGCTTATCTGTTGTCAGGTAATCAGGTTATATGCTACATGCAGTATTAAACACATTTGCTGAAGTCTTCAAGATATTATTAATTCCAGATCAATAATATTCTTCTGTCTAGTTCTAGTAAAAAGCATCATATAGAAAGGGTGAATTTTGCACGAAATCTTCATCTGTTCAATATCATATTTCTTCATTTAAAATTACAGACTTTGTAAATTAATTTCTAGATTGTATGAAATCAAATTCTAATGAAATTCCACGGCATATTTCCAGAGTTTTCAGTTACGAATAAGAAAAAACATTTTACGGAATTGTCGTCTGCTACAATTATTGGAACTATTTATAGCCTTTGGTTTTACCCAGCATGCAAATGGTTAATGTCAAGTGTTATTTTCTCAGAACATTATGCACTTTTGAAGAACATTGTGACGGTTCATCGGGAAACAGTTGTATCAACTTCTTATATTTTTATATATAGATATATGCAGATACAGTAGTTTGCCGATAAACCCTCGATTATTTTTCTAGCAAAAGAAATTGATTTAATCGAGGATGCGTGTGACTAATATTACACAACTTAAAACAGTTAATTTATGGAATGTCCAGAGTTTTATTGACATTTCTCTCAGTTAATTAATTGAAGACACGTAGGTGCTATAATTAGCAACTTGTTAGCATAATATTTAGGAGCTCTTCTTGTTTGTACTGAGGTTTAGAGCTCGACAGTTCCAGGAATATGTAGAGCTCATGCACTTGACCAGGTATCCGAGTTGCTCAATGGATCCAAATGAAACTTCATAGATGCATCTGTCATTGTCATACCAACATTGTGCCTGTACACATCTTCAGTAATTTCATTGGTAGTGGGAAATAGTTATATTGATTTCATTTATGGTTGGACATTGACCAAACTTTGTTACAACATTTTTCATAAATACCAGTACATTTTGTATTTGTAATTTGATATCAATTATATTCATTTCATTTATGGTTAGACATTGACCAAACTGCAACATTTTTCATAAATACCAGTACATTTTGTATTTGTAATTTGATATAAATTATATTCATTTCATTTATGGTTAGACATTGACCAAACTTTGTTGCAACATTTTTCATAAATACCAGTATTTGTAATTTGATATAAATTATAATCATTTCATTTATGGTTAGACATTGACCAAACTGTGTTGCAACATTTTTCATAAATACCAGTATTTGTAATTTGATAAAAATTATATCAATTTCATTTATGGTTGGACATTGACCAAACTTTGTTGCAACGTTTTTAATAAAGCTTGATTGTATACGTATGGTACATGAATTGGCATCTGCTCAGTTTAATATGCCAGCATGAGTTACTGCCCTTGAGTGCAACAGTGCTAACATTGCTTTCATTTTAACCAAATTATTTCCCTTTTTGTAGTGAGAATTTTTACCTGAATTAGAAAATTAATATTCAGAGTCTAAAAGATGTTACCCCTTTAAAGATATTTATAATTTAGTCAAAATATTTAAATTGTGGAGCAATACTACTGTAGAACAGCTTTTGAGAATGTGTGTGTATTTTATATGTTTATTTATCATTGCTACCGGTTGCCCACGAGCACCGCCTCCATTTGAGAGGATAATGCAATGATCCAGACAGAGACCCATTCCAGAGTCTCCTCTGGTTCTTTTACGTGTCTGATGTAAAAGCACCAATATGAGACCTCGGTTTAAAGTCTCATCCGAAAGACTAGATACGATTCATTTTAGTATTGTAAAGCGGGAGATCGAACCTGTGACGTCTGGATTACAAGTCCAACGTGTTAACCACTCGACCACTGATCCGCTGCCTTTGAGAATGTTCTGCCTTCAGCAGTATCTCTATAATTGATCATTCCACCCGGGGTCTCACGGGTCACATGATGAACAGTAACCAATCAACTTAGAGATAGACAGTACTGGTAGTTAGATGAGGCAAACAAAGTTCACCCCCCCCCCTCCCGACCCTGAATTGTCTTATGAAATTTTGAGAAAAAAATAAATTATTTTCACATTTTTCTGTGCTCAAGCTTATGGTAACCCCCCCCCCATTGACGACCCTATTTTTGTGTGCATGTTTTGGCCTGAGGTAGGTGACATAAGTCTACCCCTTACTTCTTGTATGTAGATACATTTACAGCACAGAGTAAGTCTATGGTTGTACTCTCACTCAGCTCCCTCACTCCTCCCTATTCCTATATCAGGGAGAAGTTATTTCATAGTTCACAGTGCCATTTCATTTTTGGAATAGGATTATGACTTTAAATTGTAGCAGCATCAGCAGTTTTGAGAGAATAATTAGCTGCCATACTCAGGGATCATTCTAGAGTACGATGTGGGCAAAATAGTCGCTCTAGGGACCCTGACTTCGCCCTTTGGTGGTCCCACATCTCCCTAAAAACATTTTACTATTTTCGTACAATTTTGTCCAGTAAGATACACTGGCCCATTATAAAGCACTCCTTCTATTCAAATGTTGTATTTAATGGTCATACTGTGCATTTTAATCATATTTTGTTGAAATTTATTAAATAACGCCATTTAAGGACATGATCCCGCTCTTTCTGACTTCTCCCAAAAATTCTGACCTAGAATGAACCCTGCATACTATATAAATCCTATACAAATCAGTGTCGACTAATAATAGAGTGGATTGTAAATCCAATGTTTGTCACATGTAAGGCACATGGTAGGATGACGGTACGTTGCTAGATACCGGCCTTAATGGTCGGGATAGTACATTAGTTCTCTGGGCTATACCGTAATGGTCTGAATAGTACACACGTCAGGTTCTGTGTTATACAGTAATAGTTTGGATACCGGTAGTACATCTGTGTTATATACCGTAATGGTCTGAATAGTACACACGTCGGGTTCTGTGTTATATACCATTATGGTCTGGATAGTGCACACATCATGTTCCGTGTTATATACCGTAATGGTCTGGATAGTACACAAGTTCTGTGTTGTACCGTAAAAGTCGGGATAGTACACAATTTCTGTGTTGTACCGTAATGGTCTGGATAGTACACAAGTTCTGTGTTGTACCGTAATGGTCTGGATAGTACACAAGTTCTGTGTTGTACCGTAATGGTCTGGATAGTACACAAGTTCTGTGTTGTACCGTAAAAGTCGGGATAGTACACAATTTCTGTGTTGTACCGTAATGGTCTGGATAGTACACAAGTTCTGTGTTGTACCGTAATCGTCTGGATAGTACACAAGTTCTGTGTTATACCGTAATGGTCTGGATAGTACACAAGTTCTGTGTTATACCGTAATGGTCTGGATAGTACACAAGTTCTGTGTTATACCGTAATGGTCTGGATAGTACACAAGTTCTGTGTTATACCGTAATTGTCTGGATAGTACACAAATCATGTTCTGTGTTGTACCGTAATATTCTAGAAAGTATACGCGTTCTGTATGTTGTACCGTATTGTTTCTATTGAGCGTTACCGTGTGCGTTGCATAATACAAAAAGGACGTAGTTGTTGTTGTCCCATATATTACATTTACAACACGGCACAGTAAGCCTGTCAGGCTATATACATGTAGCATGCTTGTTATACAGATGTGTATATTCCTGGCTGCAGATGTCAATTTCAATGAATTTGATTGGTTGATTCTAATGTTCAGCTGAACCAATCAGAAGTATGAGACTGAGTTTGAAATGGGAAAACAGTTTTATAACCTCGGGGGTCATGTATATTTCTGCAGAAATGAAGTGGTATTGGATTAAACATACATGGTCAAGAAAGTTGGTGGGACGGTGTGCAAAATAGAAACAGTACGGTGATAATAAGTTAATAACAATAGTATTAATACAGGTTTGTTTTTATCTATTTAGTGCTGGTAAACCTAGTGAAAACAGTTCAAATCACAGAAGGTAAATTATGGATTAAAGTAGTCCACATTGGTTATAATTTTAGTTGTCAAGGGTTGAGGATAGTTTTTCAAATTATATTATTACTCATAATAATGGGGCGTTGACGAACATGTTCAAATTATATTTTAATGCGGGTTTACAAAAAAAGTACAAAATTATATTGTGGCTTAGATTAATGCTTGTTTAGTCTACCGGTACCAACATGTTCAAATCATATGGATTTAATATATATACACGAGGGTTTATGAAAATGCCCAGATTATTAAAAATAACTATAGTATTAATACAGGTATGTTTTATCTATTTAGTGCTGGTAAACCTAGTGAAAACAGTTCAAATCACAGAAGGTAAATTATAGATTAAACTAGTCATTAGCTGTATGTTTAGAGAACGAAGGTTGACAACAATGATGCACTGTATTTATAAGAATGCTCAATTGATTGCTACATTATTAGGAGTTGGTTTAAAACATATTTCTTCATTCATAATGTACAGTACATATCTATTGTATACAGAATGAAAATGGATTTGATTGAAAGCTTAAAGCTTATTGAGATTGTCTCCATATTAGGAGTTGAGGGAAATGCTTATATTGATGCTTTGATATTGAGACACGCAGGGTTCCCGCTGTCGGTCGGTTGCCAATGGCGACAATTGCGACAAAAAAAAGTAACTGACATGGACTGGTCCATGATATTTATAGACCAATAAAATGAATAAGAAAATTACATTTGGACCAGTTCATTTATCAAAATGGGTAATTTTGTCTAAAATAGTAATATTACTGGCAAAAAGTGCAGATCCTGATGAGACGGCTCGTCATGAGCCGGCTCATCTGGATCTACACTACTTGTAAGCCTATTTAGAGGTCTGTGGTGTTGAAAGGGTTAAACTTGGTCACCATGTAAAATTAGTGCAAGAAAATCAAGCATGTTCTCAGAAATTACTTGCATAAATGTGATGAGCATTGTTAAATGATCTATAAAGTTTGCTCAAGCTAAAAACACGTGGTTGTCAATGGTGGGAAGCTTTTTTGCTATTTTTCCTATATAAATACTGTGGAAGTCGTGATAGCGCAGTGGAAGCGGTTGCTTCAGGTGTGAAAGACCCGGAGTTCGAGCCCCACTGGAGCCATTACAATTGTACTTACAACTTATATTAATCACTCTCGAGACCTCATTCCTGATGGACTCCTGGAATTCATTGCCACGAGGGAGAGAGAAGAGGCATTGTGGAATTTAAATGTCTAAGGGCACAATTGTTAAGGTGACAGCTGTGCGTGAACTCCGAGCCTTTCGCACCTGAAGCTAATGCGGTACCGTTACTTCCATATCTTAAAGTTACATTGGAAGCTTTTTTCAGCATTTTTTTCATACAACTTGGACATGATGATTCCCTTCTCAAAATAATATGGCAAGAATTATTAGTTCACTCTACCAGGAACATGTGTGCTTATGTAGATATACCTATGTAGGTTTCTTTGCCACTTCGGTACCTGTTTTATATAGTGCAATTAATATAGCCACCTGTTGGTATGTTTTTCTGAGATTCTTGTCTGAACCATATTTTCACTACTTGAAGACATACAGATACCAAACTAATTGGTGGATACGTCTAAGGATATCTGGAAAAACACATTACCATGTATCATATATTGCCTCACATACATTAGACTTACATTGCTGCTCTCCCTTGAAACGAGGCGATCTGTCGGTTATATCTGCTAATTGTATGATATACATCTGATTAGCCTCATGACACCAATAACACCAGACTCTGTGTGTTTTGACATTATAAAGATCTTCCTGTCCAAATGCATTTATAAATACCACTGTGTATATCAGTGCCCTTAGCATCGCAAATTGACCCTGGGCCAGGTTGCAATTTAAACATGTTCACTAAATCCATTATGAAGAGTATAAAAGGGGGCTAATCCGATATCACCTGAACAAATCTCGCGCATTTGGTTAGCCGGAAGCGAGGGTAAATAAGCTCAATCATCATCATCACCTGAAATCCAAGGACGGCAATCGATGCAGCTGCTAGAAACTCTGGCTTTGTTTATAAGCTGTTATTTATCATATACATGTAATGTATGTATGCTATTTGGCCAAAAACTTCAAAAATATGCTCTTATTTATCATTACAAAATATGCAAAGAAACGTATTCGAAAACCACATCTATTTTAATTCTCCTTTAAATGTTTGTAAAACCACATCGATTCTCCTTTAAATGTTTGTAAAACCACATCCATTCTCTTGTAAATGTTTGTAAAACCAAATCCATTTTCCTTTAAATGTTTGTAAAACCACATCGATTCTCCTTTAAATGTTTGTAAAACCACATCCATTCTCTTGTAAATGTTTGTAAAACCAAATCCATTTTCCTTTAAATGTTTGTAAAACCACATCCATTCTCCTTTAAATGTTTGTAAAACCACATCCATTTTCCTTTAAAATGTTTGTAAAACCACATCCATTCTCCTGTAAATGTTTGTAAAACCACATCCATTTTCCTTTAAAATGTTTATAAAACCACATCCATTCTCCTTTAAATGTTTGTAAAACCACATCTATTCTCCTTTAAATGTTTGTAAAACCACATCCATTTTCCTATAAATTTGTGTAAAACTACATCCATTTTCCTGTAAATGTTTGTAAAACCATATCCATTCACCTTTAAATGTTTGTAAAACCACATCCATTCTCCTTTAAATGTTTGTAAAACCACATCTATTCTCCTTTAAATGCTTGTATATTTTCTAGAAATCACAATGTGAATGTGTGAATAATATGATATATATATTAGTACATGTACTATATGCGATGCAGTATGTTGTGTAAGACTGGTTGTAATGCAAGATTTCTATTGTTTTCTTAGTTCACCGGTGTCAAAAAGCAAGACATCTGATAGAAAGAGGTAACAAATACAACTCATATACGTTATATTAATTTACATGTGTTTATATATAGTCAGTCGTGACTTAAAGTCACAGTCAAGCATTTCTCTTGGCATATCAGGCATTTTTTTTTCTCCCGCCAAAAATGGTGTTTTGGCATTGTCCGTCTGTCTGTAGCATTTATCTTGAAAATGGAGGGATGCAATGTTTGGTATATATATGTATCTGCTTTCCTGCTTACATGCAATCAAATATTGTCTATCTTATCCTGTAACTCCAGAGTTATTGCCCTTGAATTGATAAAGATGCTCGCCCATGCAAATATCTTGAAAAATGATTGGATTTGAATTTAATCATATTTGGTACAAATATGTATCCCGATACTTGTATGCCGTCTCCGTGGGCTAGTGGTTAATGCGTCCACCTACGGAGCGGGAGGTCGAAGGTTCGAACCTCATCATGGGTTCATTCTGATATGGCCGGTTGGTAAGCCACCAGCTAGTTAAATAATGGTTACCGATTGCCTACCATCCTGGTGCCTGGCCTACATGCATAGGATTCGGGTAGTACTGATGTCCGTAAGAGGTGTCTCAAAAGTCAGAAATGGCTGGCCCGTAAAATAGGGGTGACACTATAATAAACAAACATATTAGGGCCGACTACTTATCCACTGCATGATAGCTAAATGGCTGTCGTTTGTATGGAGATATAATAGTATATTAACCTAAATCTCTATGAAGGAAAGAGTTAACCTAAATCTCCATAAAATCCCAGTAATATCTTTGGAGGTGGGATAGATATGGCGACTACTTATCCACTGCATGATAGCTAAATGGCGTTTGTATGAAGATATAATGGTATATTAACCTAAATCTCTATATGAAGGAAAGAGTTAACCTAAATCTCTATGAAGGAAAGAGTTAACCTAAATCTCTATGACGGAAAGAGTTAACCTAAATCTCTATGAAGGAAAGGGTTAACCTAAATCTCTATGAAGGAAAGAGTTAACCTAAATCTCTATGAAGGAAAGAGTTAACCTAAATCTCTATGAAGGAAAGAGTTAACCTAAATCTCTATGAAGGAAAGGGTTAAGCTAAATCTCTATGAAGGAAAGAGTTAACCTAAATCTCTATGAATGAAAGGGTTAACCTAAATCTCTATGAATGAAAGGGTTAACCTAAATCTCTATGAAGGAAAGAGTTAACCTAAATCTCTATGAAGGAAATGGTTAACATAAATCTCTATGAAGGAAAGAGTTAACCTAAATCTCTATGAAGGAAAGGGTTAACCAGTTGCCACATAGATGTGTCTCTTGATGTCCACCATTACCAACACCACATACATAGACACTGTACTACCAAAACCAACATTCATAATAAAGGCCAGAATCTCGTGTAAGATAAGATAGATTTTAGTGCAAGATAGCAACAGTAGAACACAAGCTCTGAGTGAGCTTTTGAACTGACTATATAACATAAAATAATGGTAGCGGCTATAAAATTAGAATCACTGATAATAGTATGCATATTTATTATTAACCCATTCAACACCAAGTCACTGACATGGACTGGTGTACTATATTTTTAGACCAATAAATTAATAAGAAAATTACATTTGTAACAAGTTCATTTATCAATATGGGTAATTTTGTCTAAAAATAGTAATATTACTGGCAAAAAGTGCAGATCCTGATGAGACGGCTCGTTACGAGTCGGCTCATCTGGATCTACACTTTTTGTAAGCCTATTTAGAGGCATGTGGTGTTGAAAGGGTTAATGTAGTCCCAGTCATATCTATGGAGGTTGCGTAGATATGCTTCCTGGTTAGCCTTTGAACTATAGGTAAATGAGTCGTGTGTATGGAGATAGAGTAGTATATTATCCTAAGTATCTACAGTCAAACCTGTCTTAAGCAGCCAGCCAAGGGAGTCAGAGAAAGTGGCTGCTTAGCGCAGGTGGCTGCTTAATAGAGGTCAAATATATAATAAAACAACCGATTGGAAATCTGGAAACTGGCTGCTTAATACAGGTTGGCTGCTTAATGGAGGTGACCACTAACACAGGTTTGACTGTATTTGGGAAAGGGTTAACCCTTTCAACACTACAGACCTCTAAATTGGCTTACAAAAAAGTGTAGATCCAGATGAGCCGGCTCGTGATGAGCCGTCTCATCAGGATCTGCACTTTTTTCAAGTAATATAACTATTTTTAGAAAAAAAATTACCCATTTTGATAAATGAACTGATCCAAATGTAATTTTGTTATTAATTTATTGGTCTGAAAATATCATGGACCAGTCCATGTCAGTTACTTGGTGTTGAAAGGGTTAAGTCACTACTGGTTTGATTGTCTCTACAGAAGTTCAGCTTTCATTTAGATTGTTCTGTAATATGTAACTACATTTCTTACGGAATGAGTATATTTTTCAGATCCTCCAGTAGGGGTAGAAGTAGGTCACCAGCGAAGAAGAGTCGCCGATCCAGAAGTAGGAGTAGAGGGTATGTATGTTCCTATGGTAACTAGGGTATCAATCAAATGACAGCGGATCGGTTGTCGCCAGATCGGACTGGTGGGTTTTCTCCGGGTATTCCGGTTTCCTCTCACGCGAATGACCACATTTACGTTTTCATCCGCGCAAACGAGCGTGATTAATATAAGTTGTTAAAGCTTGTTTCGCAATCGTTGTAAAAATAAATAAAGTATAAGGTAAATGACAGCATTGCAGAATTAGGATGAAAGGGTACATATTTGTACTTAACATAGGAATAGTTGCAACAGCAGTTTTTTTAAAATAATATTTTATTGCATTTTTTCATGCAATACATTACATATATACATACAATACTAAGAACAAATCAGAGATTAATATGTAGTTATATGATTGCAGTATACGATACTTTTGTTTTGTCGAGGGAAAACATTATTTACAGCCCTCCCCGTACATATTTCTTTTAGCTTGATTGTGAAACAAGTTTTTTCAACTTATATTAATCACTCTCGAGACCTCATACAGCACAGTTAGGATTGGGAAAAAAGTTAAGGGTTATTATATACAGTATAACTGTTGTTACCCATTCGTCTGATTGTTCAATGACCGTTTCATGACTGAGCGGTTGCATACATTATTGACCTGATGTATTTCATTGTCCGTCAACATTATAGTTAATTTTATTCAAAGAAGTAACTGTATATGAAGTGTAGCATTGTGTGCTGTTTGTGAGATTTGGAAGTAGGTCGGTTGTGTCTTCAACTTCAAATCACGTGTAGGTTCAAATCCTTCCAAGGGTGGAAGTCTTTTTATATCTGAAACAGGGATCATTCTAGAGGGCGATGTGGGCGAAATAGTCGCCCTAGGGACCCTGACTTCGCCCTCGGGGGGCCCCCCACTTCTCCCTAAAAAAAAAAATGTTTTTGGTTTTTACGATTTTCAAACAAAATTTTGTCTAGTAAGATACACTGGCCCACTATAAAGCACTCCTTCTATTCAAATGTTGTATTTAATGGTTGTACTGTGCATTTTAACCCTATTTTGCAGAAGTATATTAAAGAAACCATTTAAGGAAGCGCTTTCTCACTTCTCCCAAAAATTCTGACCTAGAATGAACCATGATCTGAAAGCTAAGCAGCTTGTTTGAGGAAGGCTGTGGTATCTACCTGGATACTCGCTTGTGTCTTAAACAATGCTCTGGGGGGCATTTGGGATTATCTTGGAAGGTGCGATCTGTTTTGGAGCAGATGGACATGCGTGTTGTTAAGCAGAGAATCAACGATGAAGCAGTGGTTCATGCTAGAGCTTAAAAGTCACTGTTAAGTTGAAATCCAGCTGTCGACAGTTCCCGCTTTTCGTGATCATGTAACGTCAGCCACCGGGGTCAAGTGATTAAGGTAACTGACTTGCATACCACTGTAACCTATCATCACTGATGGTCATGGGTTCGAGCTCCAACAGCTTATATCATATGGATGCTCAGGCCGTGTCTCATTGTGTCCAAAATGGTGCTGATGCAGGCGTCAAACCCAAACTATCAAACAAATAAATATTGATCATGTAACACCAACAGACTGTTGGGTGTGGTAGTCCGCCTCCGTGGTCGAGTGGTTAAGGTCGCTAACTTGTATACCACTGTAACCTATCATCACTGATGGTCACGGGTTCGAGCCCTGTTCAGGCCGTGTCTCATTTATATGAAAAAGTTGGCAGTTTCTTACGGAGGTTGTGCACCCAAGTACTGGTTAACCGCTGGAGCATGCCCAGGAAAGGTATTGTTAGGTAAACTGCCCGCCGGCGATATAGCCCAAAATGGTGCTGATGCAGGCATAAAACCAGAAATATAACATATATAACTGTTGGGTGTGGTGTTCAACCGAGGACTCAAACTTGTGCATATGCCATTGCTTTGTGTTCCCCTGACAGCTGATAGTAGAAGTCTGCATCATCTATAGGTAAGAAATTACATTGTAGTGCTATTTTCCCATCTGTTAATGATGTGAAAACTGCACTGTTGGGGTCAATGCAGACAAAAAAGCTCAGAACATAGTCCCTTTACTTCCAGCCCTTTCTGATTTGCTGTGTTAGACTTACAAATCACCAATGAATAGAACAACCTGTCTTGTAATATAAATGAATTTAACGATTTTCAGACGGAAAAGTATGAAGAGCCGACGTCGCAGCAGAAGTACTTCACCACGCAGACGTAGGTCAAGATCAAGAAAGAGGTCACGGTCTCGCAGCGGATCTAGACACAGGTGAACTACTTTTTCTACAGTTTTCAGATACCGTATTTAGCTGTGTATAGTGCGCACATTTCTTACTGAAATCCTCATCCATTTTATCTACTGCGCATTATACACCAGTACAGACATCAGGCCATTTTTTTCCGGACCAAAATTTCGTGAAAAAACTGAAATTCGACCCGAACGGCCCACAGTCATTCTATAAGTTGTTACATTCGACAATCGTTATAAACTAGCTATTAAAACCAGTTGCCGATAGTCTATATAAATAAATCAAATGAATAAGACCACAAAATTAGCATATATTTCGTTTATTTTGGCAAACTTTGATGAATTTAATTGAAAAGGTAAATGCATAAAAAAATGGCGATTTGATAACATCACGTGGTTTTATCGTATGTAATATTTCCCGTACTTTTCGCGTACTTCGCCGTACAATGTACAATGCATTGCATAAAAAAAAAACTTTTTTGGCTGCAGTATTTCAATTGATTGTAGCGATAATTAATTTCGACAAACCTTTCACAATGGGTCCCAGTTAATTAGGTAGGCTTCACGTGTTGAGAAGTTTGAGCATCTGCTGACATGTTTGAGAACGTGTTGAGATGTTTGAGAACGTGTTGAGATGTTTGAGAACGTGTCGAGAAATTTGAGCAGGTGTGCCCGAGTGCGATGAGGTATATCTCGAGTGATTAATATAAGTTGTAAAAATCACGGAGCACAATTTTTAGCGATTTTTGAGAAATGTTAAATTTTGACTTGGAAAATTGCGTTTTTCACGTGCGCAGTATACATAGGAACTCAGTTTTTCCGCCGATTTTCGTGCCAGATCGTGGGTGCGCACTATACACGGTAGCGCACTATACACAGCTAAATACGGTAGTCGTAATAAAGAGTTACATGCAAATTTAGTAATAAAGATACAGGAAATGAACACTCATTTCACTAATTGTATAATTTATTCCGATGTTATAGAATTTAAACTGGATTCAAATATAGGTAGTTTTCTTTACAATGTACCGGTAACTCTTCAACAAGAAACATGCAGTGAAACCTGTGTTAGTGGTCACCTCCATTCAGCAGCCAATCTGCATTAAGCAGCTAGTTTCCAGATATGTTGTTTAAACATACATTTGCCCTCTATTATGCAGCCACCTGTGCTAAGCATCCACTTTCTGTGATTCACTTGGCTGGCTGCTTAAGACAGGTTAGACTTATCGATGCTTTTGATATTTGTAAAACCATCATTATATCCCACATTTTTAGTAAATATAGCGACTAACCGTGTGTGATTTTTGTAGTATGGAAAATCACCTGATGCCAACACTAAAACTGTATCATCTATTTATTCTACTGTTCCTATTTGTGTGGTACAGTATAAATAGCAGCCATTAAGCAGTCAGTTTCCAGATTCCCAATATATTGTTTTATTATACATTTGCCCTCTATTAAGCAGCCATTCTGTGACCACCTTGGCTGGCTGCTTAAGACAGGTTTGACTGTAGTTTTATCGTTCATGTTTTCCTATTTCAGATAAACAATATGATAATCTATTTTCCTAAAACATACTAAAACTTTTTTTATGAAAGATTTATTTTCAAAATTTGAAATACATTTTTGATTAGCATACCGTCATTTGCTGTGTGTACCACGCACATTTATTACTAAAATCCTTGGCGAATTTGTTCAGTGCGCAGTATACACAGGTTCTACAAGCCAGCTGGATAGCTTCCTCACATGAGAGAATATAACCACTCAGCCATTTACTTCTGTAATACTTGAAACATAACATTTGGAATGATCCTAGTACTTGAAACCTAACATTTGGAATGATCGTAGTACTTGAAACTTAACATTTGAAATGATCCTAGTACTTGAAACATAACATTTGGAATGATCCTAGTACTTGAAACCTAACATTTGGAATGATCCTAGTACTTGAAACCTAACATTTGGAATGATCGTAGTACTTGAAACTTAACATTTGGAATGATCGTAGTACTTGAAACTTAACATTTGGAATGATCGTAGTACTTGAAACCTAACATTTGGAATGATCGTAGTACTTGAAACATAACATTTGGAATGATCGTAGTACTTGAAACTTAACATTTGGAATGATCGTAGTACTTGAAACATAACATTTGGAATGATCGTAGTACTTGAAACCTAACATTTGGAATGATCGTAGTACTTGAAACAACATTTGGAATGATCGTAGTACTTGAAACATAACATTTGGAATGATCGTAGTACTTGAAACCTAACATTTGGAATGATCCTAGTACTTGAAACCTAACATTTGGAATGATCGTGTTCGTTCTTTCAGGTCCAGAAAGGACAAAAAGAAGGAGAGCCACAGGGACCGGGAACGCGAGAGAGACCGGAGCAGGGAGCGAGACAAGAAAAAGAAGCACAAGGAGAAAGAGAGAGAGAAAGAGGAAAAGAAAGAAATCAAAGAAAACAAAGAAAACAAAGTGAAACGAGATTATGATGAGGAAGAGAAGATTCTGTACGAAGATGATGATAAAGTTGCAGAGAACAGGAAGAGCAGCAGCGATGATGACGACGACGACGATGATGATAACAATAAGAGCAAGGGTAGTAGTCCAGAACCTATACCAACCCGTATAACAAGTAACATTGATACAGACCTGCAACAGGTGGATATGGAAATGAGCGATTAAAGGTTTCCGACATCCATTGTACTGTAGTTTATCAAACAGGGAACCATAGGTTATCGTACAGGGAACCATATGGATAGGAAACAGTTGTTTCGATTATCTTGAATATGCCTTTGGATAAAGTATTGTTTCTCAGTGTTGTAGTCTCTATCGTAACAGTTTTGGATATGAACAGACATTTACATGATGTGTTTATGATCGCATCGCTGACCCACATGTTGCGATTGCTGGTTTTGTGTGGGATTTTCCGATATCAATTGTTGTAACGTTTGTACTAAATATAGAATCTTAAAATAAGAATGAGGAAATATAGTAAACTGGACGTTTTGAAATTATAAGATACACTAACCGGTAATGTCATGGGTAATTTAGCAGATACACTTAATGTCGGGTATATTTATATTTAGCAGATACACTTAATGTCATGGGTATATTTAGCAGATACACTTAATGTCAGGTATATTTAGCAGATACACTTAATGTCATGGGTATATTTAGCAGATACACTTAATGTCATGGGTATATTTAGCAGATACACTTAATGTCATGGGTATATTTAGCAGATACACTTAATGTCATGGGTATATTTAGCAGATACGTTTAATGTCATGGGTATATTTAGCAGATATGCTTAATGTCATGGGTATATTTAGCAGATACACTTTAATAATGTCATGGGTATATTTAGCAGATACACTTAAAGTCATGGGTATATTTAGCAGATACACTTAATGTCATGGGTATATTTAGCAGATACACTTAATGTCATGGGTATATTTAGCAGATACACGTAATGTCATGGTCGAGTGGTTAAGGTCGCTGACTTGTATACCACTGTAACCTATCATCACTGATGGTCATGGGTTCGAGCCCCGCTCAGGCTGTGTCTCATTTATATGAAAAAGTTGGCAATTTCTTACGGAGGATGGTGCACCCAAGTACTGGTTAACCGCTGGAGCCTGCCCAGGAAAGGTGTTGTTAGGTAAACTGCCCGCCGGCGATATAGCCCGAAATGGTGCTGATGCAGGCGTAAAACCCGAAATATAACATAACTTAATGTCATGGGTATATTTAGCATAATCAATCGATACCTTTGAGGTTTGTTTTATAAGTTTAATGTTGTGAAATGGACGGGAGATGAGGGTAAAGAAATTAATTCTTGTACTCGTTATCATATATACGATAGTGTAATTTGAAGATGTCGTCTCTTTTACATTGTAATACTGCTCGTTTATATACAACGTCATCATGGACAAGCAATGTACATTTATAGACTTGCTGATTGGGAAAGTTAGAATTGTTGAGTGGCCGGAAGTTGGAATTGTTGAGTGGCCGAAAGTTAGAATTGTTGCGTGGCCGGAAGTTGGAATTGTTGAGTGGCCGGAAATTAGACTTGCGGACCGCCTGGAAATTAAAATTGTCGAGTGGCTGGAAATTAGAATTGCTGACTGACCGGGAATTAGAAATGCTGACTGACCGGGAATTAGAATTGTTGAGTGACCGGGAATTAGAATTGTTGAGTGGCCGTAAAATAAGAAACAATCAGGTTTACAAATGATCTTGTTTTATTTTGCAAATCTTGTATTATACGATAGGAGTACAGTGCAGTACAAATAAAAATGGATACATTTTGACGATGCGTTGTCTTGGTTGGAGTTGAAGTAAATTCTACAGCGCAACACCGCAGATAATATACAGGGTGTTACATATAATATACAGGGTGTTACATATAATATACAGGGTGTTACATATAATATACAGGGTGCTTGCCTTCATAATACCTGTTACTATTTCATGAATATATTTTATATGTATCATTACACAGATGGTTATCACAATTGTAATTATGCAGGTTTAAACGTACGATATATAATTGCATATCGGTTGACCTGAACATAACCAAAACATTTAATTGTTTAGAATTGTTATTTTTACAGAACATGCTCCAAATGTCTTACATCTGATTTTAATATTTCCATCGCTGCGAGAGATGTTCTGCGAGTTCACCGTATTTAAGCATGTACACAGAGATGCCAACCATTACGATTTCGGCGTACCGGTAATCATCACGATTTCCACTCCTAATTACGCTATTACGATCCTACAGTGATTTATTACGCTCTGAGCATATTCCTGAAAAAATATGTTTTGTGTAGTTCGATATTCAGCCGCGGCCAGTCAGGCCTGCGCTAGATAGACTATCTTGAATACTGATAGTCGGGCGGGAACCAGTCTAGTGTTATTGTTGACAAATCAATCTCCACACATCCGAGAGTTCCAAAATTCACCAAACCAACCAATCAGCGCCCGTCATTTCATTCGGTTTCCGGAATGACACGAGGTTTGCCGAATGAAGGCTATAGAAATCTGCTCGACCATGGCGTCTAATTTGAAAAGAAAAGCACCAAACTGTGACGACCAATCTCGATCGAAACGGACAACAGTGAAGCAGAAATTTCGAAAGGATTACACTATCAAATATCCATTTATCACGGCATCTAGAGTGAGTGAGAACCATGCTTTCTGTGGAATTTGTCGGCTTGACATCAGCGTGGCGCATGGTGGGATGAATGACTGCGCAAAACATGTCAGAACGGACAGACACGGGACCAAAGCAAGTGCTGCTTCCAAGTCCTGTAAAATATCATCGTTTCTGTCTACATCGTCGGATTATGAGACTGTGAATGCCGAGGTTATGTTCGCCAACTTCATAATTGAACATAATTTGCCTATTGCTGTGGCTGATCACGCTGGACCCTTGTTTCGCAAAATGTTTTCCGATTCGGAGATTGCAAAGAAATATGCCAGCGCGAGAACAAAGACTACAGCCATCATTCACACTTTGGGTGAGGAAGACGACAAAGCTATGTCCAACATTCTGAGAGAGAATCCCTACAGTCTAGCCACAGGTATGTGCATAAGTTGTCTTATTATTTTAAAATACTTTTGTAATAAATTGAAATGCAAGTTAATTAAGATTGCGTGCTTCTGGCCCTCCCCTATGTGTAATGCATGCCTCTCTCCCCCCCACCGACCCTGGGGACATAGAATGGTTGGGAAAAAAATTTCAAAATGCCTCCGGGCCTAGGGGAACCCCTGCCCAAATTTTTAAAAGTGGCAATGACTTGGAATATTTTTCAGTGAAAAATTTTTTTTTGGAAAATTACAAAGGGGGGAAACATATTCAAAACCTCCGGGCCAGGGGAACCCCTGCTAAGAATGTTTAAATGTGGCAATGACTTGGAATATATTTTAGTGAAAATGAGTAAATAAGTGGCAATGACTTATATGAATATATTTTTGGGGACAAAATACAATGATTTAATCAGTTATTTTACGATAACTTTTACTACAAATTACGTTATTATGTATTAATCTTAGGAGGTCCCTCTGTTATTATTTTTTATCTATTTAAATATTTGCATTAATGTAAATTGCACTAATGATGAGTAGTCTATTACTAGTAGTAGTGATCTAGCTAGGATTTGTTGTTTAGTTACTGTAAATGAAACTTGTAACTATAATATTTGTTCGAATTATACTACATAGTATTACTTTTGTATTTTCAGATGGGTCTACAGATGGGTCTACAGACATGGACGACGCCAAGCTTTATCCTGTTGTTATGCGGTATTTGGATCCATCCCTGGAGAAAGTTGTGTGTTCCCTGCTGACCATGGTTGAGTGGCAGAAGGCCTCAACAGGAGAAAACATTTTTGACCTATTAGATGAGGAACTCTCAAAACGATCCATTCCCTGGTCCAACTGCATGAGCTTTTCATCTGACAATGCATCAGTAATGTCTGGAATGGGCAATGGCGTGGCAGGTCGCATCAACAGAGTGCAGCCCAGTGTGTATTTTATGGGGTGTGCCTGTCACCTGATGAACATTGCAGCCCAGAAAGCAGCAAGCCAGCTGATGTGTCCCGTGTCTGATGTCTTGATATATATCTATTATTATCTAGACAAGAGTGCCAACAGAAAACAGCATCTCAAGGAGTTTCAGGGCTTATTTGGCGATGACACCAGGAAGATCTTGAAGCTTGTAAATACAAGGTGGTTGTCACTTGGACAGTGTCTAAACCGGCTGTTGGATCTGTGGAGTCCTTTGGAGGCATACTTCAGCAGCGAACAAGAAAAGATGGATTCAAAAGCTTCAAAACGTGCTAACAAAAAGACACCCGACTCATCACACAATGCAAAGTTCTCTAGCAAGTCGCACAATGAAAAGTCATCATCAGCTAGCAAGTCACAGAGTGAAAAGCCATCATCAGCTAGCAAGTCACAGAGTGAAAAGCCATCATCAGCTAGCAAGTCACAGAGTGAAAAGTCATCGTCAGCTAGCAAGTCACACAGTGAAAAGTCATCGTCAGCTAGCAAGTCACACAGTGAAAAGTCATCGTCAGCTAGCAAGTCACAGTGAAAAGTCGGCTAGTTCTACCCACAGTGACAATGGCAGTCATAAATCATTCGATCTCACCAACTATTTGTTCAAACAATCTCAGCTGGGAGAAAAGAAGTGGAAAGAGATTGATGACAAGACCAGTGCCAAGAAAGAGCAAAGCAGGACAGGGAAAGCCAAAGGGTATGCACAAAACAAAGTGGAAAACGTGATGACTTTCTTTTCCGACAAAGCAAACAAATTGTACTGCCTCTTTATGCAAGCCGCCATACCACTGTTTGAAAAAGCAAACGTGGTCCTTCAGAAAGAGGAACCAAGTATCCATCAGCTACATAGGACCTTGGTTAAGCAGCTGAGAGAGATACTTGTAAGGTTCATAAATCCGGACCACATTGGTAGTGATCTCACCAAAGTTGACTACACAAGCAAGTTGGGGCACAAGACTGATGAAGCACTCTTCATTGGGAAGGCAGCAAGAGATTACATCAAGGCAAATCCTGACCTCAAACTGGAGAAGTTCTTCACAGATGTGAGAAATTTCTACACCACAGCAACCAGCTATATGCTGAAGAAGTTTCCTTTCAATGATGAACTAGTGGTCCATGCAGAGGTGGCTGATCCAAAGCTGAGAATGGAGAAAGATTTCACCTCTGTGCAGTTCTTCACCGACAAGTTTTCTTGTCTGACGCCACCAAATGAGCCAGATTTCATGGATCGGCTGGAAGGTCAGTTCTTGAACTATCAGGTGGATGATTGCCCTGAGTTTGAGCGTGTAGACAAATTCTGGTGTCACATGAGGTCTGCAAAGGATGAGAATGGCCAGAAGAGGTACAACTTGCTAGCAGATGTGATGCTGGCTGTGCTCACAATCTTTCACTCCAATGCCGACAGTGAGCGCATCTTCAGTGTTGTTATGAAAAACAAGAACAAGTTCAGGCCAAATCTAAGCACCCCTGTCTTGAGTAGTATTATCACCCACAAGATGTGCCTTCAGTCAAGTGGACAAGTATGTCGTACAGCCCAGATTTCAAAGGACACCCTTAAGAGGGCCAAACAGTCAACTGCAGCAAAATTAGCACAGTATTGACAAGTACAATTTGTGACTAGCACTGAGTGTAATAACAGATGGTGACTGTGCCATGTGTTTGACTGACAGTGACTTGTGCCAATCAGTCATGTGCTTTTAGGAGTACACAGTAGTAGCATAGTAGTAGTAGCCATATTCTTTTCATTTCATAATTTGTGCTTGTTTAACTGCGTGCCACAAGTACATTTTGATTCGTGTGCGTGCGTGCGTGCGTGCGTGGACACAAACAGTGTAACTGAAACATTTCAGTCAATTAATGTTCACTGCAGTAGTATACATGTATATGTACATCATTTTATTGTAATAAATTTAGTCATCTTTTGTTGGAATATAAATTTACAACTTCATTCTTTTAATTTCAAATTAACAACCAAAATAACCTGTCATTTTCTTTCAGCTGAAGTTGTGCTCAGATAGCTCCAGAATGCATCACAGAGTATCTAGGTTTTAAACTTTTCTTGGGGGAGGACCCCCAAACCCCCCACCACCTGCGGTGCTCACTTTAAAATTTCATTACTATTTGGATTACTTTAGGGTTGGCATCTCTGTGTACATAATTGTGCGAGTTGTGCCGAGGTATCTCCTGTTTATAATATAAAATGCATTTTGTCAATATTACAAGTCTAGGAAAAATGCATATAATTTATGAAAACATGGTGCATATAATTTATAAGCTTCAACAATCAAAACATAATTGAGGTATGAAAACATGGTGGGAGTTATGTAAAACATGACGGTGGAAATATTAACAAACAAAAATATTCCAAAAATGGAAATGTGGTGGTGCAAAAAAATTGCCCCCAAAAGATAATAAAAATGGAAAGCCGATGGTGGCAGAAGTACCATACAAACGCAAAACACACACACAAACAAAAACAAACCAAAAATTATGAACATTGGTTTGGCTACTACATTGTCAATGTATATCGTATTGGTAAAGAGTCAAGAGGTGCGTCTATGAGGGAAAGGGTTATGAACATTGATTTGGCTACTACATTGTCAATGTATGTCGTATTGGTAATGGCGTCAAGAGGTGCTTCTATGAGGGAAAGGGTTAAATATAGAAATGCGTTGCTGGTAGGATTACGCAAAAAGCATCAAAAATGGAAACACGACGGTGGCACAAATACTCGAAATAATGGCTGGGTTACTCGAGGAACCAAGCTTTCATTCAAATATAACTTGTGAGCAAGTATGAACAAGATCCGGTCGGTAATGGAGTTGCAGATTTACAGAGTATGGGAAGATTCCCAAGGTTTCTAATAACTTGTAACCAAGTATGAACAAGATCAGGTCGGTAATAGGATTGCATGTTTACAGAGTATGGGAAGATTCCAAGCTTTCAGTATCTTCTAACTTGATCAAGTGTTTTTGACAGAAATTGCCTATTATTATCGAACGGATCTTGACCAAATTTGAACAAAATATATGGAAAAAGATACTGGCTACGGTGTTTACACAAGACATATGTGAACCGTTGAGCATAGTAATAATTGACTAGGTACAATTTGATGGCAATACAAAAATCATTAAAATGGAGACAGGACGGTGGCAGATGTACAAGACATATAATTATGTACACTAGTCCGAATGTTGGAACAGTTGCATAGCTCGTAAGTGACTGCAAAATCAAATTACATGTATAAAAAGTTAAAAACGTCTTTTATAACCATTACAATTAACATATACACGTAATGTATATTATATCTCGTATATATAGAATATTTGGTTACTGTCCTACACATTTTTAATTTATTGGACGAGGCTCTCCTGAGCCTTGTATTTTATGCATACAAATTTATTTTAGCTCAATTGCGAAACAAGTTCTTACAACTTATATAAATCACTCTCGAGACCTCATTCCTGATGGAATCCATCGCCACGAGGGAGAGAGGAGGCAATGTGGAATTTAAATGCCTTGCCTAAGGGCACAATCGTAATGGCTCCAGCGGGGCTCGAACTACGGGACTTTCGCACCTTGTAGTTTGTTTATTTTTCATTTTGTATTTTATGAGCTTAATACTGATCATTTATAAGACGGTAACTTAATATTCTATACATCCTATATTCTGATAAAAAAGTTTTTAGAGAGGAAAGATTACCGAATATTCCTCGCCTGAAGTTTATCATACCATCTGTGAACACATGATGTCACATACCGTTGTGAACATATGATGTCACATACCGTTGTGAACATATCATGTCACATACCATTGTGAACATATAATGTCACATACCACTGTGAACATATAATGTCACAGACGGTTTATTAGGCACCGACTATACAACCATTTATAAAACATATCGTATTCAGTTTATAAAACATCTCATATTCAGTTTATAAAACATCTCATATTCAGTTTATAAAATATCTCATATTCAGTTTATAAAACAACTTGTATTCAGTTTATAAAACATCTCGTATAACCATTTCAGTTAATTTAGTTCAAGTTTTAACAACTTATATTAATCACTCTCGTTGGCGCGGATAAAAGCGTAATTTTGGGAGGGAGCCGGAGAAAACCCACTTGTCGACCACCGTACCATCTCGCATACTTCCCGGTCCGAGGATCGAACCGGGTTGCATTGGTGAGAAGCAAGCGAGATAACCACTGCGTTAATCGAACAGTCTATTCAGTTTAATGCATGTCTGACTCGTGCATGTAATATAAAGTTTCTCTCATAAAATCTTTTTCGTTCAAAATCTATATTGTCTGATTATATAAACTTTCTTATCATTTGTTAAAAAAAACTTCTTGTATAAGAATTTCAGATATGCATATAACATGTAAATCACCTTTTATAAACATTTCCTGGTTAAACCACATTTCAGCACGTACAGCCATGTGGCACATACAGCCATGTGACGCGCCAGATGATTGGGTACATTCTGTATTTATATGATTGAAACTAAATTTTAATTTTTGATAAATTTACTGGTCTCGAATTACATATTTATATTACATATATAATATTTTATTTCTAAGAATTTTCTAGAAATGTGATAATTTATATTCTGACGCGCATTGACAACACATTTCGTATCTTTTACCAAATAACATGTCACGATGGAACATTATTTTCTTGCAAATTTAAATCGATCCTATTAATTGAAAACTGTATTTAGAAAGGTAATATAATTTGTGTCTTCAAAATTATGTGTTAGAAATGTTACATTAATATTATTACGATATTGAAAATCTCAACATACAATTACGAGACCATTTCCCGACAGAACGTCGCATACTCAGAATGTACCTTTTCACTGTGCATGCATTATAACGTGTAAAACACTAATGCATAAATTATAACGTGTAAAACACTAATGCATACATTATAACGTGTAATACACTAATGCATAAATTATAACATGTAAAACACTAATGCATAAATTATAACGTGTAAAACACTAATGCATAAATTATAACGTGTAATACACTAATGCATACATTATAACGTGTAATACACTAATGCATAAATTATAACGTGTAAAACACTAATGCATAAATTATAACGTGTAAAACACTAATGCATAAATTATAACGTGTATTACACTAATGCATACATTATAACGTGTAATACACTAATGCATACATTATAACGTGTAATACACTAATGCATAAATTATAACGTGTAAAACACTAATGCATACATTATAACGTGTAATACACTAATGCATACATTATAATGTGTAATACACTAATGCATAAATTATAACGTGTAATACACTAATGCATACATTATAACGTGTAATACACTAATGCATAAATTATAACGTGTAAAACACTAATGCATACATTATAACGTGTAATACACTAATGCATAAATTATAACGTGTAAAACACTAATGCATACATTATAACGTGTAAAACACTAATGCATACATTATAACGTGTAAAACACTAATGCATACATTATAACGTGTAAAACACTAATGCATACATTATAACGTGTAATACACTAATGCATACATTATAACGTGTAATACACTAATGCATACATTATAACGTGTAAAACACTAATGCATACATTATAACGTGTAAAACACTAATGCATACATTATAACGTGTAATACACTAATGCATACATTATAACGTGTAAAACACTAATGCATACATTATAACGTGTAATACACTAATGCATACATTATAACGTGTAATACACTAATGCATAAATTATAAGATGTAAAGCACTAATGCATAAATTATAACGTGTAATACACTAATGCATACATTATAACGTGTAATACACTGATGCATACATTATAACGTGTAATACACTGATGCATACATTATAACGTGTAATACACTGATGCATACATTATAACGTGTAATACACTAATGCATAAATTATAACGTGTAATACATTAATGCATAAATTATAACGTGTAATACACTAATGCATACATTATAACGTGTAAAACACTAATGCATACATTATAACGTGTAAAACACTAATGCATAAATTATAACGTGTAATGCATACATTATAACGTGTAATACACTAATGCATAAATTATAACGTGTAATACACTAATGCATACATTATAACATGTAATACACTAATGCATAAATTATAACGTGTAAAACACTAATGCATAAATTATAACGTGTAAAACACTCCTATAATCAACCGATACAAAAACTCATACAAAATATATACTAAAACACATTCGTATTACATATTTCAAAACTTTCCTGCTAAAAATATAGATATTTAATGTCTTGCATATCAAGTCTTTACATCGTATTCGTTCTGGAAGACTAGACTGGCCGGCCGGCCGACTCCGGTCAGCAGGTTTTCATGGGCGGCACCATGAGCTTTTCTGCCAAGTCGAGCTGAAATACAGTTGGACTGTGATAATCATCATCCTATATCAGAATAACCTAGAACATGACTATGCATCCCACAAAATAAGTGCTTTAGCCAGACGAGTGACGAGCAACAGCCAATGTAAGCCGGACGAGCAACAGCCAATGTAAGCCAGACGAGCAACAGCCAATGTAAGCCGGACGAGCAACAGCCAATGAAAGCCGGACGAGCAACAGCCAATGTAAGCCGGATGAGCAACAGCCGATGTAAGCCGGACGAGCAACAGCCAATGAAAGCCGGACGAGCAACAGCCAATGTAAGCCGGACGAGCAACAGCCGATGTAAGCCGGACGAGCAACAGCCAATGAAAGCCGGACGAGCAACAGCCAATGTAAGCCGGACGAGCAACACCAATGTAAGCCGGACGAGCAACAACCGATGTAAGCCGGACGAGCAACAGCCGATGTAAGCCGGACGAGCAACAGCCAATGAAAGCTGGACGAGCAACAGCCAATGTAAGCCGGACGAGCAACAGCCAATGAAAGCCAGACAAGCAACAGCCAATGAAAGCCGGACAAGCAACAGCCAATGTAAGCCAGACAAGCAACAGCCAATGAAAGCCGGACAAGCAACAGCCAATGTAAGCCTGACAAGCAACAGCCAATGAAAGCCGGACGAGCAACAGCCAATGTAAGCCGGACAAGCAACAGCCAATGTAAGCCAGACAAGCAACAGCCAATGAAAGCTGGACATGTGACGAGCAACAGCCAATGAAAGCTGTACGTGCGATGAGCAACAGCCAATGAAAGCTGGACATGTGACAAGCAACAGCCAATGAAAGCCGGACAAGTAATGAGCAACAGCCAATGAAAGCTGTACGTGTGATGAGCAACAGCCAATGAAAGCTGTAAGTGTGATGAGCAACAGCCAATGAAAGCTGGACGAGTGACGAGAAACAGCCAATGAAAGCTGGACGTGTGACGAGCAACAGCCAATGAAAGCTGTATGTGTGACGAGCAACAGCCAATGAAAGCCGGACGAGTGACGAGAAACAGCCAATGAAAGCTGTACGTGTGACCAGCAACAGCCAATGAAAGCCGGACGAGTGACGAGAAACAGCCAATGAAAGCTGGATGTGTGACAAGCAACAGCCAATGAAAGCTGAACGAGTGACCAGCAACAGCCAATGAAAGCTGGACGTGTGATAAGCAACAGCCAATGAAAGCTGGACGTGTGACGAGCAACAGCCAATGAAAGTTGGACATGTGACAAGCAACAGCCAATGAAAGTTGTACATGTGACGAGCAACAACCAATGAAAGCTGGACGTGTGACAAGCAACAGCCAATGAAAGCTGGACGTGTGACGAGCAACAGCCAATGAAAGACGGACGAGTGACGAGTAACACCCAATGAAAGCTGGAAGAGCAACAGCCAATGAAAGCTGTATGTGTGACGAGCAACAGCCAATGAAAGCCGGACGAGTGACGAGAAACAGCCAATGAAAGCTGGATGTGTGACAAGCAACAGCCAATGAAAGCTGGACGTGTGATAAGCAACAGCCAATGAAAGCTGGACGTGTGACGAGCAACAGCCAATGAAAGCTGGACGTGTGACGAGCAACAGCCAATGAAAGCTGGACGTGTGACGAGCAACAGCCAATGAAAGCTGGACGTGTGACGAGCAACAGCCAATGAAAGTTGGACATGTGACAAGCAACAGCCAATGAAAGTTGGACATGTGACGAGCAACAACCAATGAAAGCTGGACGTGTGACAAGCAACAGCCAATGAAAGCTGGACGTGTGACGAGCAACAGCCAATGAAAGACGGACGAGTGACGAGTAACACCCAATGAAAGCTGGAAGAGCAACAGCCAATGAAAGCTGGAAGGGCAACAGCCAATGAAAGCGGGAAGGGCAACAGCCAATGAAAGCTGGAAGGGCAACAGCCAATGAAAGCTGGAAGGGCAACAGCCAATGAAACAAAAATAGCATTTCTACTTTTTATTTTCCGCTTTATTAGCAGTCAAGGGAAACTCTGGGTAACTCTGTTTAACGTTTGATGTGTTTTACGTTTATTTATCGTCGCTACTGGTTGCCCATATGAGCGACATCTCCTGAAGAGATTAGTCATTTTAGATTTTTGGAGGATAGTGCAATGATACAGACAGAGACCCATTCCAGAGTCTCCTCTGGTTCTTTTACGTGCACCGTGTAAAGCATCGACACAAGACCTTGGTTTAAAGTCCCAACTGAAAGACTTAATTTTATTATGGTCAGACGGGGGATCGAACCTGCGATCACTGGATTACCAATCCATCGTCCTAACGTTTTAAAATGTTTGGTGTAGTTCAATATCCAGTGGAAAATAACAAAGTACTGGTTAACTGCTGGAGCTGCCCAGGAATGGTGTTGTTAGGTAAACTGCACATCGCTCATATGGGCAACCAGTAGAGACTATAAAAAACTTTTTAAAAAAAAGAAGGAAAATCTGTGCTCTTACCCCAAACTTGACTTGTTTAGGATGATAGGGAATACCGCCTCTACTATCACAGTTAGCCATATGTTGTCGCTCCGGATCTCCTGCAACCAGAACCTCTTCTTCATGCTCAATCTATAATACAACATGGAAAGTCAATATGCAAGAACATAACCACATTCATGAATGTGAGATTTCCAGTCAGGTATGCAAGTATCTCTCCACATTAAGGAGGTATAAATGAATGTGAGATTTCCAGTCAGGTATGCAAGTATCTCTCCACATTAAGGAGGTATAAATGAATGTGAGATTTCCACTCAGGTATGCAAGTATCTCTCCACATTAAGGAGGTATAAATGAATGTGAGATTTCCACTCGGGTATGCAAGTATCTCTCCACATTCAGGAGGTATAAATGAATGTGAGATTTCCAGTCAGGTATGCAAGTATCTCTCCACATTAAGGAGGTATAAATGAATGCGAGATTTCCACTCTATTATCTACTAGTATCTGTACATAGTAGGCATTCAGGACAGTGCTGTGAAAATGTTGCGTCTATTAGATCTGTATGTAGTAGGCATTCAGGCAAGTGCTGTGAAAATGTTGCGTCTATTAGATCTGTACATAGTAGGCATTCAGGCAAGTGCTGTGAAAATGTTGCGTCTATTAGATCTGTACATAGTAGGCATTCAGGCCAGTGCTGTGAAAATGTTGCGTCTATTAGATCTGTACATAGTAGGCATTCAGGCAAGTGCTGTGAAAATGTTGCGTCTATTAGATCTGTACATAGTAGGCATTCAGGCAAGTGCTGTGAAAATGTTGCGTCTATTAGATCTGTACATAGTAGGCATTCAGGACAGTGCTGTGAAAATGTTGCGTCTATTAGATCTGTACATAGTAGGCATTCAGGCAAGTGCTGTGAAAATGTTGCGTCTATTAGATCTGTACATAGTAGGCATTCAGGCCAGTGCTGTGAAAATGTTGCGTCTATTAGATCTGTACATAGTAGGCATTCAGGACAGTGCTGTGAAAATGTTGCGTCTATTAGATCTGTATGTAGTAGGCATTCAGGCAAGTGCTGTGAAAATGTTGCGTCTATTAGATCTGTACATAGTAGGCATTCAGGCAAGTGCTGTGAAAATGTTGCGTCTATTAGATCTGTACATAGTAGGCATTCAGGACAGTGCTGTGAAAATGTTGCGTCTATTAGATCTGTATGTAGTAGGCATTCAGGCAAGTGCTGTGAAAATGTTGCGTCTATTAGATCTGTACATAGTAGGCATTCAGGCAAGTGCTGTGAAAATGTTGCGTCTATTAGATCTGTACATAGTAGGCATTCAGGCCAGTGCTGTGAAAATGTTGCGTCTATTAGATCTGTACATAGTAGGCATTCAGGCAAGTGCTGTGAAAATCTTACGTCTATTAGATCTGTACATATTAGGCATTCAGGACAGTGCTGTGAAAATGTTGCGTCTATTAGATCTGTACATAGTAGGCATTCAGGCCAGTGCTGTGAAAATGTTATGTCTATTAGATCTGTACATAGTAGGCATTCAGGCCAGTGCTGTGAAAATGTTATGTCTATTAGATCTGTACATAGTAGACATTCAGGCCAGTGCTGTGAAAATGTTATGTCTATTAGATCTGTACATAGTAGGCATTCAGGCCAGTGCTGTGAAAATGTTATGTCTATTAGATCTGTACATAGTAGGCATTCAGGCCAGTGCTGTGAAATGTTATGTCTATTAGATCTGTACATAGTAGGCATTCAGGCCAGTGCTGTGAAAATGTTGCGTCTATTAGATCTGTACATAGTAGGCATTCAGGCCAGTGCTGTGAAAATGTTACATCTATTAGATCTGTACATAGCAGGCATTCAGGCCAGTGCTGTGAAAATGTTGCGTCTATTAGATCTGTACATAGTAGGCACTCAGGACAGTGCTGTGAAAATATTAAGGCTGAGAGACCTGCACAACAATATTGGTGACTTTCATTTTTCTGAAAAATAATCTCTAAATTACTCTTTGCATGCTGGGTAAATTAAAGGCTATAAATAATTATAGTAGCAGACGACACTTCTTTAATGTGTTTTTCTTATTTGTAACTGAAAACTCTGGAAATATGTCGTGGAATTTCAAAAGATTTGTGTTATTGCGACTTAAGTCTGAATTCAGCGTTCCCAGGGGCTTTGAAAAATACAATATCCTGACATCTGTAAGTTTTCAAGCACTGCTTTGCGGCGAACGGCAGAGCAGTGACGCCTTCTAGGGGGGTCTGGGGGCATGCCCCCTCCCCAATTTTTTTTGATTTTCTAGATGTTCTGTGGTGCATTTTGAGACACTTAAAAGAAGCAAATCAGAAGTAGAGAAATGTTGATGTTTTCCCATATTTTTGTTAAAATACCCAAATCCTTAGTAGCAGAATGCAAGTGCTAAAAGAGCAATTTTCTACATTTTTATGCGCGGAATCAAGTGCAAAAATACCCATTACCTTTTATATGCGGAATCGACAGTTTTTAGAGCAGAAGAATGACAAAAGTCATCAATATAAAATTCCCTGACATTTACTGAAAAAACAAAATTCCCTGACATTTTCACTGACCTTGAAAAAATAGAATTCCCTGACATTTCCCTGACCTTGAAAACAAAAAAGAATTCCCTGACATTTTCACTGACGCTGGGAACCCTGCTGACGACATTCCATGACATATTTGACAGTTATTTTCATCACTAGAGTGCAAATAGTTCAGTGTGTTTACATGGAGAACTTACAGGTTGAAGGTGCCTGCAAGTGTTGATGAGATCATCGAGTCTGTCTGCGAACCCCGGCGCAAACGCATCTGGATTGACGGCTATGAAACATTGACCCTGTAATAGATACAGTGATGTTGCAAGATTGCTGATTTGGAGTAAAAGAAATAAAATAATGAAAACAGAAAATAGCTGAAAACTTTGAACAAAATATGAAATTGAAATATTACCCACAAGGCACCAAAAGTCTTACGGATAACATTTCATACTCCTGTATAAAAGAGTACCAGTTTATGTGTAGACATTGTATTTTATTGTTTGTAAACTCACAGGAACTTAAAATTTTATCCATAAGCCACCATATTGTTTTAATAGGGGGGGGGTGTCCTAGGATAGAGGTACGAGACCGTTGGTGGCTTATGGATAAAATTTCAAGTTCCTGTGGTAAACTATGTATATTTGTAACTTGTGTGCTTAACCCTTTGCCTGCTGATTAAATAAAATCACATTTGCAAACAACATAGGTCTAGATCGCTACACCGCATCTGATCTGGATCTATGTTGTTTTAGCTCCACTATCCGAATAGCAAACAGCATAGAGCCTGATCAGACGGCACGCTATGTACCATCTGAGCTGGCTCTATGCTGTTTGCAAAAGTGATTTTATCAGCCGCTAGCGTGCAAAGGGTTACCAGTAAAGGAATAAAAAACAACCAGAAAAATCATAATTTCAAACCCCTGTGCTTATGAACAATTCTAATACTTGCAGCGTAACTGTGTCGACGCTCCACATTGGAATTAAACTTCCAATTTATAAAATTGTATGCTAATTAAGAGGGACTAGGGACACTTAATCACTCACCAATGACCCTGTGTCAACAACTTTGTCCAGGAAATATTACAAGGAAACATACTAATCACTAAATCTGGCAAAATTACTACAATTGATTCAAACAAATAAATTCCATGAATTGATATCCTCCGCCGACGTGTTTGTTTTTTACGTATATTTATCGTTGCTATCGGTTGCCCATATGAGCGACGCCTCCTGAAGAGATTAGTCATTTTAGATTTTTGGAGGATAGTGAAATGATACAGACAGAGACCCATTCCAGAGTCTCCTCTGGTTCTATTACGTGCACGGTGTACAGCACCGACACGAGACCTCGGCTTAAAGTCCCATCTGAAAGACTGTTATATTTTATTATGGTCAGACGGGGGATCGAACCTGCGATCCCTGGATTATCAGTCCAGCGTGTTACCACTGGACTACAGCCGACGTGTCTCTCGACGAACAAATTTGTAATTGATTTTTAGTCAATTAAAGGGAAATAACTGTCATATTACTAACACATTGAGTTACTGAGAACTGGCTCCGAAACTCAGAAACGGATGCACGGACAATGCCAAATAAATGTTAAAGCGGTTCTCCGTTAATCTGACCTAATATAGGTGAATTGACATTCTTACAATGGGTTCATGGGAAGTTGTTTAGAACGAACTTATGTACGATTTAACAACTTATATTAATCACTCTCGTTGGCACATATGAAAGCGTAAATGTGGTCATTCATGTGGGAGGAAACCGGAGTACCCGGAGAAAACCCACCTGTCCGATCTGGCGACCACCGTACCATCTCACATACTTCCCGTTCTGAGGATCGAACATGGGTTGCATTGGTGAGAAGCGAGCGTGCTAACCATTGCGCTAATCGGACAGCCAATGTACAGTCTGTTGTAAGGATATATTCCTTATAAGTGTGTATAGAAAGAAAAACTTACCAAGTTAGCAACAGTATCTGTATTTTTCCATCGACGTACATTCGGACCATAGGCAGCATTTCCCAGAATTCCACAAAATATTTCGACCATCATGGCCAGACCGTATCCCTTATAGCCACCCATTAATTCAGAACCTCCAAGTGGCATAAGACCTCCGCCATTCAACACCTTTTTAGGCTCAGTGGACATCTATAACACAGAATGAAATCTTACAATGGTACAGTTATAACCACTTGCTTGTATTTGATCTAATATATACACAGAATGGGCCCCCGTGAGGTGTTACCAAATCACTTGCCCCTTGCTGCTGTAGGCTCGAATCCCACTGGGGGATTTGATTGGTTTCATGTGAGGGAGCTATCCAGCTGGCTTGCGAAAGGTCGGTGGTTCTACCTAGTTGCCCGGCCATGCCTGAATTTGTGCTTTAGGCACAAGGGTCTTCTTCCATCAATAATAGCTGGAGAGTTGCTGATCTCCTCAGTGTTGGTGCGGCTTTCAACTCCCAACATATAGTGGTTAAGGCGTCCGCCTATGGAGCGGGAGCTCGAGGATTCGAACCTCGTCAGGGGTTTGTTCTGATATGGCCGGTTGGTGAGCCGCCAGCTAGTTAAATAATGGTTACCGATTGCCTACCAGCCTGGTGCCAGGCATACAAGCATAGGATTCGGGAAGTACTGATGTTCATAAGAAGAGGTGTCTCATAAGTCAGTAATGGCTGCCCTTTAAATAGGGGTGACACTATAATAAACAAACACTTTTTACTTTTACTTATAGACAGTCCTTTCCATGGTGGACAATTTGGAGTTGGATTTGCAATCATTTTAGCAACATTGATTTATACAAATTTATTTTAGCTCGATTGCGAAACAAGTTCTTACAACTTATATTAATCACTCTCGAGACCTCATTCCTGATGGAATACATCGTCACGAGGGAGAGAAGAGGCAACGTGGAATTAAAATGCCTTGCCTAAGAGCACAATCTTAATGGTTCCAGCAGGGCTCAAACTATGGACTTTTCGCACCTGAAACGAACGCGCACCGCACCCACTGCGCTATCAAGACTTCCACAAAATAGTTCGACCATCATGACCAGACCGTATCCCTTAATGCCACCCATTAATTCAGAACCTCCAAGTGGCATAAGACCTCCACCAACGGAGGCATTAGACCATAGCAACATTGATTCTATTGTTCAAAGATTTTGATCAACAGCTAGCATTCTATTTAAAATAATTTCATCTCATTGTCTACATGTGTGGTCCCTTCGACAAAAGAGGTTAAAACTCCTCATATTCCTACACGAAATATGTTTGAAAAAATTGGCTCCTCCAAAAACAAAATGACGGCTTTATATAGATAAAGAAGGAAACAGCAAGGTCAAGGTCATCTATAGATATGGCCTTCACTACAAAAGACGCTAAAACTCCTCATATTCCTACACGAAATATGTTTGAAAAAACTGGCTCCTCCAAAAACAAAATGGCGGCTTTATATAGATAAAGAAGGAAAAAGCAAGGTCAAGCATCTAAATATATGGCCTTCACTACTACAATCCTAGGTATTGGGAGGATAAGTCGATAATAGATTTTCTAAATGATCGCCATGGTGGCGATGTGGAATTTCATATCGCAATTTTATTTTTCATATATTACCCGTCCGTTATACATGTATCTACTAATCTGACCTCCAACCATTATGAAAATTGCCAAGTGGGATACTGGAGTTGTAATTGTCAACAGATGGCAGATAGACAGAAGCTGGATGCCAGACAACCCATCCATACTAAAATCTCACGGTTAGTTCAAGTGAGCTAAATATCTTATTTTTTCTATAAATTTAATTTATTTTGGATTAGTTTTATCACTTTTATGACATTGGAGGAAGGCCAGTGTAGCTTACTGGACAACATTTTGTATGAAAATTGAATTTTTAAAATATTTTTTTAGAGAGAAGTGGGCCCCCCAGGGAGCAAAATCAGGGTCCCTAGGGCGACTATTTCGCCCAAATCGCCCTCTAGAATGAGCCCTGTTACCTACCTTGCCACAGTGATCCACACCCCAACCTTCGGGAATTAATACATTTTTTCTGTCATGTAGTTCTATCTGTTAAAAAAGAAACAGAAATGATGTTAAAACATAAAAAGATAACAACTTTTAAGAAGAAAAAGAATTGTCCATTCCCTGCTTAAAATGGTGAGTTGAGAAATGGATGTGCCCCAGTTTCTGTATTAATGAACCCCTCATAGAAGCACCAATAGATGTCATTGCCGATTCCACAGAGATTGACAGATTAGTTGTCAACCAACCACGATAAAGATCAGAACAACATAGTGTATGTAATTTCCAATAACCTCTATGAAGGTGAGGTAGTAATCTCTATGAAGGTGGGGTATTAACCTCTATTAAGGTGGGGTAGTAACCTCTATTAAGGTGGGGTAGGAAGCGCTATGAAGATGGGGTAGTAACCTCTATGAAGGTGGGGTAGTAACCTCTATGAAGGTGGGGTAGTAACCTCTATGAAGGTGAGGTAGTAACCTCTATGAAGGTGGGGTAGAAGCTCTATGGAGGTGATTTGTAATCTCTATGGAGGTGGGTAGTAACCTCTATTAAGGTGGGGTAGTAACCTCTGAAGATGGGGTAGTAAGTACTATGGAGGTGGGCAATAATCTCTATGAAGGTTGGGTAGTAACCTAGCGTCAGATAAAATCACTTTTGTAAACAGCAAATTCAGATAGTGGAGCTAAAACACTTGGCTGAATAGCAAACAACATAGATCCTGATCTGATGCGGCAGTATGCCACGGCTGATCTGGATCTATGTTGCTTGCAAATGTGATGTTATTTTATCAGTGTGCAAAGGGTTAAGGTAGTCATAATGAGAATAACATTCAGACGGGAAAATGTAGAGGTGGCCATATTTAGAGTAGCTTACCTTTCCTAAGGCAAATGTAGATGTGGCCATATTTAGAGTAGCTTACCTTTCCTAAGGCAAATGTAGATGTGGCCATATTTAGAGTAACTTACCTTTCCTAAGGCAAATGTAGAGGTGGCCATATTTAAAGTAACTTACCTTTCCTAAGGCAAATGTAGAGGTGGCCATATTTAAAGTAACTTACCTTTCCTAAGGCAAATGTAGATGTGGCCATATTTAGAGTAGCTTACCTTTCCTAAGGCAAATGAAGAGGTGGCCATATTTAGAGTAGCTTACCTTTCCTAAGGCAAATGAAGAGGTGGCCATATTTAGAGTAGCTTACCTTTCCTAAGGCAAATGAAGAGGTGGCCATATTTAGAGTAACTTACCTTTCCTAAGGCAAATGTAGAGGTGGCCATATTTAGAGTAACTTACCTTTCCTAAGGCAAATGTAGAGGTGGCCATATTTAGAGTAGCTTACCTTTCCTAAGGCAAATGTAGAGGTGGCCATATTTAGAGTAACTTACCTTTCCTAAGGCAAATGTAGAGGTGGCCATATTTAGAGTAACTTACCTTTCCTAAGGCAAATGTAGAGGTGGCCATATTTAGAGTAGCTTACCTTTCCTAAGGCAAATGTAGAGGTGGCCATATTTAGAGTAACTTACCTTTCCTAAGGCCATATTTAGAGTAGCTTACCTTTCCTAAGGCAAATGAAGAGGTGGCCATATTTAGAGTAACTTACCTTTCCTAAGGCAAATGTAGAGGTGGCCATATTTAGAGTAACTTACCTTTCCTAAGGCACATTAGAGGTGGCCATATTTAGAGTAGCTTACCTTTCCTAAGGCACATTAGAGGTGGCCATATTTAGAGTAACTTACCTTTCCTAAGGCAAATGTAGAGGTGGCCATATTTAGAGTAGCTTACCTTTCCTAAGGCAAATGTAGAGGTGGCCATATTTAGAGTAACTTACCTTTCCTAAGGCACATTAGAGGTGGCCATATTTAGAGTAACTTACCTTTCCTAAGGCAAAGGTAGAGGTGGCCATATTTAGAGTAGCTTACCTTTCCTAAGGCAAATGTAGAGGTGGCCATATTTAGAGTAACTTACCTTTCCTAAGGCACATGTAGAGGTAGCCATATTTAGAGTAGCTTACCTTTCCTAAGGCAAATGTAGAGGTGGCCATATTTAGAGTAACTTACCTTTCCTAAGGCACATGTAGAGGTGGCCATATTTAGAGTAACTTACCTTTCCTAAGGCACATGTAGAGGTAGCCATGTCTAGTACAAAACTGTCGCCATTCTTAGCTGGAGCCGCAATACTTATGGGATTGGTTCCTAGCAGAGCCTGAAATGGAGATTGCAAAGCTGATTGGTTCCTAGCAGAGTTTGAAAGGGAAATTGCAAAGCTGATTGGTTCCTAGCAGAGTTTGAAAGGGAAATTGCAAAGCTGATTGGTTCCTAGCAGAGTTTGAAAGGGAAATTGCAAAGCTGATTGGTTCCTAGCAGAGTTTGAAAGGAAAATTGCAAAGCTGATTGGTTCCTAGCAGAGTTTGAAAAGGAAATTGCAAAGCTGATTGGTTCCTAGCAGAGTTTGAAAAGGAAATTGCAAAGCTGATTGGTTCCTAGCAGAGTTTGAAAGGGAAATTGCAAAGCTGATTGGTTCCTAGCAGAGTTTGAAAGGGAAATTGCAAAGCTGATTGGTTCCTAGCAGAGTTTGAAAGGGAAATTGCAAAGCTGATTGGTTCCTAGCAGAGTTTGAAAGGGAGATTGCAAAGCTGATTGGTTCCTAGCAGAGTTTGAAAGGGAAATTGCAAAGCTGATTGGTTCCTAGCAGAGTTTGAAAGGGAAATTGCAAAGCTGATTGGTTGCTAGCAGAACCTGAAACGGAAATTGCCAAACTGATTCAAAAAACCCAGTATGAGAGACAGACAATTACATGCAGCTCCCAACAACTACTGCATCAAGGGGGAATTACAAAGGTTGTTCCTAACACAACATGAAAAAGGAATTTCAGCGCTGGTCCATAACACAACCAGAAAAAGTATAAAACATAACCTGTATAGGGAATTAGAGCACTGACCCCTAACATAACCTGTATAGGGAATTACAGTGCTGACCCCTAACATAACCTGTATAGGGAATTACAGCGCTGGCCCCTAACATAACCTGCATAGGGAATTACAGCACTGACCTCTAACATAACCTGTATAGAGAATTACAGTGCTGACCCCTAACATAACCTGTATAGGGAATTACAGTGCTGGCCCCTAACATAACCTGTATAGGGAATTACAGCGCTGGCTCCTAATGCAATATGAAAAGTAATTAAAGCACTGATTTCTAAAAAGACAAAAGTTCAAGGAATTCTTAACATTATTCATCAAAACAATCAAATTGAACAAATAAAATGTACAATATCAGGTCACACCAAATCTGCAATTGATATGCATTTTAGACATTGATTATAGTGGGTAAAATAATTAGCCATTACCGGTAGCATGTAGGGTGAGTATGGTGCTCTTATCTGTTTTCAAAGGCATTTAAAAACACAACTTACCTTTTTCGACCGTGTTGGAACTTGTAATGGTGAGGTATTTGTAAAGGACATTCCCTGTAAATAGTCAGATTCTACAGAATAAATATCGTAGGAATAGACTTGTTGAAGATTCCTGTCTGAATTACAAGATTGTCACAAACAAGAACACGTTTTCGAGAATGCTTTTTGCAATAAATAAAACGCATGATTGCATAATCGGTGATGTAATATTGTGAATGTCACAGATGGAATGAAAAGGCGATGAAACAAACGAAAATGAGCATATGGCTGACAAGATATAGCCCTATGTTTTGTGTTATGTTCATTCAATGGATAATTTATTTTATTTTCTACATCATTCAAACACATATGCTTGAAATCTCAACAATAAATAAAATATTATCGCACCCCCATCCGCCTACCAAACTACCGTCTACATCCATTATGTCGAATTCCATCGGACCGAACAACATACTTCGACATAACTGAAGTTTGACTTATCGAAATTCTATATAAACAGAGCCAGTTATATGTAAAATGATAGTGTCTGAAACGGGACTTTGATCCGACTTCGAGATAACCGGAGAATTCGACATAGCCAACTATGACATAGCGGATGTAGACTGTATTTATAAACTATACAGATGATGTCCCACTATGCCCTTATTTTCCCTTCAAATGGGAAAATAAAACCATACTAATTATTCATATGGCAATATGTCATAGTGTTCGTGTTAGAAAACCATTATTTACAAAGATAAGGGAGGTAATTTATGTAACCGGGGTGAGAAAACATGCAGCCAGTCCGGGACTCGAACCCGGGGTCATTCGTCAACTCCTTTTATTATAACTCAATTCCTCTACTGACTGATCTAACCAGGCTGCCTACATATCACCTCATATAATGGGTTAACCCTTTCAACCCCAAATAACTGACATGGACTGGTCCATGATATTTTTAGACCAATAAATTAATAACAAAATTACATTTGGATCAGTTCATTTATCAAAATGGGTAATTTTATCTAAAAATAGTAATAATTATTACTGGCAAAAAAGTGCAGATCCTGATGAGACGGCTCGTTACGAGCCGGCTCATCTGGATCTACACTTTTCATAAGCCTATTTAGAGGCCTGTGGGGTTGAAAGGGTTAATATACACACTGTTACAAACACTCCATCATATTGGAATTCTTCCATAAATTCCCATTGGGATAGAGATACATTTGCAAAAATATTTCTCTGAGTTTATAATGTAATGTTCGCAGAGGGAAACTGTGTAACCCAGGTGAGAAAAACATGCAGCCAGTCCGGGACTCGAACCCGGGGCCTCTTGCTAACAGGGCAATTGTTCTACCGACTGAGCTAACCGGGCTGCCTACATATGATCTCACATACACACTGTTACATTTATAATAATAATTTCATAATAAAACAGTTAATTTGTTGTAGATCTTCAAAATTGTGCACACAATCTACTTATTTTAATATTGACAGATATTGTAAAACAATTCAAATGATCAATTCCTCAGAATATCACAGAGTGCAGCACATTCTAAATAAATGCTGAATAAGGCTTTATACAGTATATTATTCACAATAGCTCACATGTAGGTGAGCGAAAAACAAAGTGTGTTTTACATTTATTTATTGTCGCTACCGCTTGCCCATATAAGTGACGCCTCCTGAATAGATTAGTCATTTTAGATTTTTGGAGGATAGTGCAATGATACAGACAGAGACCCATTCCAGAGTCTCCTCTGGTTCTTTTACGTGCATGGTGTAAAGATCCGACACGAGATCTCGGTTTAACGTCCCATCTGAAAGACTGTTAATTTTATTATGGTCAGACAGGGGATCGAACCTGCGATCAAAATAAAACAAAGTCTTACCAAAAGTCCTTCTTTAACAGCTTTCATTGCATACCAGCCAGCTATTCCATAATGATTGGAAGCTAGAAAAGAAAAGATATATTGTACGGTACATTTTAGAGGGCGATGTGGGCGAAATAGTCCCTGACAAAATTGTGTCCAGTAAGATAAACTGGCCCATTATAAAGCACTCCTTCTATTCAGATGTTGTATTTAATGGTTGTACTGTGCATTTTAACCCTATTTTGCAGAAGTATATTAAAGAACACCATTTAAGGAAGCGATCACGCGCTTTCTCACTTCTCCCAAAAATTCTGACCTAGAATGAACCCTGCGTACCAATATTGAATGTTCATAATTACTAACAATTGGAGATAATCATGCGGATCTAGCCTATTGGTTGTGAGTTATAACCCAAATGAGCAGATAGGGCTTGACGTTTCATTGAAATTGTCCCATCTTGACGATCGTGACATATTTGGTATGTGCTTATTTCGGTCACAGCGTGCTATTTTAACCATATTTTGTTGAAATTTATTAAATAACATCATTTAAGGACGCGATCGCGCGCTTTCTCACTTCTCCTGTAATTCTAACCTAGAATGAACCCTGTTGAATAGCAGCCCGCTTTTCCATAATTATTGAATGCCACAACATTAAAAATAGTACATTATAAACCAGCCATCTATCCCATGATTGGAATCTACCACAGAACATATATTCTAGTACTATAACAAGGAACCACAAAACTATGTATGTATTGAATGTCAAGATGTGGGCGTGGGTTTTATCCCACTTCTGACGCCATGTAATGACAGGGTGCAATGTAGATACAGGGCTCATCCTATTTCAGAATTCAGTGAGAAACCGCGCAATTGTTATGATATTTAAGAAATAATAAGTATCAACCTTCGGCCTTCGTGATATATTTCTACGCATAAGAACTTCAAACTCTGGTTATTCTGCGATATACCATGGTTGATACTTATTATTTCGATTCTAACACGACTTACTTCTAATAATTTTAGACGAGAATCAAAGGAGTATTTTCTTCAAACGCCATTTTACTCCGCTGCATTTGGCTTTCGAAATGTCCTCCCACGTAAGGGGTGATGACGTTATTTTTTATGGAAAATATCAATCTAGTGCATAAATGAACAAAAATTGTAACTGATCAATAATATTATTTATTTTGTCAAATAAAACTGTACAGAATAGTAACTGAAACGTTACGTCACTTCCGCGAATTCCCACGGTATTATTTACAAACATCACGTGACTTTCATTCATAAAACTATACACGCATTGTATAAATGGAATAGCCAAAACACGGTGCGCGCGCAGCATAGTTCAAGGTAGGTATATCGCAGAATAACCCGAGATAGATTTTACTATGCACGTAAGTATGTTATTAGCTGGGTCGTGTTAGAATATTTAATAAATGTCAACATAATACACAATATGATCATTAAATACAACATCCAATCGATAATGTTGACTCATTCACCTACCTTGGCAGTGTCATCAGCAAAACAGGGGGAACAGATTATGTTATATGTTATATTTCGGGTTTTACGCCTGCATCAGCACCATTTTGGGCTATATCGCCGGCGGGCAGTTTACCTAACAACACCTTTCCTGGGCAGGCTCCAGCGGTTAACCAGTACTTGGGTGCACCAACCTCCGTAAGAAACTGCCAACTTTTTCATATAAATGAGACACGACCTGAGCGGGGCTCGAACCCGTGACCATCAGTGATGATAGGTTACAGTGGTATACAAGTCAGCGACCTTAACCACTCGACCACGGAGGCGGACTTAGGGGGAACAGAAGAAGACATCCAAGCCCGTATTGGGAAAGCACGACATGCCTTTGTGACGTTGAAACCAGTATGGAACAACAATAACATCCACCTCAAGACAAAGCTCAAACTGTTTGAGACGAATGTTAAGACAGTCCTCTTGTACGGAGCTGAGACCTGGAGACGCACCAAGGGCCTTGACCACACACTACAGGTATTCATCAACAACTGCCTCAGACAGATCCTACGCATCAGATGGCCAGAAAAGATCACCAACCAGGAGTTGTGGCGGCAAACAAGACAGGACCCCATCACAGACTCTATCACACAGAGGAAGTGGCGGTGGATAGGGCACACTCTACGACGAGACCAGCCCAACATAGCACGCCAAGCACTGGATTGGAATCCACAGGGCACACGAAAAAGAGGTCGACCAGTTACGACATGGCGAAGGACTCTGGACAGTGAGCTGCGCCGAAGCAGGATGTCCTGGGGGGAAGCCAAAGCAGCAGCAACGGACCGGTCCAAGTGGAGAGCAGTGGTGAAGGCCCTATACCCCAACCGGGGTGAAGAGGATTGATGAAATACAACAGGTGAATAGATATTTAATAGACTCTTAATAAACCCCCGAGAATACACGCTGGACTGGTAATCCAGGGATCGCAGGTTCGATCCCCTGTCTGACCATAATAAAATTAACAGTCTTTCAGATGGGACGTTAAACCGAGGCCTCGTGTCGGTGCTTTACATTGTGCACGTAAAAGAACCAGAGGAGACTCTGGAATGGGTCTCTGTCTGTAATCATGCACTATCCTCCAAAATCTAAAATGACTAATCTCTTCATGAGGTGTCGCTCATATGGGCAACCGGTAGCGATGATAAATAAACGTAAAACACACACACACATGTGAAGGTGTGCTTTATAATGGCTAGTGTAGCTAGTCAGACATCTACTAGAATATAATAATGTATACTGCAGAAACTGATATATAAGCAGCGTTAATTATTCATGATTATAATTGCTAAGCTAATTAAATTATAAACACCCTCTCCCTCAAGATCTCATATTCTCCATCAAGATTTCCTGATCATAGAGTATTACTTGAAGATCTAATAATGAACCCGTCCAAATCCAGTCATATGGTGTGGGTTTTTGTTTTGAAAATAATAAGAATATGCCTTTTTCATTTACCTTCTGGGTATGCCTTACTACACAGTATTTGAAACAATCAGGGACTTTTTTAGAAGGCGATGTGAGCGAAATAGTCGCCCTTTTCTCCCTAAAAAAAAAATATGTTTTGTTTTTTTACGATTTTCAAACAAAACTTTGTCTAGTAAGATACATCTTGGAGTTACTAACATTAGACATAATTGACCTTTCTGCCGATTTTGATTGACAGCTGGTGTTAGCCAATCGCATCGCACCCTTCGCGCACACCCCCGGCATTATAAAGCACTCCTTCTATTCAAATGTTGTATTTAATGGTTGTACTGTGCATTTTAACCCTATTTTGGAGAAAAGTATATTAAAGAACACCATTTTAAGGAAGCGATCACACGCTTTCTCACTTCTCCCAAACATTCTGACCTAGAATGAACCCTGACAATAACATATTGTGTTATTACCATTGGCAACCACCCATCCTACACCAGCATCATGGGCCTTCTCGATGGCCAGCTTCATAGAAAAGGTACCAACTACCGGACCAAGGAGATTATTTCCATTTATATAGGCTGTTGCAGATGTCTCTTTCACAATCTCTGGTTCTGTGTTACAAACTGTGATCCCTGATTCAATGTCATGTACATACATATCTGAAATCAAATTAGATCATGTCATTATTACCGATCAGATAAATACTAATGATCAGGTAATTACTTGTATTAATGATCAGATCATTATCAATGATCATGCCATTATGATATCCATTAACATTCATGTCTTTATGATCAGGTCAATATTAATAGATTATCTAAAGTTTAAAATTTAATTTAATTTAAAAAAAACCGATTAAGAAGCAAGTTTTAACAACTTATATTAATCACTGTCGTTGGCGCGGATGAAAGCGTATATGTGGTCATTCGTGTGGGAGGAAACTGTGGGTACTGGAGAAAACACATCTGTCCGGTCTGGCGACCATCTCACATACTTCCCGGTCCGAGGATCGAACCCGGGTTGCATTGGTGAGAAGCGAGCACGCTAACCACTGCATTAATCAGACAGAATATTATCTATCATTGATCATCTTGGAGTTACTAACATTAGACATAATTGACCTTTCTGCCGATTTTGATTGACAGCTGGCGTTAGCCAATCGCATCGCACCATTCGCGCACACCCCCGGCAACGGTTTATCGCAGCCATCTTGTTAGACAAACAATGCATATTAGACAAACTAGTAACGAGTAGACAAATTTGAAAAGGCGTGAATTTTATCGAAAATACGGGTTTAAAATTATTTTAATGATGTTGAAAATGTGTAGCTTTGGTGTGTGGGTTAGTTATAGTACTAAATTAGTCGATATCCTGATGATCGACGTTAAATTCAACCCATTTCAAAATCCTTGGACAAATCTAAAAGTGTTTATATGAACCACAAAATGCCAGACAGCTGCTTTAAAAACAATGCACCTATAAAAACACCGACTGACCCCATACTGTCATTCTTTTCTTGCAAATGCAGTAATCAAATTTAAGCGTGAATAATTACCTATTTTTAAGTGTCGTATCTGAGACAAATTTATACATGATTGGCATAACTCTATGAATTCAATGTCTAAACTATGTTGTTATAGAAAATTTAAATTGTCATTAAAATGTGAATCATATATTAATAAATATGTAAATGATCCATTAATAGGATGGAACTAACCCGATTTAGGCTCACTACACATCATTTTGCAATTAAGCTGATATGCAGGTATCGAGAGAAATAAACACATTTGTAAACATTTCAACATGAATTCAGTTGAGGAGGAATACCATTTCTTATTGTATTGTCCTCTATATATTCATGAAGAAAATATTTATTAAATTCTGCATGGCCAACTTTTGGAAAACAATTCTATATAATGTCAACAACCAATGAAAAGCATATATATATATATTGCAGAAGCAAATACAATACGTGAACATACCCTTACCATGCTAATGTTAAGTAATTTAAAATATGTTGTCTAATTTTAACAAGTTTTGTTGTTTTGTCTGAATAAATTGTAAGTCAACTGCATGTTTATATTTATTTCTTTGCCATATTCAAACTACCGGTATTATTTGTTAATGGCCAAAAGCATGTATATTGCTGAATAAGTATGTATGTTCCATTAATGTCAAACTCCTTGCGGGGACCTAGACATCTTAGGTGACCTAAACGGTTAACCAATACTAAGCAATGTGTGTATGGTATCTTGTCAATGACACCATGTACATGCCCTAACCGAGTATCGAACCTGGGGCCCTTCGATTTCAAATCCGACGTTTTACTGCTGGACTACGGATTTGTCGTAATAAACTTTTAGTTTATACAAATTTATTTTAGCTTGATTGCGAAACAAGTTCTTTCAACTTATATTAATCGCTCTCGAGACCTCATTCCTGATGGAATCCATTGGCCATGAAGGAGAGAGAAGAGGCAATGTGGAATTTAAATGCCTTGCCTAAGGGCACAATCATAACAGCTCCAGTGGGGGCTAGAACTCCAGACCTTTCGCACCTGAAGCGACCGCGCATCCACTGCACTATCACAACTTCCACAAATAACGTCACGACTTCAACGTAATAAACTTTGAACTTTGATTAACAACCTTTAACACATCATCCTCAAAGCTAAATGATCACTCATAAAAAATGATACGGTTCTTATAGATATACTTCAAAAATGACTGTCCGATTAGCGCGCTTGCTTCTCATCAATGCCACCTTGGATTCTCGGACCGGGAAGTATGTGAGATGGTACGGTGGTCGCCAGATCGGACAGGTGGGTTTTCCCAGGTAGGCTACTCCGGTTTCCTCCCACACAAATGACCATATATACGCTTTCATCAGCGCCAACGAAAGTGATTAATATAAGTTGTTATAACTTGCTTCGCAATCGTCGTAAAATAAATAAAGTTTAAACATTAAAAATGATGTTCGGAGTCGGGGACAGACTTTCATAGAGGGTTACTATAGAAGTTGGTTCCCATTTTATTCAACAACGTGCATATGGCATATAATATGGCACATATCAAAGGATTGACCTAGACTACACTTTTTACCAAGTCTATTTAAGCCATGACTATAATGTCCTCTGTAATCGGCAGTGACCAAATTGCCAGCAAGGCTTGCTGCATGTAGCTCTTTTGTCCCCACTTTCGTCATGCAGTCCACGATAAATCGTTTAACTTCATGTTTGGGAATGACATCCCATTTATCCTTCGGCATGAATTCGCAATAATTTCGACATGGCACCTTCAAAATAGGTGAACAATATTTGCGTAAATGATGACAAGCCATTGTTGACTTTTTGCCAACTTTTTCATATCTCCGTCAATGAAGAGTATTTGTTTCATTCGAAAACTTCGGACTTCTACCTTACGGGGAATGATACAGAGGATGCCCGATTCAGAAAAATCGACATTTCGAGGAGAGAAGTTAAAAGGAGGTTATAGAAATCCTCTTTATTGCAGTATGGGATATTTTGTATTTACATTTAGATACACGCTTCGATACACAGGCACCAGACACAAATTATTTTTATTATTTTTGGCCTATGGTCATATAGTAAGTTATATATTACTTATTTTTTGTGTCTGGTGCCTGTGCTTCGATATAATGAAGTGTAGAAATACACACGGACCACGTTGAAGTTAGTATACCCATCAAGGGTTTTTTGTAGTCCTACATTATGGATATAAGACTGCTACATAACCACAGATAAAAAGTCTTATAGATCGTCTGTGATGCATTCTGTGTGACATTCACAACTGTGGTATTCTGTGTGACATTCACAACTGTGGTATTCTGTGTGACATTCACAACTGTGGTATTCTGTGTGACATTCACAACTGTGGTATTCTGTGTGACATTCACAACTGTGGTATTCTGTGTGACATTCACAACTGTGGTATTCTGTGTGACATTCACAACTGTGGTATTCTGTGTGACATTCACAACTGTGGTATTCTGTGTGACATTCACAACTGTGGTATTCTGTGTGACATTCACAACTGTGGTATTCTGTGTGACATTCACAACTGTGGTAATAAATTATTGTACCAGAATTTGCATTCATTATGCATTCAATTTGATTTGATTTTAATAAATTTAATTTCCGAGGTTATCAAGCTTTGTGTTTAGAGTAATAATAGGGTCGTGAGTTTCTGTGAGGACTCGGGACCATCAAGTTTGCAGTGAGCAGGTGATTACATTGTGTTTACATCGATACCGTGTTAATGCTTTGCAACATTGCCTTGTCGTTGATTACTACGCTATTCGTTGGTAGGGTCAGACACAACGTAATTTAATACATATATAAAATGATTTATTATTTTTGTAATGCGTGATAAATGAGAAAATCCCTGTGAGACCGCGATTTCATTGGAAAATGCATGAGACTGAAGTCGACACTGTGAGACTTGACATGTATGAGTTAGCAGTCTATTTGCATAAACAGTCACAATGTCAATGGAAATACTGAAGTGGAATTGAAATGTGGAAGTCGTGATAGCGCAGTGGATGCGCGTTCACTTCAGGTGCGAAAGGTCCGGAGTTCGAGCCCCGCAGGAGCTGTTACGATTGTGTCCTTAGGCAAGGCATTTAAATTCCACATTGCCTCTTCTCTCTCCCTCGTGGCGATGGATTACATCAGGAATGATGTCTCGAGAGTGATTAATTAATATGAGTTGTAAGTTGCAATCGAGCTAAAATAAATTTGTATAAACTAAATGGAAATGCTTAATTTTCTATCTATCGTTCCATACTGCCAATCTTCACATTTGAGTATTCTTAAGATGCTTAAAGATTCCACACCCACAACAGCATATTTTTCTCCAGAACAAGGCCTGGTTCCTGCTGTCGGTTGCCAATTCCGACAAAAAACAAATACTGGCTCTTAATTTTGTTAATTGGCGAAAATATTTGGTGCAACATTTTTTTGTGCAGATGTTTTGTCAAGTCAAATATTTATCTATGAACTATATGGCTCTTAGTTGGCTCTAAGCTTTTCAAATTGGCTACAGTTTTTGGCGACAGAAGTGGCGCAGACAAATATTCAGACAGAGGGGAACCCTGCAACGGTAGATAAAGTAAATGTGTATTTTTTCAAAATTCACCCGCATGTCTCCTGGTGGCATTTATATATTGGCCTCCATGCCCGAGTGGTTACGGTCATTGATTTTAAATCAATTGCCCCTCACCGCTCTAGGTTCAAACCCCACTGAGGGTGTCGATTTCTTTCAAGTGAGGAAGCTATCCAGCTGGATTCCGATAGGTCGGTGGTTCTACCCACGTGCCCGTTAGTGTCTGAAATACTGCTCGGTGGGGCACTACAGAGCGGGAGGTCGAAGGTTCGAATCTCGTCAGGGGTTCGTTCTGATATAGCCGGTTGGTGAGCTGCCAGCTAGTTAAATAATGGTTATCGATTGCCTACCAGCCTGACGTCTGGCACACAAGCATAGGATTCGGGAAGTACTGATGTTCATAAAAAAAGAGGTGTCTCATAAGTCAGAAATGGCTGGCCCTTTAAATAGGGGTGACACTATAATAAACAAACACTTTACTCTTTACTTTACATAGAGATATTTAATGTATATTTTTGAGAGTTACATTTTCATAAAAACCCAACTATTAGTGATCATTATAGAACCCAACAACACCATGGTCCGTTACAAAATGTTCAATGTTATTACAAAATAAATAAATTATGACATTAGTCGACTCATAAAATGTTTACTGTTTTGTAAAAAATGATTCTTCATCAAATTTGTACCAATTATTTATTTAGTCTGATGTAACATTCCGAAGCAGCAGTAATGGCTGAAGATTCTGTGTCAATACTGTCTTCCACGATTCTTGAAGATGCTCGGAACAGGTTAGTACTTTCTTTGTAAAGAAAATAATTATTTGTTTGCTGGTTAGCTCCTGTACCGATAATATGAATTAATATATTCCGATTTGGTGTGTTTTCCTGTACAAACTTTGTTCAAATGAGCTGACTGTTGTAAAACACCAGGTCACTAGGTCAAGTTAAGGAAAACCAGTTTTCAGTTTCTTTTCAAGAACCAATATTAGGAATGTCACCAAATTTGGTCAATAGCAACGTTACATGGATGTATAACAAATTTGGTCAATAGCAACGTTACATGGATGTATACCAAATTTGGTCAATAGCAACGTTACATGAATGTATACCAAATTTGTGGAAGTCGTGATAGCGCATTGGTAGCGCTTTCACTTTAGATGCAAATGGTCCGGAGTATGTGCCCCACTTGAGCCGTTACGAGTGTGCCCCTAGGCAAGGCATTTAAATTCCAAGTTGCCTCTTCTCTCTCCCTCGTGGTCATTGATTCCATCAGGAATGAGGTCTCGAGAATGATTTAATATAAGTTGTAGGACTTGTTTCGCAATCGAGCTCTATTAAGCAGCCAACCTGTATTAAGCAGCTAGTTTTCAGATTCACAATATGTTGTTTTTATTATACATTAAACCTCTATTAAATAGCCACCTGTGCTAAGCAGCCACTTCTGTGATTCCATTGGCTGGCTGCTTAAGACAGATTTGACTGTAATACTATTTTTAGACAAAATTACCCATTTTGATAAATGAACTGGTCCTAATGTAATTTTCTTATTAATTTACTGGTCTGAAAAATATCAGGCACCCGACCATCATGTCAGTTACTTGGTGTTGAATGGGTTAAACGTAAACTAAGTACGGACATCCATACCAGGGTTCATTCTAGGTCAGAATATTTGGGAGAAGTGAGAAAGCGTGTGATCGCTTCCTTAAATGGTGTTTTTTAATATACTTCTGCAAAATTGGGTTTAAATGCACAGTACAACCATTAAATACAACATTTGAATAGGAGTGCTTTATAATGGGCCAGTGTATCTTACTAAACAAAATTTTGTTTGAAAATCGTAAAAACCAAAAAATAATTTTCTTTTTTAAATTTGTTTTTTTAGGGAGAAGTGGGGCCCCCAGAGGGCGAAGTCAGGGTCCCTAGGGCGACACTTTCGCCCTCTAAACTGATTCCTGCCATACATATGTTCACGTATTATGTGGTTTGACTTTTTTTCAGTTGTTTTTCCGAGGACTATTGTAAATCATTCTTCAAAGTGTTACAGCAGCTGAGACACGAGGAAGCTTTCTGTGATATACATCTGCAGGTGGAGAGAAGCACATTCTCCTGTCATAAGGTACATTCTTCACACCATTACAGTCAAACCTGTGTTAGTGGTCACCTCCATTAAGCAGCCAACCTGTATTAAGCAGCCAGTTTCCAGATTCCCAATATGTTGTTTATTATACAGTTGGCCTCTATTAAGCAGCCACCTGTGCTAAGCAGCCAGTTTCTGTGATTCCCTTGGCTGGCTGCTTAAGACAGGTTTGACTGTATATATAGCATTCGAAAACAACACACAACAACACATTTGTCTCTTACGTCAGGTGAGGAAAGAAGTGATAAGTGTTGGATGTTGACAATAAGTAAGAGTGCATAATTAATGTCTCGTTTAGGCATTTGTTTGTTCTAATCGCAAAATAAGAAACACTGAATCATTTGCACATTTATCCTAGTGTTAACTTCATCAAATGTTGTCTTGTGTGTGTAGCACATTCTAATCATCCGCTCCTTAAAATATCTCGGTGTGCAGTGGATACTAATCATCCGCTCCTTAGAATATCTCGGTGTGCAGTGCATTCTAATCATCCGCTCCTTAGAATATCTCAGTGTGCAGTATATACTAATCATCCGCTCCTTAGAATATCTTGGTGTGCAGTGCATTCTAATCATCCGCTCCTTAGAATATCTTGGTGTGCAGTGCATTCTAATCATCCGCTCCTTAGAATATCTCGGTGTGCAGTGGATACTAATCATCCGCTCCTTAGAATATCTCGGTGTGCAGTGCATTCTAATCATCCGCTCCTTAGAATATCTTGGTGTGCAGTGGATACTAATCATCCGCTCCTTAGAATATCTCGGTGTGCAGTGCATTCTAATCATCCGCTCCTTAGAATATCTCGGTGTGCAGTGGATACTAATCATCCGCTCCTTAGAATATCTCGGTGTGCAGTGCATTCTAATCATCCGCTCCTTAGAATATCGTGTGCAGTGGATACTAATCATCCGCTCCTTAGAATATCTCGGTGTGCAGTGCATTCTAATCATCCGCTCCTTAGAATATCTCAGTGTGCAGTATATACTAATCATCCGCTCCTTAGAATATCTTGGTGGCAGTGCATTCTAATCATCCGTCCTTAGAATTCTCGGTGGCAGTGCATTTAATCATCCGCTCTTAGAATCTCGGTGTGCAGTGCATTCTAATCATCCGCTCCTTAGAATATCTCGGTGTGCAGTGGATACTAATCATCCGCTCCTTAGAATATCTCGGTGTGCAGTGCATTCTAATCATCCGCTCCTTAGAATATCTCAGTGTGCAGTATATACTAATCATCCGCTCCTTAGAATATCTTGGTGTGCAGTGCATTCTAATCATCCGCTCCTTAGAATATCTCGGTGTGCAGTGCATTCTAATCATCCGCTCCTTAGAATATCTCGGTGTGCAGTGCATTCTAATCATCCGCTCCTTAGAATATCTCGGTGTGCAGTGGATACTAATCATCCGCTCCTTAGAATATCTCGGTGTGCAGTGCATTCTAATCATCCGCTCCTTAGAATATCTCGGTGTGCAGTGGATACCTAATCATCCGCTCCTTAGAATATCTCGGTGTGCAGTGCATTCTAATCATCCGCTCCTTAGAATATCTCGGTGTGCAGTGGATACTAATCATCCGCTCCTTAGAATATCTCGATGTGCAGTGCATTCTAATCATCCGCTCCTTAGAATATCTCGGTGTGCAGTGGATACTAATCATCCGCTCCTTAGAATATCTCGGTGTGCAGTGCATTCTAATCATCCACTCCTTAGAATATCTCGGTGTGCAGTGGATACTAATCATCCGCTCCTTAGAATATCTCAGTGTGCAGTACATACTAATCATCCGCTCCTTAGAATATCTCGGTGTGCAGTGCATTTAATCATCCGCTCCTTAGAATATCTCAGTGTGCAGTACATACTAATCATCCACTCCTTAGAATATCTCGGTGTGCAGTGCATTCTAATCATCCGCTCCTTAGAATATCTCAGTGTGCAGTATATACTAATCATCAGCTCCTTACAATATCTCAGTGTGCAGTACATACTAATCATCCACTCCTTACAATATCTCAGTGTGCAGTACATTCTAATCATCCGCTCCTTACAATATCTCAGTGTGCAGTACATACTAATCATCCACACCTTAGAATATCTGTGTGCAGTGCATTCTAATCATCCACACCGTACAATATCTCAGTGTGCAATGCATTCTAATCATCCGCTCCTTAGAATATCTCAGTGTGCAGTGCATTCTAATCATCCGCTCCTTAGAATATCTCAGTGTGCAGTACATTCTAATCATCCACACCTTAGAATATCTGTGTGCAGTACATTCTAATCATCCACTCCTTAGAATATCTGTGTGCAGTACATCTAATCATCCACTCCTTAGAATATCTCAGTGTGCAGTACATTCTAATCATCCGCTCCTTACAATATCTCAGTGTGCAGTGGATACTAATCATCCGCTCCCTAGAATATAGTCGCGTGTGAAGGATACTAATCATCCGCTCCTTAGAATATCTCAGTGTGCAGTATATCTATCATCCGCTCCTTAGAATATCTCGGTGTGCAGTAC
>CM026397.1:62036703-62086904 GCA_014843695.1 Archivesica marissinica | reverse complement strand
TATCTCGGTGTGCAGTGGATACTAATCATCCGCTCCTTAGAATATCTCGGTGTGCAGTGCATTCTAATCATCCGCTCCTTAGAATATCTCGGTGTGCAGTGGATACTACCGGTAATCATCCGCTCCTTAGAATATCTCGGTGTGCAGTGCATTCTAATCATCCGCTCCTTAGAATATCTCGGTGTGCAGTGGATACTAATCATCCGCTCCTTAGAATATCTCGGTGTGCAGTGCATTCTAATCATCCGCTCCTTAGAATATCTCAGTGTGCAGCACATTCTAATCATCCGCTCCTTAGAATATCTCAGTGTGCAGTGCATTCTAATCATCCGCTCCTTAGAATATCTCAGTGTGCAGCACATTCTAATCATCCGCTCCTTAGAATATCTCAGTGTGCAGCACATTCTAATCATCCGCTCCTTAGAATATCTCGGTGTGCAGCACATTCTAATCATCCGCTCCTTAGAATATCTCAGTGTGCAGCATATACTAATCATCCACTCCTTAGAATATCTCGGTGTGCAGTGCATTCTAATCATCCGCTCCTTAGAATATCTCAGTGTGCAGCACATTCTAATCATCCGCTCCTTAGAATATCTCAGTGTGCAGTGGATACTAATCATCCACTCCTTAGAATATCTCGGTGTGCAGTGCATTCTAATCATCCGCTCCTTAGAATATCTCGGTGTGCAGCACATTCTAATCATCCACTCCTTAGAATATCTCGGTGTGCAGCACATTCTAATCATCCGCTCCTTAGAATATCTCGGTGTGCAGCGGATTCTAATCATCCGCTCCTTAGAATATCTCGGTGTGCAGCGCATTCTAATCATCCGCTCCTTAGAATATCTCAGTGTGCAGTGGATTCTAATCATCCGCTCCTTAGAATATCTCGGTGTGCAGTGCATTCTAATCATCCGCTCCTTAGAATATCTCGGTGTGCAGTGGATTCTAATCATCCGCTCCTTAGAATATCTCAGTGTGCAGTGCATTCTAATCATCCGCTCCTTAGAATATCTCGGTGTGCAGTGGATACTAATCATCCGCTCCTTAGAATATCTCGGTGTGCAGTGCATTCTAATCATCCGCTCCTTAGAATATCTCAGTGTGCAGTATATACTAATCATCCGCTCCTTAGAATATCTCGGTGTGCAGTGCATTCTAATCATCCGCTCCTTAGAATATCTCGGTGTGCAGTGCATTCTAATCATCCGCTCCTTAGAATATCTCGGTGTGCAGTGGATACTAATCATCCACTCCTTAGAATATCTCGGTGCGCAGTGCATTCTAATCATCCGCTTCTTAGAATATCTCGGTGTGCAGTGGATACTAATCATCCACTCCTTAGAATATCTCGGTGTGCAGTGCATTCTAATCATCCGCTCCTTAGAATATCTCAGTGTGCAGTGGATACTAATCATCCACTCCTTAGAATATCTCAGTGTGCAGTGGATACTAATCATCCGCTCCTTAGAATATCTCGGTGTGCAGTGGATACTAATCATCCGCTCCTTAGAATATCTCGGTGTGCAGTGCATTCTAATCATCCGCTCCTTAGAATATCTCAGTGTGCAGTGGATACTAACCATCCACTCCTTAGAATATCTCGGTGTGCAGTGCATTCTAATCATCCGCTCCTTAGAATATCTCGGTGTGCAGTGCATTCTAATCATCCGCTCCTTAGAATATCTCGGTGTGCAGTATATACTAATCATCCGCTCCTTAGAATATCTCAGTGTGCAGTATATACTAATCATCCGCTCCTTAGAATATCTCGGTGTGCAGTGGATACTAATCATCCACTCCTTAGAATATCTCGGTGCACAGTGCATTCTAATCATCCGCTCCTTAGAATATCTCAGTGTGCAGTATATACTAATCATCCACTCCTTAGAATATCTTGGTGTGCAGTGCATTCTAATCATCCGCTCCTTAGAATATCTCAGTGTGCAGTATATACTAATCATCCGCTCCTTAGAATATCTCGGTGTGCAGTGCATTCTAATCATCCGCTCCTTAGATCCGCTCAATTAGATGACGTCATAAATGACCTCACTGAGGGCTTGAGTCCGAAAACGTTTGCGTTGGCAACATTTCAACAGGCCGTGGACAGCTAGATAAAATGTGGTGTTCCACTGGTTGAAAGCAGTTTAACACAACACATTTTATTTCACTGATAAGATTTTACATTTCACTGGAAAGGTTAAATAAAAATCAGAAAATAAAATTCATCATCTGCATCTGCTGTAGATATTTACGGTTTACGGAGTTTTCGTCAACCTACGGTTTCGTCAAAATGGTGTTATGTACTACCTGGACTGGATGTTTCGTCAGACTGATAATATAGTATATCACACCTTTTAATGGTTATAGCTCAATACTATAGAATACTATTGATTTGAGTAACATCAAGTAGGGTTGTGTATTCATGATGATGATTTGAAAACGCAGCCACTTTAATTTAATTCACTCAATTTGTTTGTTTTACAATAAATGCGCTCTATCGTTATAACTGCAATTATAATCAAAAGGAAATTACGATCCAATTAATTGCACGTGGCAGGCATGTGTTTGGCGTTGAATTGATAACGTTAATTAGATGCTGGCGTGGGTGTGTATTATGTTTGTACATTCTTGTCAGGTGTTTGAAGCAGTTTGTTGTCAAAGTGATGAACGTCAAGTTAATTCGACTAGTTCTCTTCACTATTAATCATGGCTACCAAATATTACTGTATACGTTGTACTCTCATAGTTACCCGTCGGATGCATGCGGTCTGTTGTGATACATGTGAACGCTGGCAGCATCGGAAGTGCAACACAGGCATCTCCGCCGATCAGTATCGTAGGATGTGTAAGGGTGAATTAGAACTGGCATGGAAATGCGCTAACTGTAGTGACATTGAAATGAATTTACAAGTAGTTGACCCTCACATCAACTCTACTGTAAATATGGACACGACGCCGCCAGTACTGGATGTAACAGCCTCTCCAATCAGGGATCTATCGACGACATCCGTGGACATGACGCCACCAGTACTAGATGTAACAGCCTCTCCAATCAGGGATCTATCGACGACATTCATCATAAGACCCGCTGACGATAACATATCCACCCACGACGAATTCGAGACGCCTTCCGTCATTGAAGACATAACATTTGATCTGCCCGATCGAGATTTCAACAGGTCACATTTACCGTTGGATGTGACCTTAGTTGACAGGCCATTAGACAGGGAAATACCCATTGATGCCCCCGTTACTTACGAGGTTGTAGAGGGAGGCAGCAAGCGTGATGACCGCAAATTAATCAGTAGCGACGGCTACACATATACGTCTTGATACCCCTACTCCGTGGCGAGGCAGAGACCGTCGACTTGCAGATCCGCCTCGTTAGCGAGCACCTACTGACAAGAATACATCGGAAGAAATATGCCTCACTACACGGACGACTCTTCGAGGCGTGGGATAAGTACGAAATTGACGAGCTGACGACGACCCAATTATTGCGTACCGTGAGTCACATCGCAGGACGTAGACCTACAACCACCACAGATGCAGTTCATGACGATGACTTCTATACGTTAATAAGAACAGAAATGTTATACATGTATATTTTAAATATTTTTGATTGTTATTATATTATACATTAATGAATCTAATCTTTATTTCGTTTCGTCAGATTAGATGCAATAAATTAAATGTATAATTGTAAAAAATCTCAACAGTCAGTCTTGTACGAATACATGTTATACATGTATATTTTAAATGTCATTGTGTTTTATTAATGTCACCATTTGTGTATGCTTGTATATATATTTAAATGCACCAAAATAAAAGTAGACAATAGTAGACAATCTTGTTCCATTTATCATTAATGTCCTGCCATATTGTCTTTCTGAGAGATACATGTACGGGCAAACGTCAGAGACCTGTAGTGAGCATGTACAACGAGGATTCAACAACATATCATTTAACTTATTTTACAATTGAAATTAATATTAATTTTGGAAATTTAATTATCTAAAATCTATTTTCTAACAAATTATTATGTGTTTTGTGATACAATGATCTAAAATAATCTTGGACTTTATTCTGAAATACGTTTTTTCTCCACTGCTTTGTGAAAACGTATTACAGAATAGTCAACAATATTACTTTAAATCATTGTATCCCAAAACACCAATCTAGTCAGCAACCTAGATGACATCTAATATCATTGATTTTTCAACAATAGGCATAATTGCCTTGTTTGTGTTTCGTCTAATATGTATGTAACACCTCCGCGACCATAACAATAAACTACTACCGGTATATAAATAAGGTTGACGAAACGACTACCTGTTTTATACACAATAGTAAGTTTGACGAATTTGTAGTTTGACGAAACACCCAACAACCGATATTTACATATCTCAATTTGTAACACATTCGAAGTTAGCACAAATTCCTCGTCTGCATCTGCTGTAGATATTTACATATCTCAATTTGTAACACATTCGAAGTTAGCACAAATTCCTCGTCTGCATCTGCTGTAGATATTTACATGTCTCAATTTGTAACACATTCGAAGTTAGCACAAATTCCTCATCTGCATCTGCTGTAGATATTTACATAGCTCAATTTGTAACACATTCGAAGTTAGCACAAATTCCTCATCTGCATCTGCTGTAGATATTTACATGTCTCAATTTGTAACACATTCGTTAGCAAATTACGGCAGTTTGGTTAAAATTTGTTGAAATGTAAAATGTTTGTGTATTGTAGGTTGTCCTAATGGCAGGAAGCCCATATTTCTATGCTATGTTTATCAGCAATATGGTAGAACACGACAAGACTCATGTTGTGATAGGTGGTGTGTCCACACAAACATTCTCAGCTGTTCTCCAGTTCTTGTATTCAGGTAGGTAACGTAACTCTTTGCATGCTGGGTAAAATAAAGGCTATAAACTAGATATCACTAGATTGTCATGACGTTACTATGCAAAACTGCATTGTATTTATGTTTTGAACAGCGTTATAATTACTTCGAGAATAATGGGAAATTGTCGTTTGTCTTATCGTTAACGTTATGTTCCAATTCACCTAGATATATGCATAATTTAAAGTTTAATTTAATTTACAATTTATAAGGATATGTCTCCCAACCAATCAGAATTCTTCCAGGTGTTATTGCACGTGTGTTGATATAAGAACATATGTGATGGCTGTATTACACAGAATACGAGCAAAGTTGTGTGATAAATGACTTTAATACATATTGTATATTTATTCATTCTGTGAAATATCACTTAGTTTAAACTTTATTTATTTTACAACGATTGTGAAACAAGCTTTAACAACTTATATTAATCACTCTCATTGGCGCGGATGAAAGCGTAAATGTGGTCATTCATGTGGGAGGAAACCGGAGTACCCGGAGAAAACCCACCTGTCCGATCTGGCGACCACCGATCCATCTCATACTTCCCGGTCCGACGATCGAACCCGCATTGGTGAGAAGCGAGCATGCTAACCACTGCTCTAATCGGACAGCCTGATATAACTTGATCAAACAAATAATCTCTGTATTTCCTGAAGTTTCAAATGAAATTATGTATAACTGTGGGTTGTTGCATACAATGCATGTTGTAGTTAATACAGTCAAAAACATTGTTAATTAAATGACAGGTGAAATAGACATAACTGAGGCGAACTGTGAAGAGTTGCTGATTGCTGCTGACATGTTCTCTATAGTGGAGATTGTCAACGTCTGCTGTGCATTCCTGAGAGAGAAACTTCAACCCGATAACTGCATAGGTAACAGTATAAATTATTACCTAATGCTCTATATAACTTGTAATTCGTTATTTTTGCCTGTTTCATTGCATTTTTTATCCTTCACTCAGGTCTGGGCAACAGTTCGAACTGTTGACCGGGCAATAGTTTGAACTGTTTCATACTAGACTTTTGAACCAATCATACTCTGAGTATGCTTTCACTGTGCGCAGTAGGATGCGCAATATGGTGTGGTGTTATGGAAGTCAAAGTAAAAAATACGTCCCGAATACATTTTAGCCCTCCTTTCCGTTCATTAATTCATGTCCGTATTTTATTGCATACTTACCGGCGTACCGGCTTTTAGACCAAAACCAAGCGTTTACAAATGATGATTGATTAGTCATCAGCCGACAGCCTAACGGCCTTGGGCAACAGTTCGAAAGTCTTCCCTGATACCTCGGGACAATAGTTTTGACTGTTCCCCAAACACCCATGAAATAACTGTATAGTCACACCTGAGTTCAGTGGCTAGGTAACAGTATAAAGTCACACCTGAGTTCAGTGGCTAGGTAACAGTATAAAGTCACACCTGAGTTCAGTTGCTAGGTAACAGTATAAAGTCAAACCTGAGTTCAGTTGCTAGGTAACAGTATAAAGTCACACCTGAGTTCAGTGGCTAGGTAACAGTATAAAGTCACACCTGAGTTCAGTTGCTAGGTAACAGTATAAAGTCAAACCTGAGTTCAGTTGCTAGGTAACAGTATAAAGTCACACCTGAGTTCAGTGGCTAGGTAACAGTATAAAGTCACACCTGAGTTCAGTTGCTAGGTAACAGTATAAAGTCAAACCTGAGTTCAGTTGCTAGGTAACAGTATAAAGTCACACCTGAGTTCAGTGGCTAGGTAACAGTATAAAGTCACACCTGAGTTCAGTTGCTAGGTAACAGTATAAAGTCAAACCTGAGTTCAGTTGCTAGGTAACAGTATACAGTCAAACCTGTGTTCAGTTGCTAGGTAACAGTATAAAGTCACACCTGAGTTCAGTGGCTAGGTAATAGTATAAAGTCACACCAGAGTTCAGTGGCTAGGTAACAGTATAAAGTCACACCTGAGTTCAGTGGCTAGGTAACAGTATAAAGTCACACCTGAGTTCAGTTGCTAGGTAACAGTATAAAGTCACACCTGAGTTCAGTGGCTAGGTAATAGTATAAAGTCACACCAGAGTTCAGTGGCTAGGTAACAGTATAAAGTCAAACCTGAGTTCAGTTGCTAGGTAACAGTATAAAGTAAAACCTGAGTTCAGTGGCTAGGTAACAGTATAAAGTAAAACCTGAGTTCAGTGGCTAGGTAACAGTATAAAGTAAAACCTGAGTTACGCAGCATAAACCTCTCGTTTAGACAACGTCACTAACTGTCCGAAAATGTTTGCGTTGACAACATTTCAACATACAGCGGCCAGATACCAAATATCACGCAACTTGTCTCAAAAGTATATAATTTGCAAATGGTGTAATGATCAAAATGGGAGATAAATCTTTTTCACTAATGTTTCTAGTAAGAATATTTTCAATCATCTTCCTCCTTCATCTGGCATGCAGAAAGTCGGTGGTTCTACCTAGGTGCCCGCCCATGCCTGAAATACTGCTCAAAGGGGCACTGGTGGTCGTCCTCCACCAATAACGACGCTATACGACCTGCGCTGTCGGTGCGACTTTAAAACCCCCACAAAAACAAACTTGCCCCTTCCTTATAACCATGTTATAACGGCTGTTCGGTTAGCGCAGTGGTTAGCACACTCGCTTCTCATCAATGCAATCCAGGTTCGATCCTCAGACCGGGAAGTATGTAAGATGGTACGGTGGTCGCCAGATCGGACAGGTAGATTTTCTCCGGGTACTCCGGTTTCCTCCCACTCCCATTCGCATGACCACATTTATGCTTTCAACCGCGCCAACGAGAGTGATTAATATAAGTGGTTAAAGTTTGTTTCGCTATCGTTGTGAAATAAATAAAGTTTAAATTTTGTGAATAAACCGTGTGAATATTTCAGGTATATATTTGTTTGCTGAGACCGTGTCTTGCAGTATACTGAAGAGGGATGCAGAGACCTATATCCATAAACATTTCCTTAAAGTCGCAAAGGAAGAGGAATTCCTGAAAATGGAGAGAAATTCCCTCATCCATTTTTTGATGAGCGAATGCCTTCATATCCAAAATGAGTATCAAGTATTTAAAGGTATAGGTTTAGTTTAAACAATATTTTATTTCTTTAAATATACATAGACTCATATACATAGTATGTACATACATGTAGGATTGAGGAGAAAGCAACTTGCTTATATGGTGGTTACCTCTTTACTAGGTATAGATAAAGGTATAGGTTTAATAATGTTTATGGTATAGAGCCTTTTTTTATATAGAGTATAGAGCCTAATAAACTATCGTAGGTTGTGATGAATTAATAAGGACATATCACTCATGTAGTCCCGATTTGGCAAACATTCCACCATCTCCCGTATGCTCACAGGTGAAATATTGGTATAGGTGGGTATCCTGCATCTGTCTGTCTGTCTAGCGATACTCCTCTGAAATTTCATCATAGATTTTGGTGAAGTTTGGTACTTGATGAAATAAAATCCTATCTTACACTAATGAACACAAATCTTCTTTTATAATTTCCAATGGCTTTGGCTAATATATTTTTTGTTTTTAAATTTTATTCATTTTAACTGCCCTTTCTGGAGTCTCATTGCACTGCTTGACACAATCGCACAACCACTTCTGTCAGTGTGAACGTCTGTAATAAGAAATAGTTCCTGTATAATTATAATTATAAAGTTAGTTTCTGTTTGCTGTCAAAATTAAAAACTACACATAAAAAAGAAATTCATTAGAATATATTACTTAATAATTAACAGCTCATGATGGTCAGAAAATAGCTAAAATACAAAAGTACATGTAATCGCGCAGGAATACGAAATGCAACCAGTGGCAGAGCGAAAATGCCATCTTTCGCTGTTTCAAAGCGGTATAAGATGGAATTTTCTTTCACTGAGAAAACTCTATCATTCATTGGAAAGCATAAAAGAAACAAATGTTCAATGATAACTATACCCTCTCAGGATGTTTCAGCCATGTGTAAGTTTATTTATTTACCTTAGTTGCCATGGACTGGCTGTTACAGAATCCTATGGAAAGAAAGAAGCACATATTTGACATAATGGCCGCCATTAGATTTCCTATAATATCAGAGGCACAGATGGACAAATATTTATCTTCCCTGAATGACACCGATTTAAGTATTAAAGTCGCATTACAAAAAATACTTAATGACTTCAGATCAGAACGGAAAACTTTTAGTCTACTCGATTCTAAGACGAAAAGTGTTAAGCCTCATATGATGGTGCCGAGGAAATGTTCCCGGAAAAACATTTATATATGTGGTGGATTTACTCGACTTAAAGGAGAAACGTGGAGCGATGCCAAGACACTAAATTCCGTGGAGAGATTCGATACATTTTATAAAACTTGGCATGAGTGTCCCAGCTTTCAGTTTCATCGGAGTGCATTAGGCGCTGGAGTAATAGACGGGCAAGTTTGTGTGGTGGGTGGGGAAAATGATATGTTGATTCTAGACTCGGTGGAAACGTATGATCCAGTGATGTATGAATGGAAGTGTCTCCCTGGAATGACTTCCCCGAGGTAAGTTTTATACATATATAATATCATTTCTTCTATTTAACAGTTTTTGTCTTCCCTACTTTTGTGGAAATGTATTTGTCAGGAAAAAGCTATCATAAATTATGCCCCGTTTTGTACTTGACTATATTGCCCATCTGAACTCTGCGGCCATATTTCCTCGAGGTTTCGTCCATTTGAATTGGGACTAGCAGTGGTGTAAGTCTGGCCCTGGACTGATGTGCAAGCTCAATTGGAGGGAGGGTTGGGGGCATGTCCCCATTTTATTGGGGGGGGGGTACATGCCCCCAACCCTCCCCCAAAGGTTTCGTCCATTGAATTGGGACTAGCAGTGGTGTAGCTGGCCCTGGACTGATGTGCAAGCTCAATGGGAGGGAGGGTTGGGGGCATGTACCCCCCCCCAAAATATGGACATGCCCCCCCCCCCAAAAAAAAGGAGAATATATTGTTGACTTTAGAATGTATCTGATTCTGGTGAGTTCTGGTTTATTTTCCGAAGTAATATTTTAGTAAAATCACATGCAAATCGATAGCTATACATACATAAATCATTTTATTACGTTTTTAAAATATGTCATCAAATGTTGAGTTTCAATACAGAGACATGTATCCCCATACTGGATTGTGCTCTCAAGCCCTGCAGTTTGTCCAGATGTATTTTCTTTTTTTTTCAGGCCCCAAAAATATTGGGGAACCCCATTTATTTGCTCCGTCCAGTGACTAGTAGGGGTCGGAGCACATCCTCTAGTAGCCGTACAAGCTTTATATATACTTATCTACAATGTCTGGAATCGTTTTATAATGGTGCATAGTTACATTTATAGTTTAAATGGGGTTCGATGGGACACAAATTATTTTACTTAATTAAAAAAAGACACAAATTTGTGTATAATGAAATAAAAAAATTATACACACATGCATACCTACCTGCCTGTCTTATCTACTTCTGTCAGTATCTATCTTGTAAAGCTAAAATAAAAGCCGCTTCCTTATGCATCATTCATGAAAGCTCATACCAATTATTTTCTTAATTCAATATAATTTTTATGTGGTACAGTCAAACCTGTGTTAGTGGTCACCTCCATTAAGCAGCCAACCTTTATTAAGCGCCAGTTTCCAGATTCCCAATCGGTTGTTTTATTATATATTTGACCTCTATTAAGCAGCCACCTGTGCTAAGCAGCCACTTTCTCCAACTCCCTTGGCTGGCTGTTTAAGACAGGTTTGACTGTATATAAATTTGTAGATATATTGAAAGTTTGTTCAAATGTATATCGAGAGTGATCAATATATAAGTTGTAAGAACTTGTTTCGCAATCGAGTTAAAATAAATTTGTATAAACTATAGATGTATATTAAAAGTAAAAGTGTTTGTTTATTGTGTGTCACCCCTATTGAAAGGGCAGCCATTACTGACTTATGAGACACCTTTTTTTATGAACATCAGTACTTCCCGAATCCTATCCTTGTAGGCCAGGCTGATCGGTTACCATTATTTAACTAGCTGGCAGCTCACCAACTGGTCTTATCAGAACAAACCCCCAACGAGGTTCAAACCTTTGACCTCCGTAGGCGGACTCCTTAACCACTAGACTGTATACTATTATTTCCTATACTATATACGATGATCCTATTGTTTGTGGGACATCATTTCAACTAATTCGTGTTTCACTTCAATTTATAGAGACTGTATATTATATATTATATATTATTATTTTATATTATATATTATTATTTTATATTATATATTGTTATATATTATTATATTATATATTATTATTTTATGTTATATATTATTTTATATTATATATTATTATTTTATGTTATACATGTATATTATTATTTTATATTATATATTATTATTTTATATTATATATTATTATTTTATATTATATTATTATTATTTCGTATACTACATGTATATATGATGATCCTATTGTTTGTGGGACATCATTTCAACTAATTCCTTGTTTCACTTCAATTTATAGATGTGGCCTTGGTGTTTGCTCTATCGACAACTATGTGTATTCTGTGGGGGGCTGGGTGGGATCAGAAATCGGTGGAACCGTAGAGAAATACGATGCCGAACTTCAGAAATGGTCCATTATAGCCCATTGCAGATCTCTGAAATGCTGGATGGGTATTACCGCAGATAACGGTAATCGTGAAACAGATTGTTTATAATGTTTAGCTTTTTAACTCTTTTGCATGCTGGGTAAAATAAAGTCTATAAATACAGTTAAACCTGTCTTAAGCAGCCAGGCAAGGGAATCACAAACTGGCTGCTTAACACAGGTGGCTGCTTAATAGAGGTCAAATGTATAATCAAACAGCATATTGGGAATCTGGAAACTGGCTGTTTAATACAGGTTGGCTGTTTAATGGAGATGACTGCTATCACAGGTTTGACTGTAGTTCAAATAATTGTAGCAGACAACAATTCATTGTTTTGATTTTCTTAGTTGCAACTGCCAACTCTGAAAATGTCATGGAATTACATTAGAATTGTGTCTTTACATTGTATTTCTAATGAAATTCCATGACATATTTGACATATTTGACAGTTATTTTCACCGTTGAGTGCAAATAGTTAAAATCATAATATTATGCCTGTTCAAAAGACTGTAAAAGTGTTTGTTTATTATAGTGTCACCCCTATTTAAAGGGCCAGCCATTTCTAACTTATGAGACACCTCTTTTTTTATGAACATCAGTACTTCCCGAATCCAATGCTTGTATGCCACAGGCGCAAGGCTAGTAAGCAATCGGTAACCATTATTTAACAGCTGGCGGCTCACCAAAAGGCCATATCAGAATGGACCCCTGACGAGATTCGAACCTTCGACCTCCCGCTCCGTTTGCGGACGCCTTAACCACCAGGCCACAGAGACTGTATGTGAGCAGCCATTTGTTACGCTTGTAATTTTAATACGACATGCTAAAATTGATCTGCGCACTTTAATTGTTTGCTATTATGATTTGCTATGGCGAGACGGAGACACGGAGAGAGCCAAAACAAAAGAAGACTGACTAGCTTAGTCAAAATATGATGATATATTTTTCAACAATGTTAGAATAAAATGTTATAATGATTGGATTTATTTAGCGAAACACTCATTTTATAACAAATACAATTGCATGAAAACAATCGTTTTAGAAATTAACTTTGAACACGAACATGAGTTTAATCTTTATTTACAATGGTTGTGAAACATATTTCTAACAATTTGTATTAATCACAATAATTTGTGCAGATGAAAGCATATAATGTCAAACCTGTATTTGTGGTCAACTCTATTAAGCAGCCAGTTTCCAGATTCCTCAATATGTTACTTTGTTGTCAAATGTATATACTTTTTGACCTCTATTAAGCAGCCATCTGTGCTAAGCAGCCACTTCCTGTGCTTCCCTTGGCTGGCTGCTTAAGACAGGTTTGAATGTACACATATGTGGAGGAATCCACAGTACACGCAAAGCCTTCATTCTGATCCGGTGTTTTGTGAAATAGTTCCGGTATAATTTTCAAGGTCATTTCTGTTTGCTGTCAAAATTAAAAACTACAGCCAAAACAAATTCATTACAATATATTACTTTATAATTAACTGTTCATGATTTGTCAGAAAATAGCAAAAATACAAAAGTACATCAAACCGTGCAGGAATACGAAACTCAAGCAGTGACAGAGAAAATGAGTTTTTTTTAACTGAGAAAACTCTTATCATTCATTGGAAAGCATAAAAGAAAATGCAGTTTTAACTTTTGAATTTTTTACAGGACTTCTGTATATTGCTGGTGGCTGCAATGATCTCGGCGATGAACTGAAGAGTGTGGAAAGTTTCAATCCCGTCACCAAGGAGTGGACAACTCTGCCGGATCTCATTACCCAGCGTTCTTACACCAGCATTGCCATTCTGGACGATTGTCTGTACGCTGTAGGCGGGTGGAACGAACCAGACGGCTCTCTAAATTCTGTGGAAAAGCTGGACTTTGAAAAGGTTTGACTAGTGGAAAATATTTTTTAATTTTACATGTATTGCTTAAGTATGGTAAGTATCGGGTGAGTGGCCTAGCGGTTAACTTTGCATGCTGGGTAAAATAAATGCTATAAATAGTTTAACTAATGTTAGCAGACGACAATTCATTCACATGTTTTTCTTATTAGTAGCTGAAATCTCTTGGAATTATGTCGTGCAATTTCATTAGAATTGTGTCGTTACGACACGATTGTATTGAAATATTTTGGGTATTTTCCAGTTTTGTCAATGCATATAATACACATATCAATTTACAGAAAGATGGTTACAATAAACTCTCAATTTGAGATTTACAGAAGACATGACCCTCCCATATTAAATTGTTTCAGTTTATTTTCATATTCTCAGGAAGCAGATTTTCAACAACATGAGATATTCATAACATGACAAATGTATATATTACATACATCGACTTGATACATGGCATTTAAATCAATACAGAATCAAACATTTCTAAAATAAAGACAAATTGTACATGTAAAAAGTAATTTTAACTAAAATAAAGGAGCATAGTTTGAGATGTGATTGTAGTGTAGAGCACACAATTACTTTTATTGGCTTTAAGTAACATTCTGAAGTTTCGGTTTGTTGTGTATGATGTAATTGCCATAGTGTATTTATTTTTAGAATGATCTCACATGAACCTGTGACCTTGTTTACGGAGAGTGTCATAGACTGTGTGTTTTACGTTTATTTATCGTCGCTACCGGTTGCCCATAGATTTTTGGGGGATAGTGCAATGATACAGACAGAGACCCATTCCAGAGTCTCCTCTGGTTCTTTTACGTGCACGGTGTACACCACCGACACGAGACCTCGGTGTAATGTCCCATCTGAAAGACTGTTAATTTTATTAGGGACAGACGGGGGATCGAACCTGCGATCCCTGGATTATCAGTCCAACGTGTTAACCACTGGACTACAGATCCGTCTGACCACACGTGTGTTATTATATGTAGCAATGTGTCTCAATAAGATATTTTGTTTACTTAAATCAGTTCCATTGTGTTAATAGGCAAAGTATGTGAGATGGTACGGTGGTCGCCAGATCGGACAGGTGTGTTTTCTCCGGGTGCTCCGGTTTCCTCCCACACGAATGACCACATTTACGCTTTCACCCGCGCCAACGACAGTTATTAATATAAGTTGTTAAAACTTGCTTCGCAATCGTTGTAAATATAAATAAAGTTTAAACTAATAGTGTTGATAACAGACACAAATAGAGATGGACATAATGTCATGTGTATATTTATTTCTACAGGGCTACTGGGTGGAGGTAGAACCATTGCCTACTGCAAGAGCTGCTCCAAGTTTAGTTGCTGTCAACAATATGTTATATGTAATGGGTGGACGGAACTCAACGCACGAGTTTAACGCTCCATCCACACTGGACACCATGGAAGGGTATGACCCCCGTACGGACACATGGACGGATTTAGGAACTATGTTATCTAGTCGCTGTGAGGCAGCTGCAGTTATCATTTGATTTAGTTTAGTTGTTACACGTAACTTATTGTAACGTGTCTGCCTTCAAGTAGTGTATGTGCTGCATACGACGTCCAATTTATTGGTTGTGAGATTGTAGGTTTTTTCTCGCCCTGTCCCGTTTTAGCCCTGCCTCTTAGCCCCTTTGGGTGGACGGGCAGACCTATATAAACTAGAACTTATCCATCCTTTTCACCAATATGTACTGACCTACTGTCTCTTTGATTACGTAATATTAGGTAATTAGCTGTTAATCACCGTGAGTTTGCAAAATTTTCTAAACCCCAAACACATCCTCCGTACCTACCCCCTTCGCGGCTCATACTGCACCCTACCTCTTTTCTGACCCACCCTGCCCTTTTTTCCACTTTAGAATAAACCCGGGTTTGAGCCCCACCAGAGCCACGCTGGTGGTGTCATTAGGCAACTCTCTCTGCCTCATGACGATGGATTCCACCAGGATTGAGGTATTACCTCATGGCGATGGATTCCACCAGGACTGAGGTATTGCCTCATGGCGATGGATTCCACCAGGACTGAGGTATTGCCTCATGGCGATGGATTCCACCAGGACTGAGGTATTGCCTCATGGTGATGGAGTCCACCAGGACTGAGGTATTTCCTCATGGCATTCCACCAGGACTGAGGTATTGCCTCATGGCATTCCACCAGGACTGAAGTATTGCCTCATGGCGATGAATTCCACAAGGACTGAGGTATTGCCTCATGGCATTCCACCAGGACTGAAGTATTGCCTCATGGCGATGAATTCCACCAGGACTGAGGTATTCCCTCATGGCGATGGATTCCACCAGGACTGAGGTATTGCCTCATGGCGATGGAGTCCACCAGGACTGAGGTATTGCCTCATGGCGATGGATTCCACCAGGACTGAGGTATTGCCTCATGGTGATGGATTCCACCAGGACTGAGGTATTGCCTCATTGCGATGGATTCCACCAGAACTGAGGTATTACCTCATGGCGATGGATTCCACCAGGACGGAGGTATTGCCTCATGGTGATGGATTCCACCAGGACTGAGGTATTGCCTCATGGCGATGGATTCCACCAGGACGGAGGTATTGTCTCATGGCGATGGATTCCACCAGGACTGAGGTATTGCCTCATGGTGATGGATTCCACCAGGACGGAGGTATTGCCTCATGGCGATGAAGCCACCAGGACTGAGGTATTGCCCCATGGCGATGTGATTCCACCATAACTGATGTATTGAGAGGGGTCAATATTTAATTTAATAAAAAGAAGCGTGTTGTCAGTGCTGTGTGTTGTTTATTTGTTTATATGTACATGTATGCTACATGGGTTTGAGACCTTCTGGATTTAAACAAATAAAACTTTATCAAGCCATATCCCCTTAATAAGAACATGTGGAAGTTGTGATAGCACAGTGGTAGCGCTTTCGCTTCAGGTACGAAATGCCCAGAGTTCGAACCCCACTGAAGCCGTTACGATTGTGCCCTTAGGCAAAGCATTAAAATTCCACGTTGCCTCTTCTCTCTCCCTCGTGGCGATGGATTCCATTAGGAATGCCTCGAGCGCGAGATTAATATAAGTTGTAAGAACTTGTTTTGCAATCGAGCTAAAATAAATTTGTATAAACTAATAAGAACATTACTTTGTTTAGCCTCGTTGCGAGACGCCGATGCGCCATACTCGGAGATGCCACTGCTCCCCCATACTCGACTCGAGACAACGACTCTCCACACTCGATATGCCATAGCTCTGCACTCGAGATGCCAATGCGCCACACTCGAGGTGCCATTGCTCTGCACTTGAGATATCGATGCGCCACACTCGCGATGCCATCCATTGCTCTGCACTCGAGATACCGATGCGCCACATTCGAGATACCATTGTTCTGCACTCGAGATACCGATGCGCCACACTCGAGATGCCATTGCTCTGCACTCGAGATACCGATGCGCCACACTCGAGATGCCATTGCTCTGCACTCGAGATGCCGATGCGCCACACTCGAGATACCGATGCGCCACACTCGAGATGCCATTGCTCTGCACTCGAGATGCCGATGCGCCACACTCGAGTTACCGATGCGCCACACTCGAGATCCCATTGCTCTGCACTCGAGATGCCGATGCGCCACACTCGAGATACCGATGCGCCACACTCGAGATGCCATTGCTCCTCCACACTGGAGATACCGACGCTCCACATTCCAGATGCCAACGATCCTTTCGCACTTGACCTATTTATTTAAAGTCATCGATATTAACATAAAGGTTGAATAAACCATTTATTGTCTACGTTGACCAAATTGCCTATGTTGCGAACTTGTTATTTCCTCAAGGAGAAAGGCTAGTGGCAGTTATATGCAATTCATTGATAAAAACTATCTTGTTAAATTGATATTAACGTCTCCAAAAGTAATTGACCTTTTATTATTTGCACGTTTATTATTAATCAAACATAATTTTATGTTTGTTGCATTTATTTTCAAACCTGCAATCAATTTGAAATAATTTCAAACTAAAGGTTCGCTATAACATGACGCATTGAACATATGCTTGGCATCAGGATGTAACAAGGGGCAGACCTGGAGAATATTGTATATATACTATATGTCTGTCTATATATTGTAGGATGTTTTCATGCGTTTATTTTTTGTCGTTACCTGGTTAGGGTAATTGGTGCGACGCCTGCATGAGGTACAAGAAATGCATTGGTTTAAACATATTTATTCCACTATATACATTCACAAAATAATACATGCACACAAAATCAAAGAATAGGAAAGGATTAAATAACGGAAGCAGAGCTTATATAGTTTCTCTCCTTGCAGCTTAAAATACACAGTATGCATATTGCTTAGAAATGACAGAAATATAATACCGACAAGAATGCAGAAGAAAGAGAAGATATTTGAGGATGTAGCACAGGCAGATAGGGGTAAAGTCATTAAGTCGTCTAAACACCTAAACATTATATAGACAAAGATAAAAGAAAAACTCCCACGTTCTTCTATTATGGTGATAGATACTACAAGTATTACATATACGAATTAGAACCAAGTCAAGTGGGCTCCACGAGTATCTCTTTTTAAAAAAAAACTTAATTCAATCACCACTATGCCGCTGTGGATCAAATGAAAACAGTTACCACTTCTTTGAATGTACACACTATTCTAATATTCGAAATGTGCTAAGATTATGCCCTACTGCTAATCTGCATACTATCCTACATGGCGAGGAGACCCTGACCGATGACATTAACAAAATAATATTTGAATATGTCCATAACTTCATTCCTGATACAAAACGATTCTTTTAGTGAAACCCCATGCGTATAAGAAGAAATACATTGATGCAAAGTGAAATTTGGCAGCCTCAGTGGGACTATGCATCGGTTTTTAAATGATTTAATCTAATATCGACATGATGCTGAACATTCCAAACTAGAGTATTCAAAGAAACGCACTTTCTGTGAGTAGCAGAGTTATCCGCCCTGTGTGTTGCGGACGTGACGTCAGTTACGTTTGTAGCGTACGTTGTTGTCAAAGGCGACTTAAAAAAACTGGCGAACATTCGACTTCACATACACGACGTGCAACATGGAAGTCGGAGCGAGTCTCACTAATATACTGGTAAATATTATTTGGGTACATGCCTGATTGATAACAGTGCAATTTCAGTTCAATATATAAGTTTGTGCGCGAGAGAGTGATTTAAACATTGTTCCTGGAAAGAGGCTGAATGGTCAAGTTCTACCAAGGATGCCGGCCCAATCTCTTTCGATACATTTATATCCCATACAGGGCAATTTCCGTTAAATATGATTGCTTGTATGCGAGAGAGAGAGACATAGACAGAGAGTGGGCGAGGGGGCTGGGAGGGAGAAAGAGTCATTTAAACATTGCTCCTGGAAAGAGGCTGAATGGTCAAGTTCTATCACGGATGCCGGCCCAATCTCTTTCGATACATTTGTATCCCATACAGGGCAATTAAGGGATATTCTTGAGTTGTGCAATTGATTGAAAGTACTGCACTTTACCGGTATATACAATTAGTGCAATTCGTGAAACCGATCCCTAATATTTACCCTAACCCTTACATTAACCATAGCAATAACTCTAAGACTAACTCTAACGCTTGTGCTAGCATAAACCCTAAGCCTTACTGTAACAAATAACCATTACCCCTAACAATACAATAACCCCAAACCGTAACCTTTATAACATCCTAGCCCCACAATAACCCTGACACCTTTATTTTATTTTTTTAAAAAGTTTATTTAACGTCGCTACGGGAAGTTTACCTTTTAAGTTTAACAACACCTTTCCTGGGCATGCTCTATCGGTTAACCAGTACTTGTTGCACCAACCTCCGTAAGGAAATGTCAACTGTTTCATATAAAAGGACACGGTCTGAGCGGGGCTCGACCCGTGAACATCACTCTGACCCCTAACCTTACCTATGAACTAAGCATAACACTAACCCTAAGCATTGCGAGTACCGGTAAAGTGTTTTCTATCCAAAAGAGAAGTCCAACACCTGGCTACAGTGAGTTGGTGATACCCCTGCCTCCGAGCAGATAATACTATGTACCAGTAGTACATGTGCTGGTACATAGGGGGACCAGGAACCATGGATATTGTTGGCGTCTTTCCCTCTGTATTAGCTTAAACTAAAACTATATTGTACACATAATGAAATTAAAATACAAGATATATTGTACACAAGCAATGATATTAAAATACAAGATATATTGTACACAAGCAATGATATTAAAATACAAGATATATTGTACACAAGCAATGATATTAAAATACAAGATATATTGTACACAGCCAATGATTTTAAAATACAAGATATATTGTACACAACCAATGATATTAAAATACAAGATATATTGTACACAACCAATGATATTAAAATACAAGATATATTGTACACAAGCAATGATATTAAAATACAAGATATATTGTACACAACCAATGATTTTAAAATACAAGATATATTGTACACAACCAATGATATTAAAATACAAGATATATTGTACACAACCAATGATATTAAAATACAAGATATATTGTACACAAGCAATGATATTAAAATACAAGATATATTGTACACAACCAATGATATTAAAATACAAGATATATTGTACACAACCAATGATATTAAAATACAAGATATATTGTACACAAGCAATGATATTAAAATACAAGATATATTGTACACAACCAATGATATTAAAATACAAGATATATTGTACACAACCAATGATATTAAAATACAAGATATATTGTACACAAGCAATGATATTAAAATACAAGATATATTGTACACAATCAATGATATTAAAATACAAGATATATTGTACACAACCAATGATATTAAAATACAAGATATATTGTACACAAGCAATGATATTAAAATACAAGATATATAGAACCCATAATGCAATTAAAATACAAACGGAGCCACCGGAAAACTCTAAAACACGCCTTTTTACGAGGAAAACAAACACGACGAATGCGCATGCCGGTATCTTCCAGTGCGCATGTCAGCTGCATATCATTAGTGAGGAAATTCATATTAAGATATATACACACATGTCATATATACGTTCATAGAAAGAAATGCAATAGAGATGTAGATATAAAATATTTCAGGTCATTCAGTGTTGTCAATGCAGATTGCCGTTCCCTATTATTGTGGAAGTCGTTATAGCGCAGTGGATGTATTTTGTGACATATCCAAGGCCTTTGATAGAGTTTGGCACCGGGGACTACTTCATACACTTTCTTCTATCGGCATTCAAGGTCCCTTACTTGGCTGGTTCTCCTCATATCTTTCAAATAGAAAGCAACGTGTTGTCCTGGCAAATTCTACATCCGATATTTCATCCATAGATGCAGGTGTTCCCCAAGGATCCATCCTCGGTCCATTGCTCTTTCTAATATACAGCAATGACATTGTAAACGATATTCGTGCAAATATTCGACTATTTGCAGACGATACTAGTCTTTATATTGTTGTAGAAGACGTTGTTGATTCATTCCGCAAATATTCTCAACCATGATCTTTCCCGGATCATCAACTGGTCGAAAGCTTGGCTTGTTTCCTTTAATCCTTCCAAGACTGAATCCGTGATCTTCTCTCGTAAGCTCAGGAAACCTATTCATCCCCAGTTATATATTGATGGTAATCCTATCCCACAAGTCAGTACTCACAAACATCTTGGACTCACCTTTTCCGAGGATGCCAAATGGATATCGCACATACAGGCTTTCATTAACAAGGCATGGCAACGCATTGGCATCTTAAGAAGTCTAAAATTTCTCTTATCTCGTTGTAGCCTAGAAAAAATGTATATATCATTCATTAGGCCCCTCTTGGAGTACGCTGATGTTGTCTGGGAAAACTGTACGAACAAGATCAAATGCGACATCGAATCCGTTCAATTAGAAGCAGCTAGAATTATCACAGGTGCTACCAAATACTGTAACACCGACATACTCTATACCGATCTTAGCTGGGATACTTTAGCTGAAAGGCGACGCAAGCATCGCCTTGTCTTACTTTATAAGATGAAAAATGGACTTTCATCCGCTTACCTGTCAAATCTAATTCCACCCCAGCCAAATCAGCCATATGCCTTACGATCACTTACAGCTATACCCAATATTCACTGCAAAACTCAATCGCATGCTTCTTCTTTTCTGCCTCTAACTATTCGCCAGTGGAATATACTTCCACAAGAACTTAAAAATGCCTCAACCATAGGAGAATTTAAAAGCAAGCTGAATACTAGGGCTAAACAAAAGAAAACAATTTACAACATTGGCAATAGGAAACACAAAGTATATCACGCACGCCTTCGCTTGGGGTGCAGTGCGCTAAGCTTCGATCTTCACAGAAGAAATATTGTTCCTTCTCCTCTGTGCATATGCGGCGTTGTAGAGACTACATTCCACTTCCTGTTTCAATGTCCAAGATACAATGCATTGCGCCAACACTATCTTCACGATCTCCCATGTGCACATACGTTAAATAATCTACTGTACGGTGATGACCGACTTACATTCGAAGTCAATAAACACATCTTCCTACGAGTCCAAGGGTTCATAGCAGCAACTAAGCGCTTCGAGATCTAGTCATTTACCATCAAATGTCCGACCCCCTATATATGCAGCGTGTGAGACAGTACCTAGTATGTTCTACTAATGTTATAAACTAACACTAATTAATGCATTGAATCAGGATAACAATTAGTCACCGTGTGCATTAAAATTCAATATCAGGTTTAAACTATATAGAATTAAACCTATCCAATGCTCAAAGAATACCTACCATACACTGGCTCTAATGTGTTAAATTTATATGTTTGCAAACTCCACTAGGGAAAGGAATTTGTACAAGCATTTTAATATGCTTGTTTTCCAATCCAAATTATTTCTCTTGTAACACTTTATTCTTATATGTTATTTTCTGAATAAAATATGTTTAAACTAAATTTGTATAAACTAACCTAAACGTTCCCTATTAGGGGTCACACAACTATTATAAGGCATATCTTGTTGCGGAAAATGGTTAGCTGTTGAGTAACGGCTCATATCTTCCAGTCAGTTTCGAGTGCATAGACAATTTTAGACAATGACTAAGTCACATGGTCCAATGAAAAAGCCACATTTCTCGCTTCTAAATCATATAGACGCGACCTACTTATGTACGTTGTCTAAGTCGGATAGATCAACTCATTGGCCCGTCTTAACGAAATATACACCTCGCTTCGCTCGGTATATAGTTCGTTAAGACGGGCCAATTCGTGATCTATCCTATGCGTAGATAATATTATACCAGTGTCAATGAAGTGCAAGAGCTATGATTATACATATGCAAATATTACGTAACTGAGATAAGCTGATTACCGCATACACCGTCGTAAATATATATGGGCACAGTAACAACGATATCATTATATTATAAGTGATTGCAATGATCGTATTGAAGTGAACTAACACCCTCCGAACAAAGGTATGCGCACTTACTGGATATCTACTTGACATATCACATACTATAAATGCCGTTTGTATATTATTATAAGGTATCATACGTACGGTCTTTAGCTTAGTTTATATACATTTATATTAGCTCGATTGCGAAACAAGTTCTTATAAGTTATATTAATCACTCTCGAGACCTCATCCCTGATGGAACTCATCGCCACGAGGGAGAGAGAAGAGGCATGTGGAAGTTAAATACCTTGCCTAAGCGCACCGTCGTAAATGCTACAGCGGGGCTCGTGTTTACTATTGACTTCAATGACAACAAACGTCAATTCAGGAGCCTGGATGACCGTTATATGAAATCCTACTTTCACGTTTGAAAGTTTGTATACCACAAAAACACTCAATCTGTTCAATGTATTCAGAATAAGTTGTAGTAGCAATGCAGTTATACGTGAAAAAATGCATTTTATTTGCTTTTTTGCGATGTAATGTCGCTTTAATAAATTAACTTTATTAATAGTAATTTATTTCTCTAATATGCCGCGAGTGACTAGCTCGAACTGCAGTTGCATCACTTCTGTGTTTTCATCTAAATTGTTTTATATTGTTTAATGACCAGTAGGCCTACAGCATTAACACTTTATTTATTTTACAACGATTGCGAAGCAAGTTCTAACAACTTATATTAATCACTCTCGTTGGCACGGATGAAAGCGTACATGTGGTCATTCGTGTGGGCGGAAACCGGAGTACCCGGAGAAAATCCACCTGTCCGATCTGGCGATCACTCATCGCCACGAGGGAGAGAGAAGAGGCATGTGGAATTTAAATACCTTGCCTAAGCGCACAATCGTAACTGCTACAGCGGGGCTCGTGTTTACTATTGACTTCAATGACAACACACGCCAATTCAGGAGCCTGGATGACCGTTATATGAAATCCTACTTTCACGTTTGAAAGTTTGTATACCACAAAAACACTGTTAAATTGATCAATGTTTGTTCAATGTATTCAGAATAAGTTGTAGTAGCAATGCAGTTATACGTGAAAAAAAGCATTTTATTTGCTTTTTGCGATGTAATGTCGCTTTAATAAATTAACTTCATTAATAGTAATTTATTTCTCTAATATGCCGCGAGTGACTAGCTCGAACTGCAGTTGCATCACTTCTGTGTTTTCATCTAAACTGTTTTATATTGCTTAATGACCAGTACAGCATTAAAACTTTATTTATTTTACAACGATTGCGAAGCAAGTTCTAACAACTTATATTAATCACTCTCGTTGGCACGGAAGCGTACATGTGGTCATTCGTGTAGGAGGAAACCGGGGTACCCGGAGAAAACCCAGCTGTCCGATCTGGCGATCACCGTACCATTTCACATACTTCCCTGTCCGAGAATCGAACCCGGGTTACATTGGTGAGATGCGAGGCGCTAACTACTGCGCTAATCGGACAGCCATCGGAATGCTACTAGCATACATATATACACTAGCGTTATTGAACAATATTCAATGATAATACAAATCCATCAAAATGTATGGATGAAAGTAGAACAATTCCGTAGAGTACATGAGTTTATTGCGTACCTGTCATGCGCAGTATTTCTCATTCTGTCGCCCGAGGCTGTGTCTTGTCCTCTATTTGATTAATCATTTATGTGACAGCTAGTGAACACGACAAATCGCCGGCAACACTGTTCATCTTCTGTTGACGGTGTTGGGGTAACTCTTCTGCTTTAATTGGTTTGTGTATATCGCCTTCTTACAGTGACGTGTAATTAAGACGTTTGTTTTTAAAAAAAGAGATATAAAGTGAAAAAACGACGTTGATACCAAAATCTGTTGGATAATTTACGTCGTAGAAAAAGAACGCGGCTTGTAAATTTGTAAACAGGAGTTGCGGCATATTTTGAAGGTAAGCTATTCAAATGCTCCTTGATTTTATTCCGAAACTATACCAGATGACATAGAAAGCGCGCACCTACATTGTTTACTAGAGGACATAGAAAACGCACACCTACATTGTATACTAGAGGACATAGAAAACGCACACCTACGTTATATACTAGAGGACATAGCAAACGCACACCTACGTTATATACTAAATGACATAGAAAACGCACAACTACATTATATACTAGAGGACATAGAAAACGCACACCTACATTATATACTAGAGGACATAGAAAACGCACACCTACATTATATGATTATTATTACATGGAAACGAAATACGAAGGATTCCATCAAAGATATATCACATCTTTATTACAAAACACAAACTGAACAACTAAAAATATTCCCAAATGTTTAAAGCTATGTATTTATAAATTTTATATAGTTATTGTTTTTCATGTAAAAACACACTTATCCGAAGTGTGCGTTTTCTATGTCCTCTATTATATATAGGCCTACTTGACGACATAACTTTAATGAAACCTCACCTTTCTAAGAAGCGGATACTCGTTAATCGTAACTGTACATGTCTGGATGTTAATTAATACAAAGAAGCACATAACTCTTCTGCCCTACTCATGTTCGTGTGTATGATTTACGTTTATTTATCGTCGCTACCGTTTGCCTATATGAGCGACGCCTCCTGAAGAGATTAGTCATTTTTGATTTTTGGAGGATAGTGCAATGATACAGACAGAGACCCATTCAAAGAGTATCCGCTGGTTCCATTACATGCATGGTGTAAAGCATCGACACGAGACACAGAGACCCATTCCAGAGTCTCCTCTGGTTCTTTTACGTGCACGGTGTAAAGCACCGACACAAGGCCTCGGTTTAAAGTTCCACCTTTTATTATGGTCAGACGGGGGATCGAACTTGCGATCCCTGGATTACCAGTTCAGCGTGTTACCACTGTACTACAGATCCGTCTGTCTACTCATGTTCTTCTTGGTTCGCAGGTATAGACAAGAACCTAAGACACAATTGCAGGTAAACTGGCTGAATGTCTGAACTATTTGGTATATATTGGGTTACTGTTACCCATGGAACAGTGTATACTCATTTACCTTAACCAACACTCACTAACAATCCTGCGACACCCCCCATAGCAATACACTTATTGTTCACCCTTGAACAAGATATTGGTGTCAGAGTAGTAGCCTGGGAACAGGCTTTCATATATTTTGCCTGGTCAGTCAAGTCATATAGATATATTTTAACACCGAGACCATTAATTGGGCCGTATTGAGTTTCGGATAATGTCATTTTGCCAGAAGTTAGTGCAAACTCGACAGAACCCAGGCTAGTGTCCTTCTTTATTTATTGCTGTGTTTGTTTCTGTTTTGCGTGAATTTAGTGTAACATTTGACTAATTGTAAAACCACAGGAATAAATTAGTGACTGTCCCACGATGAAATCGTTTGCCATTGTCGAGTACCGGTCAAGTTAATGGAATATATCATGATCCTTAAGCGGCCTAAGAATTTGTCAATTTACGATACGACTCTTTGGGCAAATTGTTTTTTGTTAGTTGTTTGTTTAACCATATATGATTGCCTATTGTACGAGTACATGCATATATTTACACTTACAGACGGATATGTAGTCAAGTAGTTAGCACGTTGGATTGGTAATCCAGGGATCGCATGTTCGATCCCCCGTCTGACCTTAATACAATTAAGAGTCTTTCAGATGGGACTTTAAACCGATGTCTCGTGTCGGTACTTTACACCGAGCACGTAAAAGAACCAGATGAGATGAGACTCTGGAATGGGTATCTGTCTGTATCATTGCACATTCCAAAAATCTAAAATGACTAATCTTTTCAGGAGGCGACCGGAAGCGCCGATAAATAAACGCAAATAAACGCAAATAAAAGCAAATGGGTTGCTGGGCAACAGAAGGTTCCAGCAACATTAAATTAATTCTTTCCCGGTAATGAAAATTGTACAAAATTATATAACTGGGGGCATGCAATTGATTACATGTACACATTAAATAGTTGTTAAATTTAATTGAATTAGAGGCACTGTGAATGTCAATGGTATCTAAAATTACCCTTTGAACGAAAAGTTCGGAGCCCGTTTTCCACTGGTCACTATCCCAATGTTTGATAACAAGACCGATGTTTAATCACACATTATTAAACTCTTTTTGTTATTGTTTCATGTATAATAGACTTTACTGGTGTAATATATAGGGTCAACCTCACAATACCCATCAAATATGCAATACCCCGTGACCTTGAGTATGCATGTTCAAGGTCAAGTGAAGGTCATGCGAATTCAACCATTTGTTACTGTGTGAAATAGTAAATAAGCTCTAGTTCGTTGATTGTACAGTCAAACCTGTGTTAGTGGTCACCTCCATTAAGCAGTCAACCTGTATTAAGCAGCCAGTTTCCAGATTCCCAATATGTTGTTTTATTATGCATTTGCCCTCTATTAAGCAGCCACATGTGCTAAGCATCCACTTTCTGTGATTCCCTTGGCTGGCTGCTTAAGACAGGTTTGACTATACCTCTATGGACGAAATTTCACTGGTTTCTAAATCAGTAGTCCAATGGTTAAAACTTTATTTATTTTACAACGATTGCGAAGCAAGTTTTCTAACAACTTATATTAATCACGTTCGTTAGCGCGGATGAAAGCGTAAATGTGGTCACTCGTGTGGGAGGAAACCGTAGTACCCGGAGAAAACCCACCTGTCCGATCTGGCGACCACCGTATCATCTCACATAGTTCCCGGTCCGAGGATCAAACCCGGGTTGCATTGGTGAGAAGCGTCCAATAGTATATATCGTTACTACTGACTTAAGTTATACCGATCAATATCTTATTAAAAATAAATTAATACAATGTATTCAATACCAAATACCATTACTACTGTGTTAAGTTGTGCCGATCACTAATCGTAATATTATGTTCTTAAAATAGCTATCCAATAGCATTACCCGTTACTACTGATATAAGTCGCCCAATAGCATTGGTTCTTAAAATAGCCCCTCTGGGTCCATGCTGCTTCCAATTCAGTAGTGGGGCGACCATCCCCTACCCAGCGGGTCCTCAGGTGGCGGATAGGGGAAACGGCCCTCAGATATGGGGGTTAGCTGTGAATCAAATAAGCAGTCCCGGACCATATGGCGGTGTACCTACAAGGACGGGGCAGGATAGCACATGGCAAAGCTACTCCTATTAAATACTCCACGTGTCCCACAACGGGTGCATCAGGCGAACATATGGACCGCCTTAAAAGTCCTAGCCTAAGGGTGAGGTAACCCCAACAGAAACCTCGAATGCTGAAGCCGGAAGTACTGGGCCGCACGGCGCATTCTAATAAACCACGGTACTACGCATAACGCAACATGAATCACAAAATAGCCCCTACATAGCAAACAGTTTTAATTTGTGTCGATCAATATCATTGGTTCTCAGCATGACATCTAATAGCACCGTTAATACTGATGTCCAATAGCATATACCCTTAATAGTCATAGTTTAAAACACTGTGACGTCATACCTTTGTACTTGCAGTCCATTACATATTAAATATAGTTTCTCTATTTTTCAGCTTTTACATTACTATATTATTCCAATGTGCAGTTCTCACTTATAGTGCTATCTTTTGATTGCATTTGATTGTATATATGTTGAGGGCCTCATTGTAGATTAACTTTTGTTAAATGAGTACTCTCGTTAAATAAAGTCTTTATTATTATTATTATTATTATTAATATTGGACTGCTGTCAAAAGACCAGATTATTATATTGAATCATACTCGTACACGTACGAAATTTAACAATTTTAATTAGTAGGATAGTGTTGTATAAGTGTGTGTTTTAAGTAAGATATATGCCTCAAACGGATCCAATATGTAAACTATTGGTAGCCTACTGTCTTCGGCGCAACGCGCATCACACAGTGCAATATGTTTACATATTGGATCGTTTTCGGCTTATATCCTATACACAATGTTGATACTAATATCCAATATCATAATTTATACCCTTACTACTAATGTCAATTGAGTCGTTCTACCTTACACATGTTGGTTAGGAAATAGTGTATGTTGTTTAATTGCCGCCCTTATATTCAAGTACATGTACACAATTTCATAAACTAAAACAGAACCCCCGGTTTTATAATGGAAACCTATACTAGGGGTTTGTATGTTGCGGCTCCAGGGCACTAATATAAGTGTTGCGGCTGCAGGACACTAATATAAAACATGTTACCCCCCAACGTGCCGACCCTCATTGGCATATATACCTTTACTACGGATTAAAAACATTGACTAATGTATGTGCACGTCTGTGAAACTGGTCGCTATGCATGCTGTCGTTAAAATTTGTGCTCTACATATAAAACAGCGAATAACATATTTTATTCACACAAGTTTGGGTTGTAAATCTGAACTACAAAGAACTCATCTAAAGGCAAACAAACTTCGCTAATGATCAACGTCAACGTCATAAATCAGAATATGTCTTGAGGTTAGTAGTATTCAAATCTCAAAACGAACGAGATTTCATCCGAGAATAAGGTTCAATAATACATTTCTTGCTTTGATCCAAGTAGTATGAGCTGCTAGGTGAGATGCAATGTGCTTCAGGAATGGCACCGTGGTTGAGTGGTAACACGTTGGACACTTACTTCAGGGATGTCCGTGTTTATTTAGGGGCCAGGAGCGGTGCCTCTGGAGGAGAACCCTTTCTTGCATTAGCCCGACACGTTGCATCCGGTGGAGAAATATATAATGTCAAACTTGTATTAAGAGACCACCAACGCGAAGGTCAAACGTGGTCTCTAAGCAGGAATGGTCTCTTAATATAGACTAATTGTTCCTTAACACAAACCGGATGTGATCTCTTAATACAATTGGTCTCTTAACCCATTCAACCCCAAGTAACTGACATGGACTGGTGCATGATATTTTAGACCAATAAATTAATAAGAAAATTACCCTTGGACCAGTTCATTTATCAAAATGGGTAATTTTATCTAAATATAGTAATAATTATTATTTGCAAAAAGTGCAGATCCTGGTGAGACGGCTCGTCACGAGCCGGCTCATCTGGATCTACACTTTTTGTAAGCCTACTTAGAGGCCTGTGGTGTTGAAAGTGTTAATATACGTGATCTTGCGAGAAAGTTTGACTGATACACACCAACGTATCTGGTGTTCATATAAATGTACCGAAGGACTCTTGCTGTCATCGTCAATTATAAAACAATCAGAAAACTAACTTTATTCGTACACGTAGCTTTCGATAAACTCCGATTCACTGACAGTGGAAGTAACACTTCGCAAGCATAGCTGGAGTAGTAATCAACCAAGCATTACCTAATTAACTAGCGATGACGTCAACTATGATGTGTGCTGTTCTACCATAGCTCGTACATATATATTTACTAATATGATATCAATGGAACGATGTTAAGTTAGGGGCGTAGATTATGTTAATACACAATGATGACAAGGCAGACAAGTCTTAAGTTTATACAAATTTATTTGAGCTCGATTGCCAAACACGTTCTTGTAACTTATATTAATCACTCTCGAGACCTCATTCCTGATGGAATCCATCGCCACGAGGGAGAGCGAAGAGGCAACGTGGCATTTAAATGCCTTGCCTAAGGACACAATCGTAACGGCTCCAGCGGGGCTCGAACTCCGGGCCGTTCGCACCTGAAGCGAACACGCTACCACTGCGCTACCACGACTTCCACGCAAGACACACAATCGAACGGACCATTAAAATATTACCGTGACAGTTCACTTACATGATCAGCTCTACGCTCGCTACCAAAGTTGGTTGCAATGAGAGACATCTCTAAGTTTCTATTACCTCCCTTGGCATATACAGTCTGATTTATTCCAAAATGTGAATAGGTCCTTTCAGTTACACTCCTTTGTTTTTACTGTTGTGTCCTAACCAGATGTTGCGGTATGATAAATGTCATTCTATCCAAATCGTGTTAATTAACCGATAGATAGCATTATTTTACAAATAAGTATCCATTGCATATACTGTAGGTTATCTGTCGAGATACAGTCATTTAATAATCATATAAAGCGATAGTGGAATAAAATTGCTAGCATGTTGTGCAAAGAAAACTACGATAAAAACAGTGGAAAACACTAAATAGGACATATCTACTTTTAGAGAGTATTCAGGGGCAGTAACTGACCGAGGTTTTATGAACAAGATATAGAGGATATTTGTGTTTATTAGTCTAATATATACACAACTCCTTTTCTTTTATGATTTCCAATGACTTTGGCTATTACATATTTTACTATTTGTTTTCAAATTATATTCATTTTAGCTGTCCCTGTCTGGAGCCTCATTACACTACGTGACACAACCGCACAACCACTTATGTTACTGTGAACGGTCGTAATAAGAAATAGTTCCAGTATAATTTTCAAGTTAGTTTCTGCTTGCTGTCAAAATTAAAATCTACTGACAAACCAAATTCATTAGAACACATTACTTAATAATTAACTGTTCATGATAGTCAGAAAATAGCTAACATTCAAAATTACATCTAACAGGAATACGAAATGCAACGGGTGGCAGAGAAAATGCCACCATTCACTGGTTTAAAGCGGTGCAAGATGGAGTTTTCTTTCACTGATAAAACTCTATCATTCATTGGAAAGCATAAAAGAAATATATATATATGTACATTTGTGTTATATCGTGTATTAGTATACCTCACATGACTAGTCAATGTTCGAACATGTGTATAAAACTAAAGGGAATGCAGTGTTTACAGCAAAACATCGCCTATAGCTGTATACATCATAAAAACATATTTTGTACTTATTTCCTTGTATAGCCGTCCTGTCCCGTTTCCGCATATCAACTGAACCATTTGACACGGCTTGAGGTTTTTCCATTAATCGTCGGCCTCTGGTGTTAGGTTCATTTGGTATATACTTAGGATGTGAACTGATGATTATGCATATATATAGCATATCTGTTTCAACTTAATGATATGTTGACATCTTCAAATGTTTTGTATTTGTATTGTTGTGTTGACAATCAGACACCAACAGGAACGGTAATCATGTGTTGTACGTGTATTTATCGTCGCTACCGGTTGCCCATACGAGCGACGGCTCCTTAAGAGATTGGTCATTTTAGATTTTGGAGGATATTGCAATGACATTTGTAAAATAAAATGTGTGTTTTACATTTATTTATCGTCGCTACCGGTTGCCCATATGAGCGACGGCTCCTTAAATATTAGTCATTTTAGATTTTGGAGGATATTGCAATGACATTTGTAAAATAAAATGTGTGTTTTACGTGTATTTATCGTCGCTACCGGTTGCCCATATGAGCGACGGCTCCTTAAGAGATTAGTCATTTTAGATTTTGGAGTATAGTGCAATGATAGATATACCAATTACAGAGTTTCCTCTGGTTCATTTAAGTACTCGGTGTAAAGCATCGACACGAGACTTCGGTTTTTAAAGTCACATCTGAAAGACTGTTAATATTATTAGGATCAGACGGGGGATCGAACCTGCGATCCCTGGATTACCAGTCCAGCGTGTTATGCTACACTTGTTATAACAATGATTTATTCATGTGTACTACAGCGACTTTCCGGCTTAATATGGACGAGGACGACCTCAGGTGGCACCGTATGCTACAGTTTGTCCTAGTTTCAAAAGCTTCTATTTCGTTTAAAAATGGCGAAATTGCGATGTTTGTTTATTTATGAACCCAATATGTTGCTGATTGATTACATGCCTATATTGAATGTTGGACGCTCCGCTTACCGAGTACATACAGAATGCGCATGCGCAACTAGGAACGGGAGCTCAATGTACTAAGGATGTAGATATGTGCAGACCATAGGCATGATGCAAACTTGGGCGGAGTAAACTAATAGTTGCAATGGCAATGAGCGAACGCTCCCATGTCCACACCCGTGGTCGAGTGGCTAAGGTCGCTGACTTGTATACCACTTTAACCTATCATCACTGATAGTCGCTGGTTCGAGCAGCGCCCAGACCGTGTCTCTTTATATATATCATATTTGGCATTTTCTTACAGAGGTTGGTGCACAAAGTACTTGTTAACCGCTGGAGTCTGTCCAGGAAAGGTGATGTTAGGTAAATTGCCCGTCGCTCAGGTGGGCAACCGCTAGCGAAGTTAAATTTTAAAAAACAACACACTCCCTTGCACTTCTATTTTATATGGTTTTATTTAACGTCGCTAGCTGTTGCCCATATGAGCGACGGACAGTTTAGCTAAGATCACATTTCCTGGGCAGGCTCCAGCTGTTAACCAGTACTTGGTACACCAACGGGGATATCAATGTTTGCTTCGAGCCGCAATGTTGAGCAACATGCATCTGTGCAGTTGCACATCGTCTGATATGTTGTATACTTACAAAATAATATTTGTTTTCCCGTTGTTTATCGGCGAATAAATCACTGTTTGGAGTTTGGATGCCAATGAATTAACCACACATGCATCAGAACGATATAACAGTGGTTCATTCACCGATAAACAACGGCAAGATAAACATATTTCCATTCTAGCATGAACCATGTGTGTGTTCTATTGTCTCCTTGTCTGTTATTTGGCTGGTGTCTTTACAAAATACCTCCCTGTAAAATACCGTATGTATTCCAGTGGCACTGAAAATAAACCTCCAGCTGTGAATACTATATTTCTAGTACGTATGGTTATTAGCGCTACAAATCATGCCCAATCGCTGTTCAATTCCTGGTGTTTTACTATGACTTATTTAGTCCTACGTCATGTGATTTTCATTCATAAATAAGTTTTTTTTACAGAGGGAGCAAAATTCAACAGCCATAAAATAGACCTTCTGTAGCCGTGGTTTATTGCAGACGGTGGATTTTGTTCTTTGTTTATAAGAGCAGAATATCAAGTCATGTTAGATTAATCAATACAAGTTTTAGCTGAAGGTTTTGTATGTTTTCTGCAACTTCAACAAAAGTACCCAGCAACCGACGCATCATTCACTTCCCGCGTAAAATGCATTTTGTATTGTTCTTGGTCCAAAGACAGTGTGATGCAAACGTCTTTGATGCAACATTACCTATTAACAACTAGTAAGTGTGAAATTTATGAAATATCATATAAACATATATGCCGAAAATATCATTATATATACACCAAAATCACATGTGTTTCATTTCTTTATGCCCCCATCTCGTCATTAGTTACAATAAACCATTCATTACATATACTACCATAAAGGAAATATTCTGACAATCATAGTAATTTGGAAATCCTTTCCGCTTTTAAATGACACGCAGTTGCCTAATTTTTCTGCACAATCGTGTCTGATTTTATGCATGTTATGCGCACTATTGGGGCAGTTTGTGTTTGGTAATGGACAGACATGTTGACGAATGATATAACTTCCTTAATAACAATTTTACACGAGGGATGTTCTATAATTTTACGGGGCAATGTTGTTATATCAGCAGTTTTACACAAGGGATGTTCCATAAATACCAGCAATGTTCAATATCTGCAATTTGACACGTGGGGTGTTCAATAGCAACTAGTAATGTTATTATATCAGCAATTTCCTCGAGGGGTGTTCCATAGATACTAGTAATGTTATTATATCAGCAATTTCCTCGAGGGGTGTTTCATAATTACAAGCAACGTTATTATATCTACAATTTGACACAATGTGCATTTCGCAATTACTAGTAACGTTCATTTATCTACAGTATTATACGAGAAGTTTTCATAATTACTGCTAAATTATGTATGATATGAGTGTTCCATACAGCCTGGATGGTTAGAATTGTGTGGTTTACGTTTATTTATCGTCGCTACCGGTTGCCCATATGAGCGACACCTCCTGATGAGATTAGTCATTTTAGATTTTTGGAGGATAGTACAATGATACAGACAGAGACCCACTCCAGAGTCTCCTCTGGTTCTTTTACGTGTACGGTGTAAAGCACTGACACGATACCTCGGTTTAAAGTCCCATCTGAAAGACTATTAATTTTATTAGGGTCAGACGGGGGATCGAACCTGCGATCCCTGGATTACCAGTCAAACGTGTTAACCACTGGACTACAGATCCGCCTGATGAGGGTTAGAATTAATATCGCTTATTACACATACCTAATCTGTAATTGCAACTTGTTTACATTAACCTCAGGGGCGTAGCTAGCCTGGGTTCCAGTCTGTCGAATTTTCACTATTTTATTTCTTGCAAAAATGACATCAGAAACTCAATACGGCTGAATCAGAACGCTCGTTTCAACGCGAATTGCGCCGCTTTAGAAATTTTCAAAACAAATTGAAAAATTCTACGAAATCTCTTTTTGACGTACATGTTTGCCGAATAAACCTACATGTTAGTGGAAACACATTTTATTGATAATGTTATTCACAGTTAAAACTCTCCCGTCGAAGATTTTTTGTTGTTGCTGACAGAACCCGTGTCCTAGTATGGAAATGTGACCTGCTATGGCCAATGTCTGTGGCAATTGTTTGCAAAGTATACATGCACGCAGCTTAAAGTTGTGTTTTATTTGAAGAACAATATAAAGACTCGGGATAGGCGTTATATTTGGACAGATGTGTACAACATTGTTTCAGATAGGGCCATTTTACTGATCGATGCGAAATCTGACATCCCACAGAGTAGAATCCCTGTACTTAAATATATATACTAGTACCCCCAAACGTGCCGAATCCCTGTGGGCTGAATTAATGGTCATGGTGGACATGCCAAATACCTACTGTACTTTTTATTGCATTGTATGCCTATCAGTTGAATTCTAATTTTCTGTGACAATCTACAGACCACGGCCTGTAATGCCTATATATAAACTTTATTTATTTTACAACGATTCGCAAGTTTTAACAACTTATATTAATCACTCTCGTTGACGTGGATAAAAAGCGTAAATGTGGTCATTCGTGTGGGAGGAAACCGGAGCACCCGGAGAAAACCCACCTGTCCGATCTAGCGACCACCGTACAATCTCACATACTTATCGAGGATCCGAGGATCGAACCATGGTTGCATTGGTAGGAGCCACACCCCTGAAAGTGAGGATGAAACCGAAATGTCTAGTCAAATTAAGCCGCGTATAGACACGCTGTTATGACTTGCTACTAAATGAGATGACATGTCATATGTTGCCCCTCCTTAGGTAGCTTGAACGATTGCCCTTTGGTTGGGCTATCTGTCATGTCCAGCCGTACAAGTCTGATTTGGTATGCACGTTTTGATCGGTCAGTTTAGGTCCATATGCAAATCACATTTGACCACCTTGTACTTCCTACGTTACGACATTATAATAAATATGTAGTTAATTACTATTTATGGTTAGTTCGTTATACATTGTACATGTGTGTACGTCACATCCATTACGTGCATACCCCGTTGCCGTTGATTATTAATTAATGTGTAGGTAAGAATATGTTAAATTGTGCTTTACTGGTACATAGTGACGGTTACTGCGTTAATTAGTTCACATATACGTACATTAATGTGCTCAACGTTGTATAACGTATTAGTAAATGGCTTGGCATTCCGTGACCCAACCCCTTTGCATGCATTTGTATACTAGAGGACATAGAAAACGCACACTTCGGATAAGTGTGTTTTTACATGAAAAACAATAACTATATAAATACATAGTTTTAAACATATTGGAATATTTGTAGTTGTTCAGTTTGTGTTTTGTAATAAAGATGTGATATATCTTTGGAACCCTTCGTATTTCGTTTTCATGTAATACTAATCATATAATGTAGGTGTGTGTTTTCTATGTCCTCTAGTATATAATGTAGATGTGCGTTTTCTATGTCCTCTAGTATATAATGTAGGTGTGCGTTTTCTATGTCCTCTAGTATATAATGTAGGTGTGCGTTTTCTATGTCCTCTAGTATATAATGTAGGTGTGCGTTTTCTATGTCCTCTAGTATATAATGTAGGTGTGCGTTTTCTATGTCCTCTAGTATATAAGGTAGGTGTGCGTTTTCTATGTCCTCTAGTATATAATGTAGGTGTGCGTTTTCTATGTCCTCTAGTATATAAGGTAGGTGTGCGTTTTCTATGTCCTCTAGTATATAATGTAGGTGTGCGTTTTCTATGTCCTCTAGTATATATTGAAAAGGCAATACACGATGTTTAAGACAAGACAATTCTAACCCGTTACACGTACTGGAGATAACAACGTGCTACTATTTCACACACATCTCTTCAGAATATATGACCTCAAAGGTCAAACTTATGATTCGTGTACAACCAATCCGTCAAAGAACCAGGATTTAACGTTAGGGAGGAAGGGGTGGAGGTAGGGGTGGGGGAGGGGCCGATTTTTATTGTCAATATGTTAGGGGTGGGATTTGTATTTATTATTGTCAATAGGATAGGTTCATGTCACGCATGAGAAATTTCGGTTTTGTAAATGAATTACGGTCAAATATCTGTGGTTAAGAAGCCTGCCAAGGGAATCACAGAAAGTGGCTGCTACGCACAGGTTGTTGTTTAATAGAGGGCAAATGTATAATAAACCAACATATTGGGAATCGGGAAACTAGCTGCTTACTACAGGTTGGCTGCTAAATACAGGTTGGCTGCTTAATACAGGTTGGCTGCTTAATACAGGTTGGCTGCTTGGCAGCTTAATACAGATTGGCTGCTTAATACAGATTGGCTGCGTAATACAGATTGGCTGCTTAATACAGGTTGGCTGCTTGGCTGCTTAATACAGGTTGGCTGCTTAATACAGATTGGCTGCTTAATACAGGTTGGCTGCTTGGCTGCTTAATACAGGTTGGCTGCTTAATACAGATTGGCTGCTTAATACAGGTTGGCTGCTTAATACAGGTTGGCTGCTTAATACAGATTGGCTGCTTAATACAGATTGGCTGCTTAATACAGGTTGGCTGCTTGGCTGCTTAATACAGGTTGGCTGCTTAATACAGATTGGCTGCTTAATACAGGTTGGCTGCTTGGCTGCTTAATACAGGTTGGCTGCTTGGCTGCTTAATACAGGTTGGCTGCTTAATACAGGTTGGCTGCTTGGCTGCTTAATACAGATTGGCTGCTTAATACAGATTGGCTGCGTAATACAGATTGGCTGCTTAATACAGGTTGGCTACTTGGCTGCTTAATACAGGTTGGCTGCTTAATACAGATTGGCTGCTTAATACAGGTTGGCTGCTTGGCTGCTTAATACAGGTTGGCTGCTTAATACAGATTGGCTGCTTAATACAGGTTGGCTGCTTAATACAGGTTGGCTGCTTAATACAGATTGGCTGCTTAATACAGATTGGCTGCTTAATACAGGTTGGCTGCTTGGCTGCTTAATACAGGTTGGCTGCTTAATACAGATTGGCTGCTTAATACAGGTTGGCTGCTTGGCTGCTTAATACAGGTTGGCTGCTTGGCTGCTTAATACAGGTTGGCTGCTTAATACAGGTTGGCTGCTTAATACAGATTGGCTGCTTAATACAGGTTGGCTGCTTAATACAGGTTGGCTGCTTAATACAGGTTGGCTGCTTAATACAGGTTGGCTGCTTAATGGCGGTGACCACACACTAAAACAGCTTCGAGTGTAGTCACATTCTTATTATTTTCGAACGAAACATCATGGATCAAGAAATGCATGACACTGTACTGTATATTCGGGACTTCTTAGGTGGGTGTGCGTTCGGTGTGCCCCCCTCCCTAACACCAACCTCTGGAATTCGCTAATGCCCTGTAGACCACTCCCAACATAATTCTGCAATCTGCGCATTTTTATTTACATATGATGTGGAACGTTCGTTCAGAAATGAGCTAACTCTACCAACCTATTGTATGTTAATATTGTTAATTATGTACATTTGAACAGATCACGTGACTATCAATGACGTGGAGGAGGTGGGCGGGGACAATTACTAATCGTACAAACACGTTTGGTCCAACTCATTTACCGTTATTCCGGTGTTTATCCCGTTTTATTTACATTTTTATAAAGCAATGAAATACGATTAAATATTCCCTATATTTTGCCACGGGCAGTTTATGTCGTGTACGGAAAGATACATGTATACAGGTTAGCCCCGACCCGACTAAATCCAAAATTGGATGTATGTAGACCTACTCTGTTGCCATTTCACGTTGTTTGTATGTTCTCTGTTGCCATTTCACGTTGTTTGTATGTTCTCTGTTGCCATTTCACGTTGTTTGTATGCTCTCTGTTGCCATTTCACGTTGTTTGTATGCTCTCTGTTGCCATTTCACGTTGTTTTGTATGTTCTCTGTTGCCATTTCACGTTGTGTGTATGCTATCTGTTGCATTTCACGTTGTTTGTATGTTCTCTGTTGCATTTCACGTTGTTTGTATGTTCTCTGTTGCATTTCACGTTGTTTGTACGTTCTCTGTTGTATTTCACGTTGTTTGTATGTTCTCTGTTGCCATTTCACGTTGTGTGTATGCTCTCTGTTGCCATTTCACGTTGTTTGTATGTTCTCTGTTGCCATTTCACGTTGTGTGTATGCTATCTGTTGCCATTTCACGTTGTGTGTATGCTATCTGTTGCCATTTCACGTTGTGTGTATGTTCTCTGTTGCCATTTCATGTTGTGTGTATGCTATCTGTTGCCATTTCACGTTGTGTGTATGTTCTCTGTTGCCATTTCACGTTGTTTGTATGTTCTCTGTTGCCATTTCACGTTGTGTGTATGCTATCTGTTGCCATTTCACGTTGTTTGTATGTTCTCTGTTGCCATTTCACGTTGTGTGTATGCTATCTATTGCCATTTCACGTTGTGTGTATGCTATCTGTTGCATTTCACGTTGTTTGTATGCTCTCTGTTGCCTTTTCACGTTGTTTGTATGCTCTCTGTTGCCATTTCACGTTGTTTGTATGTTCTCTGTTGCCATTTCACGTTGTTTGTATGTTCTCTGTTGCCATTTCACGTTGTGTGTATGCTATATGTTGCATTTCACGTTGTTTGTATGTTCTCTGTTGCATTTCACGTTGTTTGTATGTTCTCTGTTGCATTTCACGTTGTTTGTACGTTCTCTGTTGTATTTCACGTTGTTTGTATGTTCTCTGTTGCCATTTCACGTTGTGTGTATGCTCTCTGTTGCCATTTCACGTTGTTTGTATGTTCTCTGTTGCCATTTCACGTTGTGTGTATGCTATCTGTTGCCATTTCACGTTGTGTGTATGTTCTCTGTTGCCATTTCACGTTGTGTGTATGCTATCTGTTGCCATTTCACGTTGTGTGTATGCTATCTGTTGCATTTCACGTTGTTTGTATGCTCTCTGTTGCCATTTCACGTTGTTTGTATGCTCTCTGTTGCCATTTCACGTTGTTTGTATGCTCTCTGTTGCCATTTCACGTTGTTTGTATGTTCTCTGTTGCCATTTCACGTTGTGTGTATGCTATCTGTTGCATTTCACGTTGTTTGTATGTTCTCTGTTGCATTTCACGTTGTGTGTATGTTCTCTGTTGCCATTTCACGTTGTTTGTATGTTCTCTGTTGCCAGTTCACGTTGTGTGTATGCTATCTGTTGCCATTTCACGTTGTTTGTATGTTCTCTGTTGCCATTTCACGTTGTGTGTATGCTATCTGTTGCCATTTCACGTTGTGTGTATGCTATCTGTTGCATTTCACGTTGTGTGTCTTTGTTTGAAAGACTGGCTACTTGTCTACACGTAATTAGTTACTTTTCTATAAGTACACATTTCAAACTGGTCTTTGTTTGAAAGACTGGCTACTTGTCTACAGGTCATTAGGTACTTTTCTATAAGTACACATTTCAAACTGGTCTTTGTTTGAAAGATTGGCTACTTGTCTACAGGTCATTAGGTACTTTTCTACAAGTACACATTTCAAACTGGTCTTTGTTTGAAAGATTGGCTACTTGTCTACAAGTAATTAGGTACTTTTCTACAAGTACACATTTCAAACTGGTCTTTGTTTGAAAGATTGGCTACTTGTCTACAAGTAATTAGGTACTTTTCTACAAGTACACATTTCAAATTGGTCTTTGTTTGAAAGATTGGCTACTTGTCTACAAGTAATTAGGAAGTCGTGATAGCGCAGCGGATGCGCGTTCGCTTCAGGTGCGAAATGTCCGGAGTTCGAGCCACGCTGCAGCAGTTACGATTGTGCCCTTAGGCAAGGCATTTAAATTCCACGTTGCCTCTTCTCCCTCCCTCGTGGCGATGGATTCCATCAGGAATGAGGTCTCGAGAGTGATTAATATAAGTTGTAATAACTTGTTTCGCAATCGAGCTCAAATAAATTTGTATAAAAGAAACAAAAAGTAATTAGGTACTTTTCTATAAGTACACATTTCAAACTGGTCTTTGTTTAGGTTACCAACTTACACAGCGAACGGATTCCTAGTGACACCAACGACATACTGTTTATATATGTATACACACAATGTCATTTTTATTGACATTAGAACTAGCCATGCCGAAACTAAATATTGGTACAATACGTCAGATATGATTATGCACACCATGAAACTGAATATGACAGCTGTCTTTACAAAGTCACATAATATGTTGTCTTTCATTCTTCTTAAATGTAAACTAACACAAAATCCACAAGCGTACTAATCTGGTAGCTCAGGCATTATGAGAGTTGTTGTACGGTTATCTAGTATCGTATGCATGTTGTCATGAATGTCATGAATTGCTTGTAAAAATAGTGTAAAAGTCCTATGTGGACGTGAAATGTTCATTATAATCTTTGCCTGCATTTTGTATATTGAAGAAGCAATAAAGGCTATGCTAAATCCAAATTCTACAGCCTAACGTTAATTGTGACGTGAAATCTGCATCCAAACGTTTACTGACGTGAAATGTACACCATAATCGTTACTGACGTGAATTGTACACCCTAACATTTACTGACGTGAAATGTACACCCTAACCGTTACTAACGTGAAATGTACTTCCTAACTTATACTGACGTGAAATGTACATCCTAAATTTTACTGACGTGAAATGTACATCCTAAATTTTACTTTTAACGTGAAATGTACATCCTAATTTTTACTGACGTGAAATGTACATCCTAAATTTTACTGCAAGTATTATATACTAGAGGACATACACTTACATTATATACTAGAGGACATACACTTACATTATATACTAGAGGACATACACTTACATTATATACTAGAGGACATACACTTACATTATATACTAGAGGACATACACTTACATTATATACTAGAGGACATACACCTACATTATATACTAGAGGACATACACTTACATTATATACTAGAGGACATACACCTACATTATATACTAGAGGACATACACTTACATTATATACTAGAGGACATACACCTACATTATATACTAGAGGACATACACTTACATTATATACTAGAGGACATACACTTACATTATATACTAGAGGACATACACTTACATTATATACTAGAGGACATACACTTACATTATATACTAGAGGACATACACTTACATTATATACTAGAGGACATACACTTACATTATATACTAGAGGACATACACTTACATTATATACTAGAGGACATACACTTACATTATATACTAGAGGACATACACTTACATTATATACTAGAGGACATACACTTACATTATATACTAGAGGACATACACTTACATTATATACTAGAGGACATACACCTACATTATATACTAGAGGACATACACTTACATTATATACTAGAGGACATACACCTACATTATATACTAGAGGACATACACCTACATTATATACTAGAGGACATACACCTACATTATATACTAGAGGACATACATTACATTATACACTAGAGGACATACACCTACATTATATACTAGAGGACATACACTTACATTATATACTAGAGGACATACACTTACATTATATACTAGAGGACATACACCTACATTATATACTAGAGGACATACACCTACATTATATACTAGAGGACATACACCTACATTATATACTAGAGGACATACACTTACATTATATATTAGAGGACATACGGTCAGCAAACTATAAGCATGTGTGTGTGTTTTACGTTTATTTATCGTCACTACCGTTTGCCAGTATGAGCGACGACGCCTCCTGAAGAGATTAGTCATTTTAGATTTTTGGAGGATGGTGCAATGATATAGACCCATCGCAGCGTCTTCTCTGGTTCTGTTACGTGCACGGTGAACAGCATCGACACGAGACCTTGGTTTAAAGTCCCATCTGAAAGACTGTTAATTTTATTATGGTCAGACGGGGGATCGAACCTGCGATCCCTGGATTACCAAAGCAACGTGTTACTACACTGGACTACAGATCCGTCTGTACCATAATGTTGTAATATATATATATTGCCACTGATCGTTTGTTTAGTTTTGTTTGCGACATGGTAGCATGGAAGTTAATACACTTTTTAGTTTTATTTGATACTATTTTATTGCTATATATACATATTTGTAACAATTACACATACCTAATTATCAAATGGGTTTGGCCACAAGTTCTAACAACATTACTGATTGGCCCTCCCCCCACACCTTTTAGTAAGGTGTATAATATAAATATAATACGGGGAACGGTCCTCTCAGGCTAAATATAAAGGAGACATGTGTAGACTAAATTTACATGAAAAAGAAATTATCACAGTTGATAAATTACACGATGTCACCCTTTGGACTTGTTCACACATTGGATTGCTCACAACTTACAGATGTTCTAAGAAAGGAGACCATTTATCAAATGCTTTCATTCTTGATGATAAATAACATTATTTCAGTTCGTGTATCCGTGACTTCTGCACCTACTATTAACGCACACCTGTAGTCATCATTCTATCTATCTATCTCCCTTAGATGCAGACCCATCGCGGGGATGTAGTCATCATTCTATATATCTATCTCCCTTAGATGCAGACCCGTCGCGGGGATGTAGTCATCATTATATCTATCTATCTCCCTTAGATGCAGACCCGTCGCGGGGATGTAGTCATCATTCTATCTATCTATCTCCTTAGATGCAGACCCGTCGCGGGGATGTAGTCATCATTCTATATATCTATCTCCCTTAGATGCAGACCCGTCGCGGGGATGTAGTCATCATTCTATCTATCTATCTCCCTTAGATGCAGACCCGTCGCGGGGATGTAGTCATCATTCTATATATCTATCTCCCTTAGATGCAGACCCGTCGCGGGGATGTAGTCATCATTCTATCTATCTATCTCCCTTAGATGCAGACCCGTCGCGGGGATGTAGTCATCATTCTATATATCTATCTCCCTTAGATGCAGACCCGTCGCGGGGATGTAGTCATCATTCTATCTATCTATCTCCCTTAGATGCAGACCCGTCGCGGGGATGTAGTCATCATTCTATATATCTATCTCCCTTAGATGCAGACCCGTCGCGGGGATGTAGTCATCATTCATTCTATCTATCTCCCTTAGATGCAGACCCGTCGCGGGGATGTAGTCATCATTCATTATATCTATCTCCCTTAGATGCAGACCCGTCGCGGGGATGTAGTCATCATTCATTCTATCTATCTCCCTTATATGCAGACCCGTCGCGGGGATGTAGTCATCATTCATTCTATCTATCTCCCTTAGATGCAGACCCGTCGCGGGGATATAGTCATACCCTTCCTATAAGTTCTTGTTTAGTAATTGATAATGTCTTTCCCCGTTGATATTCAGTGCCAATTTCATAAATCTCAACCGAGCAAATCGCTTGATTTCTTATAGGTTGGGCTGTGTCCAAATCTCAGATTCAACCAAGCAAATCGCTTGATTTCTTATAGGTTGGGTTGTGTCCAAATCTCAGATTCAACCAAGCAAATCACTTGAATTTGAGATCAGTTTTATAGCCTCCGTGTCTGGTCATATTTATTGAAAACAATACTTCTGCACAGGTCAAATGTGATTATTCCTTAACGTTATTATTATTTACTGACCTTGTTGTGTGTGTTTTGACAGTTATATGTGTGCAACATCGTAACTATTGGACAGCCCAGCAGTATCTATTGTCCGCCGTGCATTTATTAATAATAAACACGGACATGTTAACAATTATACATTCTCAGGAGCTTTCGTGGTCGAGTGGTTAAGGTCGTTGACTTCAAAATCACTTGCAAATCACCACTGTATGTCCGAACCTAACCGGTGGTATCTAACTCTTTCAGGTCAGGGAACTATCCAGCTTTATTGGAGGAGGTCGATGGTTCTACTCTGACTAGTCCATTATATTTGATCATGTATTATTCTGCCAGTTCATCGGTTGGATCAGATTATGTATTATTCTGCCAGTTCATCGGTTGGATCAGATCATGTATTATTCAAGCCAGTGAATGTGGCCAATAGTTCATTCAATAAGGAATTCACTGACCAGTCATTCGGTTGCATTATATCATGTAATATTTAATTCAGTGAAATCATCGGTGAGATTAGAGCATGTATTGATCAAGTCAGTGAATTCATCTGTTAGGTTAGAGCATGTATTGATCAAGTCAGTGAATTCATCTGTTAGGTTAGAGCATGTATTGATCAAGTCAGTGAATTCATCTGTTAGGTTAGAGCATGTATTGATCAAGTCAGTGAATTCATCTGTTAGGTTAGAGCATGTATTGATCAAGTCAGTGAATTCATCTGTTAGGTTAGAGCATGTATTGATCAAGTCAGTGAATTCATCTGTTAGGTTAGAGCATGTATTGATCAAGTCAGTGAATTCATCTGTTAGGTTAGAGCATGTATTGATCAAGTCAGTGAATTCATCTGTTAGGTTAGAGCATGTATTGATCAAGTCAGTGAATTCATCTGTTAGGTTAGAGCATGTATTGATCAAGTCAGTGAATTCATCTGTTAGGTTAGAGCATGTATTGATCAAGTCAGTGAATTCATCTGTTAGGTTAGAGCATGTATTGATCAAGTCAGTGAATTCATCTGTTAGGTTAGAGCATGTATTGATCAAGTCAGTGAATTCATCTGTTAGGTTAGAGCATGTATTGATCAAGTCAGTGAATTCATTGTTAGGTTAGAGCATGTATTGATCAAGTCAGTGAATTCATCTGTTAGGTTAGAGCATGTATTGATCAAGTCAGTGAATTCATCTGTTAGGTTAGAGCATGTATTGATCAAGTCAGTAAATGCGCCTGTTGAATTAGAGCATATATTATTCAAGTCAGTGAATTCATCGGTGAGATTAGATCATGTATTATTCAAGTCAGTGGAATCATCGGTGAGATTAGATCATGTATTATTCAAGTCAGTGGAATCATTATTAAATGAATTTTTGGCCCACATACGATTCTTAGAAATACATGTAGAAACGCGAGTGAAATTAATATGGTTAAAGTAATGGTGTTCTAGAAAAATGGAGTACTAGTATTTATGCATACGTAATTAACGAACAGTTGATATTAATCCGGTTAAACCTGCGCAGTCCTTGTACCGCATATGGATAGCATGTACGAGACATATGTTGACAAAATATACATGAAAAAGAACATAAATTTTAATACACAAAAATAATTGTCTGTTGACCTATCAATTGCCACAGTTCATAACTTACACAATATCGCAGCTAAGCACTTGTTCACATATCCGTTGATCACAACGTACATACGCTCTATGAAATAATACAATTTATCAAGTGCTTCAATTATCGATAATAAAATTATTTCAGTCCATGTATCCGTATTCTGTAAACAATTTTAACGTTTACAAGAAAAGCACATACAGTCGTTGTCATCATTCTATCTTCCTTAGATGTTAAACCCATCCGTGGGATGTAGTCATATTCCTCCTATAATGTATAGTACTGTAATTTATATTGGCTTTCCCCGTTGATAGGTAGTGTCTATTTCATATTAGTTTATACAGTTATGCGTTTGTTAATATCGACTGTTTAATATTTAGATATGTAGTTTAGCCTTTATTTGGCGTTAATTTGCCTACCACAATACTGTCTACCACCCAGGTTGGTACGCTGTGTTTCCCAGTCTGATAGTACGTTTGCTGGTTTGATACGGTCACGAGCCCGTATCAAACCAGAACAAAGTATCATAACAATTTCATGTGAGAAAAACGCATGCACACTCGGTGCTATGTAGCGTATCAGTGTCAAATTTGACAGATAACAGATGTGTGTAGCTTCGTGGTAATATTTCAATCGTGTTCGTGTATCTAATTCAGTAATTGTGATTTATTCCTGATAAATGGATAACAGAGAGTATGCTTTCGATTATTAAATGTTCTTGATGTGTCGAGAATTAAGGATTTATTTAAAACAGAATTGTTCACGTCAACCAATCTATAACTAAGCTATTAACCTTTTCAACCCCACAGGCCTCTAAATAGGCTTATGAAAAGTGTAGATCCAGATGAGCCGGCTCGTGACGAGCCGTCTCATCAGGATCTGCACTTTTTTGCCAGTAATAATTATTACTATTTTTAGATAAAATTACCCATTTTGATAAATGAACTGGTCCAAAGGTAATTTTCTTATTAATTTATTGGTCTGAAAATATCACGCACCAGTCCATGTCAGTTACTTGGGTTTGAATGGGTTAAGCAAACAATGATACAATTTATGTTCACACGTGTATGTTGGCTACAAAGTTGGAATGATAACAATACAAATGTTGATATGTTAATGAGGTTACTGTTATTGTTTCACTCTGCAATCTCATACAATGGATGAAACAAGTCCTCATATCAAAGTAATAACCACGTTATTACGTGGCTAGTTTCATACCGGCCTCTCGGTCTCTCTGAACCGAATTTCTAAACGTCCATCTGATGTTGTATAACAATCAACAAGTAAAGACCATAGTAGAATGCCGTCTGTTGAAAAGTCGTGCAACCTGGAAACACGATGGGAATGATTTAGAATGATATTAAAATATGACATTGTATGATTCATTACGAAAATGTGCTTGAAATATCGAATTTAATTACAACGCTGAACATACCTGTCTGATAGAAGTGCCTGTATCAAGCAGTAGTAGTACATGCAGCTCTTTGAATGGTAAACAAACGGGCGCCATTTTGAATACGCTTTATAGTAACTCATTTGCATATAAGGGAATATGAAGTACGTCACGCGAGTGCGCGTCACTATAGAGCCTATTGATGATATATCGCGCAACTACCGATCTCTTTACTTGTTGCTTATACGTCACCACTACCGAGCTCTTTGCTTTTTTTGGTATACGCGTCACTATATAGCCTATTGGTAATAGCTTTATAAATAGCGATCTCGTACCATTCTATAAATATAGACTACGAACCGATCCATAAATAACCAACGCTTCTATATAAATATAGTCCTATTAGAACGGTCTTAGTACTCAAGCGGCTTCAAGAGCTTCAACGAATATACGGGTAAGTTCATTATATTATTCGAGCTAGGCGTACGTTTTTATCGAGTAAGAAATCCTAATTACAAACTTAACCTATGTACGAACATGAATAATATATATCTTACCTCGTTACGTATAATTCCATAAAAACGCGATATATTATTAATAATCCGTAATGTACGTTTTAGAGGGCCATGTCACTAGACACCTCATAGCCATAGCGTATATGAAACACGAATAAAGTACACGTATTTTATCGTATAGAGTGATTCAATGATTAATATAAATGTCCGATTAGTCGTTGTTCCATGCCCGTCTTCAAGACACGGAGCACAGCTACAACCGCACGATACATCTCAGTTTAGGCACCTCACCCAACACCAGCAGTACACAAAATGAAGGCTAAATTCGTTTACATCAGTATTTACTACAAAATACGTCATTAGTTGCCTGGAATGCCATAGAAATACTTAAGCACTGAACCAAACACTGACGCAGGTAATTATAAAACCCGTCTGATGGCTATCTCCGAATAAATCCTATGATTTAGTATGACCCACGTTAATTCTCTGCTCGGAATGCCTCCAATAATGAATCCAAACTGTATGAGGTTATATGGTTACCAGTTGACCCTAAATAACCTTATCTGGGAAATGCGAGAAAAATTTATAACCATCACCATCTCAGTAGGTACGCGACATGACATCGAAGTAATTAACGCGTGTACATACCACGGTTGTCATCTCTGAGCTGCAACATAACTGATTAACTGATAAGCGCAGAGTGCGCACATACCATGTATCCAACAACATTTCTCTAAGCTACCACATAGAGGGTTATCTGATAAGCCCTGAGTGCCTACATAACTTAATCACCAGGTCATCCACACCTAATCAGTTGTTTGGTCCATGTAGCTTGTATAGCCTCAATAATGCAATAACTTAGATAAACAGACTCTTGCCGTAGTGTGTATACGTTACAAATCAAAATCCAGGTAACTGTCTATTTAATGAATGGAAATGCTCTCTCAGTGGCAAGCAGATCCGCTGTCTGCCTGCCTGCCGGTTTAAATAAAAAAAATAGTACAGACCCCAAACGCCTGTGTCTGTTAGTTGTGGGGGAATACCCAGGGTGCCCTCGATACATATCTGTCTGTCTGTCTGTCTGTCTGTCTGTCTGTCCGTCCGTCTGTCTGTCTGTCTGTCTGTCTGTCCGTCCGTCCGTCCGGCGGTCTGTCTGTCGGTGGAGCATCTTCTGCCTCGTGTACTATCCGCCAAAACAACGGCTTTGCTGTTTTCATGATGTTTTCCGACGCTACCCTTCATTTTGATCTATCATTATTCGATATATCTATAATACTGATTATGTCCCTTTAATCGTAAATAAGTTTGAAGAAAAATGAACTTTCTAGGAAACTGGCCGTGTTTGGTATCGTCGGAAAGATCTCGAAGAGACAATGACGAATCCGCGACTCAATTAATGGTCCGATCTCATACCGGAAGTAGTGATCCGAAAAACCGGAAGTACCGATATAAATTCGTTATATAAGCTTTATTATAGGTCCTATTTATCCGGGGATTTCGATAAACGATTATACCTTCCGCGACTACGATTTTCAAAATGGAGGATAAAAATGGCGGGAAAACACTATCTCTCATATTAGCGGTCCATTCGACTCGGGGTGTGCCATTTCTGTCCGTACCTACCATTAATTCTAATTACGTAGCTAATGTCCGTACACACTCCCACTACACATTCTCGTTATACCGATTATATTTATTATCTTCATTTCGATCTTAAGATGTTGATATTATATAATACGTATAAGTGCCTAAATATCCTTACACTTTGGCATCCGATACTTAAGTCGCTGACCGTTTCAGGCATATTGCGTCAGTCAGTC
>CM026397.1:62018319-62035703 GCA_014843695.1 Archivesica marissinica | reverse complement strand
ACACCCGGTCACTATCAATGCTTTCATATTGAATGACACCCAGTCACTATCAAGGCTTTCATATCGAACGACACCCAGTCACTATCAATGTTTTCATATTGAATGACGCCCAGTCACTATCAATGCTTTCATATGGAATGACACCCAGTCACTATCAATGTTTTCATATTGAATGACACCCAGTCACTATCAATGCTTTCATATTGAACGACACCCAGTCACTATCAATGCTTTCATATTGAACGACACCCAGTCACTATCAATGCTTTCATATTGAACGACACCCAGTCACTATCAATGCTTTCATATTGAACGACACCCAGTCACTATCAATGCTTTCATATTGAACGACACCCAGTCACTATCAATGCTGTCATATTGAACGACACCCAGTCACTATCAATGCTTTCATATTGAACGTTTTATTGGACACCCAGTCACTATCAATGCTTTCATATTGAACGACACCCAGTCACTATCAATGCTTTCATATTGAACGACACCCAGTCACTATCAATGCTTTCATATTGAACGACACCCAGTCACTATCAATGCTTTCATATTGAACGACACCCAGTCACTATCAATGTTTCATATTGAACGACCCCAGTCACTATCAATGCTTTCATTTGAACGACACCCTCACTATCAATGTTCATATTGAACCCCAGTACTACAATGCTTTCATATGGAATGACACCCAGTCACTATCAATGTTTTCATATTGAATGACACCCAGTCACATAATTCATAGAGACACCCACTATCAATGTTTTCATATTGAACGACACCCAGTCACTATCAATGCTTTCATATTGAACGACACCCAGTCACTATCAATGTTTTCAGATTGAACGACACCCAGTCACTATCAATGCTTTCATATTGAACGACACCGTCACTATCAATGCTTTCATATTGAACGACACCCAGTCACTATCAATGCTTTCATATTGAATGACACCCAGTCACTATCAATGCTTTCATATTGAATGACACCCAGTCACTATCAATGCGACACCCAGTCACTATCAAGACTTTCATATCGAACGACACCCAGTCACTATCAATGTTTTCATATTGAATGACACCCAGTCTCTATCAATGCTTTCATATTGAACGACACCCAGTCACTATCAATGCTTTCATATTGAACAACACCCAGTCACTATCAATGCTTTCATATTGAATGACACCCAGTCACTATCAATACTTTCATATCGAACGACACCCAGTCACTATCAATGTTTTCATATTGAATGACACCCAGTCACTATCAATGCTTTCATATTGAACGACACCCAGTCACTATCAATGTTGTCATATTGAATGACACCCAGTCACTATCAATGCTTTCATATTGAACGACACCCAGTCACTATCAATGTTTTCATATTGAACGACACCCAGTCACTATCAATGCTTTCATATTGAACGACACCCAGTCACTATCAATGTTTTCATATTGAGACACCCAGTCACTATCAAGACTTTCATATTGAACGACACCCAGTCACTATCAATGTTTTCATATTGAACGACACCCAGTCACTATCAATGCTTTCATATTGACGACACCCAGTCACTATCAATGTTTCAATTGAACGCACCCAGTCTATCAATTCATATGACGACACCATCACTATCAATGCTTTCATATTGAACGACACCCAGTCACTATCAATGCTTTCATATTGAACGACACCCAGTCACTATCAATGTTTCATATTGAACGACACCCAGTCACTATCAATGCTTTCATATTGAACGACACCCAGTCACTATCAATGCTTTCATATTGAACGACACCCAGTCACTATCAATGCTTTCATATTGAATGACACCCAGTCACTATCAATGCTTTCATATTGAATGACACCCAGTCACTATCAATGCGACACCCAGTCACTATCAAGACTTTCATATCGAACGACACCCAGTCACTATCAATGTTTTCATATTGAATGACACCCAGTCACTATCAATGCTTTCATATTGAACGACACCCAGTCACTATCAATGCTTTCATATTGAACGACACCCAGTCACTATCAATGCTTTCATATTGAATGACACCCAGTCACTATCAATGCTTTCATATTGAACGACACCCAGTCACTATCAATGCTTTCATATTGAACGACACCCAGTCACTATCAATGCTTTCATATTGAATGACACCCAGTCACTATCAATGTTTTCATATTGAATGACACCCAGTCACTATCAAGACTTTCATATCGAACGACACCCAGTCACTATCAATGTTTTCATATTGAACGACACCCAGTCACTATCAATGCTTTCATATTGAACGACACCCAGTCACTATCAATGTTTTCAGATTGAACGACACCCAGTCACTATCAATGCTTTCATATTGAACGACACCGGTCACTATCAATGCTTTCATATTGAACGACACCCAGTCACTATCAATGCTTTCATATTGAATGACACCCAGTCACTATCAATGCTTTCATATTGAATGACACCCAGTCACTATCAATGCGACACCCAGTCACTATCAAGACTTTCATATCGAACGACACCCAGTCACTATCAATGTTTTCATATTGAATGACACCCAGTCTCTATCAATGCTTTCATATTGAACGACACCCAGTCACTACCAATGCTTTCATATTGAACAACACCCAGTCACTATCAATGCTTTCAGATTGAATGACACCCAGTCACTATCAAGACTTTCATATCGAACGACACCCAGTCACTATCAATGTTTTCATATTGAATGACGCCCAGTCACTATCAATGCTTTCATATGGAATGACACCCAGTCACTATCAATGTTGTCATATTGAATGACACCCAGTCACTATCAAGACTTTCATATCGAACGACACCCAGTCACTATCAATGTTTTCATATTGAACGACACCCAGTCACTATCAATGCTTTCATATTGAACGACACCCAGTCACTATCAATGCTTTCATATTGAACGACACCCAGTCACTATCAATGCTTTCATATTGAACGACACCCAGTCACTATCAATGCTTTCATATTGAACGACACCCAGTCACTATCAATGCTTTCATATTGAACGACACCCAGTCACTATCAATGTTTTCATATTGAACGACACCCAGTCACTATCAATGCTTTCATATTGAACGACACCCAGTCACTATCAATGCTTTCATATTGAACGACACCCAGTCACTATCAATGCTTTCATATTGAATGACACCCAGTCACTATCAATGCTTTCATATTGGACACCCAGTCACTATCAAGACTTTCATATTGAACGACACCCAGTCACTATCAATGTTTTCATATTGAATGACACCCAGTCACTATCAATGCTTTCATATTGAACGACACCCAGTCACTATCAATGTTTTCATATTGAACGACACCCAGTCACTATCAAGACTTTCATATCGAACGACACCCAGTCACTATCAATGTTTTCATATTGAACGACACCCAGTCACTATCAATGCTTTCATATTGAACGACACCCAGTCACTATCAATGTTTTCAGATTGAACGACACCCAGTCACTATCAATGCTTTCATATTGAACGACACCAGTCACTATCAATGCTTTCATATTGAACGACACCCAGTCACTATCAATGCTTTCATATTGAATGACACCCAGTCACTATCAATGCTTTCATATTGAATGACACCCAGTCACTATCAATGCGACACCCAGTCACTATCAAGACTTTCATATCGAACGACACCCAGTCACTATCAATGTTTTCATATTGAATGACACCCAGTCTCTATCAATGCTTTCATATTGAACGACACCCAGTCACTACCAATGCTTTCATATTGAACAACACCCAGTCACTATCAATGCTTTCAGATTGAATGACACCCAGTCACTATCAATGCTTTCATATGGAATGACAACCAGTCACTATCAATGCTTTCATATTGAATGACACCCAGTCACTATCAAGACTTTCATATCGAACGACACCCAGTCACTATCAATGCTTTCCTATTGAATGACACCCAGTCACTATCAAGACTTTCATATCGAACGACACCCAGTCACTATCAATGTTTTCATATTGAACGACACCCAGTCACTATCAATGCTTTCATATTGAACGACACCCAGTCACTATCAATGTTTTCATATTGAACGACACCCAGTCACTATCAATGCTTTCATATTGAACGACAACCAGTCACTATCAATGTTTTCATATTGAAAGACGCCCAGTCACTATCAATGCTTTCATATGGAATGACACCCAGTCACTATCAATGTTTTCATATTGAATGACACCCAGTCACTATCAAGACTTTCATATCGAACGACACCCAGTCACTATCAATGCGACACCCAGTCACTATCAATGCTTTCATATTGAACGACACCCAGTCACTATCAATGCTTTCATATTGAATGACACCCAGTCACTATCAATGCGACACCCAGTCACTATCAAGACTTTCATATCGAACGACACCCAGTCACTATCAATGTTTTCATATTGAATGACACCCAGTCACTATCAATGCTTTCATATTGAACGACACCCAGTCACTATCAATGTTTTCATATTGAATGACACCCAGTCACTATCAATGCTTTCATATTGAACGACACCCAGTCACTATCAATGTTTTCATATTGAATGACACCCAGTCACTATCAATGCTTTCATATTGAACGACACCCAGTCACTATCAATGCTTTCATATTGAACGACACCCAGTCACTACCAATTCTTTCATATTGATCAACACCCAGTCACTATCAATGCTTTCAGATTGAATGACACCCAGTCACTATCAATGCTTTCATATTGAACGACACCCAGTCACTATCAATGCTTTCATATTGAACGACACCCAGTCACTATCAATGCTTTCATATTGAATGACACCCAGTCAATATCAAGACTTTCATATCGAACGACACCCAGTCACTATCAATGATTTCATATTGAACGACACCCAGTCACTATCAATGCTTTCATATTGATTGACACCCAGTCACTAGCAATGCTTTCATATCGAAAGACACCCAGTCACTATCAATGCTTTCATATTGAATGACACCCAGTCAATATCAAGACTTTCATATTGAACGACACCCAGTCACTATCAATGTTTTCATATCGAACGACACCCAGTCACTATCAATGCTTTCATATTGAACGACACCCAGTCACTATCAATGATTTCATATTGAACGACACCCAGTCACTATCAATGCTTTCATATTGAATGACACCCAGTCACTATCAATGCTTTCATATCGAACGACACCCAGTCACTATCAATGCTTTCATATTGAATGACACCCAGTCAATATCAAGACTTTCATATTGAACGACACCCAGTCACTATCAATGTTTTCATATGAACGACACCCAGTCAATATCAAGACTTTCATATTGAACGACACCCAGTCACTATCAATGTTTTCATATTGAATGACACCCAGTCACTATCAATGCTTTCATATGGAATGACACCCAGTCACTATCAATGTTTTCATATTGAAAGACACCCAGTCACTATCAAGACTTTCATATCGAACGACACCCAGTCACTATCAATGTTTTCATATTGAACGACACCCAGTCACTATCAATGTTTTCATATTGAATGACACCCAGTCACTATCAATGCTTTCATATGGAATGACACCCAGTCACTATCAATGCTGTCACATTGAACGACACCCAGTCACTACCAATGCTTTCATATTGAACGATACCCAGTCACTATCAAGACTTTATATTGAACGACATCCAGTCACTATCAATGATTTCATATTTAACGACGCCCAGTCACTTTCAATGCTTTCATATTGAACGACACCCAGTCACTATCAAGACTTTCATATTGAACGACACCCAGTCACTATCAAAACTTTCATATTGAACGACACCCAGTCACTATCAATGCTGTCATATTGAAAGACACCCAGTCGCTATCAATGCTGTCATATTGAACGACACCCAGTCACTATCAATGCTGTCATATTGAACGACACCCAGTCACTATCAATGCTGTCATATTGAACGACACCCAGTCACTATCAATGCTGTCACATTGAACGACACCCAGTCACTATCAATGCTTTCATATTGACACCAGTCACTATCAAGACTTTCATATTGAACGACACCCACTCACTATCAATGATTTCATATTGAACGACACCCAGTCACTATCAATGCTTTCATATTGAATGACACCCAGTCACTAGCAATGCTTTCATATCGAACGACACCCAGTCACTATCAATGCTTTCATATTGAATGACACCCAGTCAATATCAAGACTTTCATATTGAACGACACCCAGTCACTATCAATGTTTTCATATCGAACGACACCCAGTCACTATCAATGTTTTCATATTGAATGACACCCAGTCACTATCAATGCTTTCATATTGAACGACACCCAGTCACTATCAATGCTTTCATATTGAATGACACCCAGTCACTATCAATGCTTTCATATCGAACGACACCCAGTCACTATCAATGCTTTCATATTGAATGACACCCAGTCACTATCAAGACTTTCATATTGAACGACACCCAGTCACTATCAATGTTTTCATATTGAACGACACCCAGTCACTATCAACTTTCATATTGAACGACACCCAGTCACTATCAATGTTTTCATATTGAACACCCCAGTCACTATCAATGCTTTCATATGAACGACACCCAGTCACTATCATTTTCATATTGAACGACACCCAGTCACTATCAATGCTTTCATATTGAACGACACCCAGTCACTATCAATGTTTTCATATTGAACGACACCCAGTCACTATCAATGCTTTCATATTGAACGACACCCAGTCACTATCAATGCTTTCATATTGAATGACACCCAGTCACTATCAATGCTTTCATATTGAACGACACCCAGTCACTATCAATGCTTTCATATGAACGACACCCAGTCACTATCAATGTTTCATATTGAAGACACCAGTCCTACAAGTTCAATTGAACGACACCCAGTCACTATCAATGCTTTCATATTGAACGACACCCAGTCACTATCAATGCTTTCATATTGAACGACACCCAGTCACTATCAATGCTTTCATATTGAACGACACCCAGTCACTATCAATGCTTTCATATTGAACGACACCCAGTCACTATCAATGCTTTCATATTGAACGACACCCAGTCACTATCAATGCTTTCATATTGAACGACACCCAGTCACTATCAATGCTTTCATATTGAACGACACCCAGTCACTATCAATGCTTTCATATTGAACGACACCCAGTCACTATCAATGCTTTCATATTGAACGACACCCAGTCACTATCAATGCTTTCATATTGAACGACACCCAGTCACTATCAATGCTTTCATATTGAACGACACCCAGTCACTATCAATGCTTTCATATTGAACGACACCCAGTCACTATCAATGCTTTCATATTGAACGACACCAGTCACTATCAATGCTTTCATATTGAACGACACCCAGTCACTATCAATGCTTTCATATTGAACGACACCCAGTCACTATCAATGCTTTCATATTGAACGACACCCAGTCACTATCAATGCTTTCATATTGAATGACACCCAGTCACTATCAATGCTTTCATATTGAATGACACCCAGTCACTATCAATGCGACACCCAGTCACTATCAAGACTTTCATATCGAACGACACCCAGTCACTATCAATGTTTTCATATTGAATGACACCCAGTCTCTATCAATGCTTTCATATTGAACGACACCCAGTCACTACCAATGCTTTCATATTGATCAACACCCAGTCACTATCAATGCTTTCAGATTGAATGACACCCAGTCACTATCAATGCTTTCATATTGAACGACACCCAGTCACTATCAATGCTTTCATATTGAACGACACCCAGTCACTATCAATGCTTTCATATTGAATGACACCCAGTCAATATCAAGACTTTCATATCGAACGACACCCAGTCACTATCAATGTTTTCATATTGAATGACGCCCAGTCACTATCAATGTTTTCATATTGAATGACACCCAGTCACTATCAATGCTTTCATATGGAATGACACCCAGTCACTATCAATGCTGTCACATTGAACGACACCCAGTCACTACCAATGCTTTCATATTGAACGATACCCAGTCACTATCAAGACTTTATATTGAACGACACCCAGTCACTATCAATGATTTCATATTTAACGACGCCCAGTCACTTTCAATGCTTTCATATTGAACGACACCCAGTCACTATCAAGACTTTCATATTGAACGACACCCAGTCACTATCAAAACTTTCATATTGAACGACACCCAGTCACTATCAATGCTGTCATATTGAAAGACACCCAGTCGCTATCAATGCTGTCATATTGAACGACACCCAGTCACTATCAATGCTGTCATATTGAACGACACCCAGTCACTATCAATGCTGTCATATTGAACGACACCCAGTCACTATCAATGCTTTCATATTGAACGACACCCAGTCACTATCAATGCTGTCACATTGAACGACACCCAGTCACTATTAATGCTTTCATATTGAACGACACACAGTCACTATCAAGACTTTCATATTGAACGACACCCACTCACTATCAATGATTTCATATTGAACGACACCCAGTCACTATCAATGCTTTCATATTGATTGACACCCAGTCACTAGCAATGCTTTCATATCGAACGACACCCAGTCACTATCAATGCTTTCATATTGAATGACACCCAGTCAATATCAAGACTTTCATATTGAACGACACCCAGTCACTCTCAATGTTTTCATATCGAACGACACCCAGTCACTATCAATGTTTTCATATTGAATGACACCCACTCACTATCAATGATTTCATATTGAACGACACCCAGTCACTATCAATGCTTTCATATTGATTGACACCCAGTCACTAGCAATGCTTTCATATCGAACGACACCCAGTCACTATCAATGCTTTCATATTGAATGACACCCAGTCAATATCAAGACTTTCATATTGAACGACACCCAGTCACTATCAATGTTTTCATATCGAACGACACCCAGTCAATATCAAGACTTTCATATTGAACGACACCCAGTCACTATCAATGTTTTCATATTGAATGACACCCAGTCACTATCAATGCTTTCATATGGAATGACACCCAGTCACTATCAATGTTTTCATATTGAATGACACCCAGTCACTATCAAGACTTTCATATCGAACGACAACCAGTCACTATCAATGTTTTCATATTGAATGACGCCCAGTCACTATCAATGCTTTCATATGGAAGGACACCCAGTCACTATCAATGTTTTCATATTGAATGACACCCAGTCACTATCAAGACTTTCATATCGAACGACACCCAGTCACTATCAATGTTTTCATATTGAACGACACCCAGTCACTATCAATGCTTTCATATTGAACGACACCCAGTCACTATCAATGTTTTCAGATTGAACGACACCCAGTCACTATCAATGCTTTCATATTGAACGACACCGGTCACTATCAATGCTTTCATATTGAACGACACCCAGTCACTATCAATGCTTTCATATTGAATGACACCCAGTCACTATCAATGCTTTCATATTGAATGACACCCAGTCACTATCAATGCGACACCCAGTCACTATCAAGACTTTCATATCGAACGACACCCAGTCACTATCAATGTTTTCATATTGAATGACACCCAGTCTCTATCAATGCTTTCATATTGAACGACACCCAGTCACTACCAATGCTTTCATATTGAACAACACCCAGTCACTATCAATGCTTTCAGATTGAATGACACCCAGTCACTATCAAGACTTTCATATCGAACGACACCCAGTCACTATCAATGATTTCATATTGAATGACGCCCAGTCACTATCAATGCTGTCATATGGAACGACACCCAGTCACTATCAATGCTTTCATATTGAACGACACCCAGTCACTATCAATGTTGTCATATTGAATGACACCCAGTCACTATCAATGCTTTCATATTGAACGACACCCAGTCACTATCAATGCTTTCATATTGAACGACACCCAGTCACTATCAATGATTTCATATTTAACGACGCCCAGTCACTTTCAATGCTTTCATATTGAACGACACCCAGTCACTATCAAGACTTTCATATTGAACGACACCCAGTCACTATCAACACTTTCATATTGAACGACACCCAGTCACTATCAATGCTGTCATATTGAAAGACACCCAGTCGCTATCAATGCTGTCATATTGAACGACACCCAGTCACTATCAATGCTGTCATATTGAACGACACCCAGTCACTATCAATGCTGTCATATTGAACGACACCCAGTCACTATCAATGCTTTCATATTGAACGACACCCAGTCACTATCAATGCTGTCACATTGAACGACACCCAGTCACTATCAATGCTTTCATATTGAATGACACCCAGTCACTATCAAGACTTTCATATTGAACGACACCCAGTCACTATCAATGCTTTCATATTGATTGACACCCAGTCACTAGCAATGCTTTCATATCGAACGACACCCAGTCACTATCAATGCTTTCATATTGAATGACACCCAGTCAATATCAAGACTTTCATATTGAACGACACCCAGTCACTCTCAATGTTTTCATATCGAACGACACCCAGTCACTATCAATGTTTTCATATTGAATGACACCCACTCACTATCAATGATTTCATATTGAACGACACCCAGTCACTATCAATGCTTTCATATTGATTGACACCCAGTCACTAGCAATGCTTTCATATCGAACGACACCCAGTCACTATCAATGCTTTCATATTGAATGACACCCAGTCACTATCAAGACTTTCATATTGAACGACACCCAGTCACTCTCAATGTTTTCATATCGAACGACACCCAGTCAATATCAAGACTTTCATATTGAACGACACCCAGTCACTATCAATGTTTTCATATTGAATGACACCCAGTCACTATCAATGCTTTCATATGGAATGACACCCAGTCACTATCAATGTTTTCATATTGAATGACACCCAGTCACTATCAAGAGTTTCATATCGAACGACAACCAGTCACTATCAATGTTTTCATATTGAATGTCGCCCAGTCACTATCAATGCTTTCATATGGAAGGACACCCAGTCACTATCAATGTTTTCATATTGAATGACACCCAGTCACTATCAAGACTTTCATATCGAACGACACCCAGTCACTATCAATGTTTTCATATTGAACGACACCCAGTCACTATCAATGCTTTCATATTGAACGACACCCAGTCACTATCAACGTTTTCAGATTGAACGACACCCATTCACTACCAATGCTTTCATATTGAACGACACCCAGTCACTATCAAGACTTTCATATTGAACGACACCCAGTCACTATCAATGCTTTCATATTGAACGACACCCAGTCACTATCAATGTTTTCATATTGAACGACACCCAGTCACTATCAATGTTTTCATATTGAACGACACCCAGTCTATATCAAGACTTTCATATTGAACGACACCCAGTCACTATCAATGCCACACCCAGTCACTATCAATGCCACACCCAGTCACTATCAATGCCACACCCAGTCACTATCAATGTTTTCATATTGAACGGCCCACCTAACACTGGGCATAAGTCCCCCAGACATCCATAGTATGTGTGTGTGGGGGGGGGGGGAAATAACACACTTTCTGTATACCTATTTCTATATAATTATATACTAATGTAAATCTTGCAAACGAAGCTCATCTCATTTGCAGATCCAGCGACAAAGGGTGCAGGTGGTGTGAACGTAGAGGATAAGCCACCACCTCGACCTCCTAAACCAGCACACTTGTCACAACCAACACCAAGTAAGTATCTCAATCAAGTACTGCTTTACTTTATTTCTTGTGTGTGTTTTACGTTTATTTATCGTCGCTGCCGGTTGCCCATATGAGCGACGCCTCCTGAAGAGATTAGTCATTTTAGATTTTTGGAGGATAGTGCAATGATACAGACAGAGACCCATTCCAGAGTCTCCTCTGGTTCTTTTACGTGCACGGTGTACAGCACCGACACGAGACCTCGGTTTAACGTCCCACCTGAAAGACTGTTAATTTTATTAGGGTCAGACGGGGGATCGAACCTGCGATCACTGGATTACCAGTCCAGCGTGTTACCACTGGACTACATATCCGTCTGTGACTTTATTTCACGCCAATTATTGCAAATCTATATAGGAAATTGTGTATTAGACCGAATCGATGTCATGTATTTGAAGTAAATTTGGATCTACTTTACACGTGTATATAGACTCAAGAGTGTGATATTCGGTCAATGAATCTCTAGGGACCATGAGAAAGTCTTTTAAATTGATTTAGTGTCTGCTGTTCATGTGATAAAGAACATATGTGACTCGTTTTCATTTCATGAACTTTTATAAAACTTATCCACAATTAATAAAAACAATTCTAAACTCGTTCAATAAAAGTTTATCGTGATTAAATGAAAACTCGTCACAAATGATAAATTATCTATCAATTAGATATGCCGTATGGGCTTAATGTAATCTTTTGATATGGCAAACAACGGAAATAAAACAAGCATGCTGAAATATCAACGAGAAACTAGGCAAAACACAACCATATTATTGATATGTTCTTGTGGTCGCGACCAGAATACATTATTCTAGCCACACATATTTTTTATTTGATGGACATCCGACAAATAATACACAATTACCCATTGATTCATCTGAAATAGCCGGAACTATATTCTGCGGATTTATCTGAAGGGACACAAGTTTTACTTGTTGTTTTCTAGTCGTTTTACAATGTGTAATAACAGCTAGAACGTCCACTTAACCTCGTTAACGACAGTCGTGCTCTCGGGAAACACGCTGTCTGCAGCTTCAGGATCATGCTCGAGCAATACTTAATAAAACGTCGCTATCTACCCGGCACCGCCCTCTGACTTTACATATGTATGTATGTATGTATGTTCCATTAATCTCAAAACCGTTCCATTAATATCAAAGCCCCTTGCGGGGACCTAGACATGTTTTCCTGCGCATGCTAAGCCGATCATAGCGGTTAACCAGTACTAAGCAATATGTGTGGGGTGCCTTGCTCAATTATACTACATACGTGGCCTGACTGAGTATCGAACCCCGGACCGTTCAATTCCAAATCCGACGCTCTACCATTGGACCTCGGACGCCACACGCATGCATATGATTAAGCTACTGTAACACATACCAAGAATACAAACTGTGATTCCTTTGTATATTTAGAGAAACCGATGATAAAACCAAAGCCAGGACAACCCGCTCCGTACGACAATAAGGCTCCTCCTTTACTAGGTATGTCCTGTATTCCATATGTTCTCTACAAAGGTTAGATAGTGGCTTATGTCACATATTTGTGTTTTATTGTACGTTAAAGCAACATTACATCGCAAAAAGCAAATACATGTACAATGCATTGATGGATAGATATAAACACCACACGATAATGACAACATTTTTATATTACTACCGTATTTCATATGCAAATTGACTATTTATATGCAAACGTTACCATTCAATTTTATAGACTACACAATAGTCAATTTGCATATGAAATAATAATATAAAAACACCAATAGCAAGTCAATGGACTCTTCCCATATTGTTGTCATTATCTTCCGATAATGTTGTCATTATCGTGCGGTGTTTATACTACACATTCTTCCGAATACATTCGAAAACTAACATTGAATCATTAAACAGTGTTTTTGTGGTTTACAAACTTTCAGCATTTTAGTAGGAGTTCAGGTATAACAGTCATCCATGCTCCTGAATTGACGTTTGTTTGTCATTGGAGTCAATACCAATCGCGAGATAATGTCGTTTAGAGATAATTTAGGTTATACAAATTTATTTTAGCTCGATTGCGAAACAAGTTATTTCAACTTATATTAATCACTCTCGAGACCTCATTCCTGATGGAATCCATCGCCACGAGGGAGAGAGACGAGGCAACGTGGAATTTAAATGCTCTGCCTAAGGGCACAATCGTAACGGCTCCAGCGGGGCTCGAACTCCGGACCTTTCGCACCTTAAGCGAACGCGCATCCACTGCGCTATCACGACTTCCACAGAGATAATTTAGCTAAGATTAGTCTACAAATAAATATGCATAGGCACAAATGTGAGATATAACGGTAAATATGTACAATAAATTGTGTTATTCAGGATACACGCGCTATATTATGCATGGATGTCGACCATATAATAATCTACATTATTTTGTTATGTCAACAAACCGCGTATACGACGTTTGTTTATTAGTTGAAATACTAATACACACTGCATTGTTTGAATAGAGAAGAAGAAAGCACAGTATGGAATAGTTAGCAACACAACGCCAGTTCACAGACAGCGACCACCTGTACAAGAGGAGACAGACGAGGACAGTGATGCCGACTACGAGTTTGTGGAGCCAAATCCTACATGTACGCTAGTATATCTATACATGTCTACTCATTAAATATATTCACATACGGATCTGTAGTCCAGAGGTAACACGCTGGACTAGTAATTCAGGGATCGCAGGTTCGATACCCCGTCTGACCCAAATAAAATTAACAGTCTTTCAGATGGGACGTTAAACCGAGGTCTCGTGTCGGTGCTTTACACCGTGCACGTAAAAGAACCAGAGGAGATTCTGCAATGGGTCTCTGTCTGTATCATGCACTATCCTCCAAAATCTAAAATAACTAATCTCTTCAGGAGGCGTCGCTCATATGGGCAACCGGTAGCGACGATAAATAAACGTTAAAAAAATAATCCAGTGTTTATTTGTGTAAAGTTCTACAAAGTGTATATTTGTGTAAAGTTCTATCCAGTGTATATTTGTGTAAAGTTCTATCCAATGTATATTTGTGTAAAGTTCTATCCAGTGTATATTTGTGTAAAGTTCTATCCAGTGTATATTTGTGTAAAGTTCTATCCAGTGTATATTTGTGTAAAGTTCTATCCAGTGTATATTTGTGTAATGTTCTATCCAGTGTATATTGTGTAATTTTGTTGTGTGTAAAGTTCTATCCAGTGTATATATGTGTAAGGTTATATCCAGTGTATATTTGTGTAAAGTTCTATCCAGTGTATATTTTTGTAAAATTCCATCCAGTGTATATTTGTGTAAGGTTATATCCAGTGTATATTTGTGTAAGGTTCTATCCAGTGTATATTTGTGTAAGGTTATATCCAGTGTATATATATGTACGGTTATATCCAGTGTATATTTGTGTAAGGTTATATCCAGTGTATATTTGTGTAAGGTTATATCCAGTGTATATTTGTGTAAGGTTATATCCAGTGTATATTTGTATAAGGTTATATCCAGTGTATATTTGTGTAAAGTTCTATCCAGTGTATATTTGTGTAAAGTTCTATCCAGTGTATATTCTTGTAAAATTCTATCCAGTGTATATTTGTGTAAGGTTATATCCAGTGTATATTTGTGTAAGGTTCTATCCAGTGTATATTTGTGTAAGGTTATATCCAGTGTATATTTGTGTAAGGTTCTATCCAGTGTATATTTGTGTAAAGTTCTATCCAGTGTATATTTTTGTAAAGTTCTATCCAGTGTATATTTGTGTAAAGTTCTATCCAGTGTATATTTTTGTAAAATTCTATCCAGTGAATATTTGTGTAAGGTTATATCCAGTGTATATGTGTGTACGGTTATATCCAGTGTATATTTGTGTAAGGTTATATCCAGTGTATATTTGTGTAAGTTTATCCAGTGTATATTTGTGTACGGTTATATCCAGTGTATATTTGTATAAGGTTATATCCAGTGTATATTTGTGTAAAGTTCTATCCAGTGTATATTTTTGTAAAATTCTATCCAGTGTATATTTGTGTAAGGTTATATTCAGTGTATATATGTGTAAGGTTCTATCCAGTCTATATTTGTGTAGGGTTCTATCCAGTGTATATATGTGTAAGGTTATATCCAGGGTATATTTGTGTAAGGTTATATCCAGTGTATATTTGTGTAATGTTCTATCCAGTGTATAATTGTGTAAGGTTATATCCAGTGTATATATGTGTAAGGTTATATCCAGTGTATATTTGTGTAAAGTTCAAGTGTTCTATCCAGTGTATATTTGTGTAAGGTTATATCCAGTGTATATTTGTGTAAGGTTATATCCAGTGTATATTTGTGTAAGTTTCTATCCAGTGTATATTTGTGTAAGGTTCTATCCAGTGTATATTTGTGTAAAGTTCTATCCAGTGTATATTTGTGTAAAGTTCTATCCAGTGTATATTTGTGTAAAGTTCTATCCAGTGTATATGTGTGTAAAGTTCTATCCAGTGTATATTTGTGTAATGTTCTATCCAGTGTATATTTGTGTAAAGTTCTATCCAGTGTATATTTGTGTAAGGTTCTATCCAGTGTATATTTGTGTAAGGTTCTATCCAGTGTATATGTGTGTAAAGATCTATCCAGTGTATATTTGTGTAAAGTTCTATCCAGTGTATATGTGTGTAAAGTTCTATCCAGTGTATATTTGTGTAAAGTTCTATCCAGTGTATATGTGTGTAAAGTTCTATCCAGTGTATATTTGTGTAAAGTTCTATCCAGTGTATACTTGTGTAAGGTTCTATCCAGTGTATATTTGTGTAAGGTTCTATCCAGTGTATATGTGTGTAAGGTTCTATCCAGTGTATATTTGTGTAACGTTATATCCAGTGTATATTTGTGTAAGATTCTATCCAGAATATATTTGTGTAAGGTTCTATCCAGTGTATATTTGTGTAAGGTTCTATCCAGTGTATATTTGTGTAAAGTTCAAACATTCTATCCAGTGAATATTTTGTGTACGGTTATATCCAGTGTGTATTTGTTTAAGGTTCTATCCAAGGTATATTTGTGTAAGGTTCTATCCAGTGTATATTTGTGTAAAGTTCTATCCAGGGTATATTTGTGTAAGGTTCCATCCAGTGTATATTTGTATATAGTTCTATCCAGTGTATATTTGTGTAAGGTTCTATCCAGTGTATATTTGTGTAAAGTTCTATCCAGGGTATATTTGTGTAAGGTTCTATCCAGTGTATATTTGTGTAAAGTTCTATCCAGTCTATATTTGTGTAAGGTTCTATCCAGTGTATATTTGTGTAAAGTTCAAACGTTCTATCCAGTGTATATTTGTGTAAGGTTCTATCCAATGTATATTTGTGTAAAGTTCTATCCAGTGTATATTTGTGTAAAGTTCTATCCAGTATATATTTGTGTAGGGTTCTATCCAGTGTATATGTGTGTAAAGTTCTATCCAGTGTATATTTGTGTAAAGTTCTATCCAGTATATATTTGTGTAGGGTTCTATCCAGTGTATATGTGTGTAAAG
>CM026397.1:61983302-62017319 GCA_014843695.1 Archivesica marissinica | reverse complement strand
ATACATGTAATATACATCTAGAAATATACAGAAACATACATTTATATCGTGATAGGTGGATTGGTTTAAACATATTTATTTATCAGGATACATGTAATATACATCTAGAAATATACAGAAACATACATTTATATCGTGATATGTGGATTGAACTGAAAGCTAAAAGCTTAATTGTATATCATTGTAAGTTCTTGTTTGTTATGTTTTGGGGGCTTAAAAGTCCCACAAACAGCTTAGTTCAGATGCTGTCTAGGCTGTCCGCTTAGCGCAGTGGTTAGGGGGCTCGCTTCTCACCAATGCAACCCGGGTTCGATCCTCGGCCCAGGAAGTATGTGAGATGGTACGGTGATCGCCAGATCGGATAGGTGGGCTTTCTCCGGGTACTCCGGTTTCCTCCCACACAAATGACACATTTACGCTTTCATCCGCGTCAACGAGAGTGATTACTATAAGTTGCTAAAACTTGCTTCGCAATCGTTGTAAAATAAAGAAAGTTTAAACTTTAGTTCATATGGCGACTCTCCAGCTATTATTGATGGAGGAAGATCCCGGGTGCCCCTCTACACAGTATTTCAGACACGGGCAGGTAGAACCACTGACCTTCCGCAAGCCAGTTGGATAGCTTCCTCTCTTCACCGAATTCGTCACCCCAAATAAGATTCGAATCTACAGTGGTGATGGACAAGTGATTTGATGTCAAAGCCTATTACCACTCGGTCACAGAGGCCGAATACCCTGTACTAGGTTTCATGGAACACTACATATTATGTTGCAGAAAATACATAATTTTATAATTCAAAATAGGATTTGAATTGTTAAAGCGACATTACATTGAAAAAAGCAAATAAAATGCATGTTTTCACGTATAAATGCATTGCTACTACACATTCTTCTGAATACATTCGAACACTAACATTGTTATTCAGGATAAACACGTTGTAGTATGCATGAATGTCGACCCTATTTACATTATTTTGTTATGTCAACAAACCGCGTATACGACGTTTGTTTATTTGTTGAAATACTCAGTTTTTGAGGCAAATATTGGGGGGGGGGATAATACCATATAATAGCAAATTACATTCTGCAAACATTTGCATTTTCACCGATGTTATGTCGCTTTTTAAACATACACATATTTTCAATGAAAGACATTAGTGAGTTACTGCCCTTGGATACATTTACACGTAAAAGTAGATTGATTCTCTTAATTTGTTTACTCTGTTTTTATCGTTGTTTCCTTTGCACCACATGTTATTCGTTTCGTCCGTTTTCTCATCATTTCATTAAATATTATTAAATCTCGACAGCTATCCTACAACATATCCAACTGATAAAATTAATATGATTTTGATAAAATTACCTTTATCCTCCCGAAACATCTACTTAGGGAACAACATTAAAAACAAATGCTACCAGCTAAATGGACCATCTTCGTGGTGGAGTCGATAAGGTTGCTATACACCTGTAACCTATCATCAATGATGGTCCCCTGTGTGTGTTTTACGTTTATTTATCGCCGCTACCGGTTGCCCATATGAGCGACGCATCCTGAAGATATTAGTCATTTTAGATTTTGGAGGATAGTGCAATGATACAGACAGAGACCCATCCAGAGTCTCCTCTGGTTCTTTTACGTGCACGGTGTAAAGTACCGACACGAGACCTCGGTTTAACGTCCAATCTGAAAGACTGTTAATTTTATTATGGTCAGACGGGGGATCGAACCTGCGATCCCTGGATTACCAGTCCAGCGTGTTACCACTGGACTACAGATCCGTCTATGGATGGTCCCCGCTCAGACCGTGTCTCTTTATACGAAACTGGTGGCAGTTTCTTATGGAGGTTGGTGCACAAATTACTGGTTAACCGCTGGAGCCTGCCCAGGAAAGGTGCTGTTAGTTAAACTGCCCGTCGCTCGTATTTATAGGCAACCGGTAGCGACGCTAAATAAACATATAAAATAAAAGATCCAATATACATTTCGGGATAACTCGGATTTTATCAGTCAAGGGAGGTAATAAACAAACAAGCTGGGTTTCCCAATTAAACTTATGCAGTGTAATTTGTTTTTGCATTAGGAATATTATTGTTCATTTCAGGTGCTGGCAAGATTGCGTTGGTGAGTAGAATTATCTACTGCTCATATTCAATCTAATAAACATGATTTTCATTATATTGTTGTCAGTTATACAGCACAAAATAGCTCTCGTGTGTGTGTGTGTGTGTGTGTGCGTGCGTGTACGTGTGTGTGTGTTTTACATTTATTTATCGTCGCTACCGGTTGCCCATATGAGCGACGCCGCCTCCTGAAGAGATTAGTCATTTTAGAGTTTTGGAGGATAGTGCAATGATACAGACAGATACCCATTTCAGGGTCTCCTCTAGTTCTTTTACGTGGGGATGGATTTCATCGGGAATGAGGTATCGAGTGTGATTAATTGAAGTTGTAACAACTTGTGTCGCAATCAAGCTAAAATAAATTTGTATAAACTAACAAACATCGCAAAAGGTACAAGGGTTGACTCATTGACTACGACAGCGAATGACGTGGGTTATGATAACCGATTGGCGTAACTAATGTTGTTAAAACTTGTTGCCCAACCCATTTGCTTCAACATATAATGACAATCCTTGAGCAAACAATGCCATGAATCATGCATTACGGATAGTTATACAAGTTTGTTCATTTGTTTTGCATTTGTAGATATAGAATGCAATAAAATATGATTAAACTAAACTCGTCGTGGGTCGCTTATTCAATTTTCATTTTGGGAAATATATTAATTAAATCTACAAGTTCAACATGTTCAAGCGGACATATAATAAAAACACCACAGCCGCCATAATGCTCGTCTCTCGCCGTCTACCTCACACATAGTTATTCTCCCATTATCGATTGCGTTGACCCCTTTGTAAGATGCACGACTATGTGATATTAACCTTGCCATCGCTGTTTCTGTGTTATAGAAGAAGAAAACATCTAAAGGCAAAGACATTTTGACAACTATAACAAGTCCATTCAAAGGTCATAAGTACAAAGGTGCTCCTAAATCAAAAGCTAAACAAAAAGCACCTACACCGGAACCGGAAGTAGGTGAAGACGAGACAGAACTACAACCGGTTTACGACGAAATTAATGACTCTGCTATGTTTCAATCATCGGCACATCATTACCAGTCGCCAGCCAAGCCAAGACCTGGCAAAGAAAAAATAGCGAGTAATAGAGACACATATCTAGAGCCAACAAAGGCAGTCCAGAAACCCACGGCCCGTGTTACACCATCACATAACCAGCCTGATAAGAACCGGAAGTTATTCAAATATTTGAACACTGATGAGTTAGTGGAGCGGCTGCAACTCTGTGGTTTACAAAATATTGTTGGAATTTGTAAAACGGAGAAATTGGATGGAGAATTTTTCCAAACTATCACTACAGACAGTTTAAAAGAAGTTATGGAATTGAACGGAGTACAGTCGGCAAAGTTCATGCTAATGCGAGATAGAAATTGGGTTCCAAGTTAACATTTCTCCATGTTGATCACATACATCATTCATCACATGTTTTGTTATATGGATACGGTTGTAAATTAGAAGAAGACATAATGCAACATAGATAGGCTACGTTATGAAATAGGTACAAATGACCCTTGATGAAAATGACATTTCGTTGTACCCACATTGTATAGTATAAATGACAACGTATGTGTACATATTGAAATACTTGAAATTATTGGTTAAATTAACATATCCCTGAACTAATTGCAATCACGACGAAATGCATGTACAATCAAACCTGTGTTAATTGTCACCTCCATTAAGCAGCCAGTTTCCATATTACCAATATTTTATTTTATTACATAGTTGACCTCTATTAAACAGCCACCTGTGCTAACCATCCACTCTGTGATTCCATTGGCTGGCTGCTTAAGACAGGTTTGACTGTACATCGCTCAAAACCGCACCACTGTACACGATGCAGTTTCTGTGACAACTGATTAGCTATGATACTATGTTTGGAGAACGTCGCTTCAACGGAAACAAGTGCGCATTTTATTGACATACTAAACATCGAACAAAACGAATCTGGAAATACCAGAAAAGTTAACAGTTCCTGAAGGAAACTAATCCATTAACAAGCACGTATCGAAACGTCAGTGCATAATCTAAATATATATAAAACTATTTATTCTAGAACACAGACAGACTATAATCTGGTGGATTACGAGGCGCAACATAATCTGAGGTATAGTGCGTCTGATGAATCCACATTTGAATTGGATTCGAAGTGTACTGACCAATTTGAAGGCATTTTGTATAAAACTGTACAATGTGATTCAGTGACTATTGTTGTATTCTGCAAAAGAGACATATTTAACATATTTGTGAATAAAATAAGATCTGACTTTGCTCTCGGGAATGATGAAAATCTGAAGTGTACTACACACATTAATAGTATGAAAACTAACATTTCAGTTGACATACATGCGTCAACTGTAACAGCTACTGGAGTTGGACACATGGTCTGGAGATCTCATAGTTTAGTTAATAGTGCTAAAATGTTCTATTCCAGTACTTAAACCAGGAAAATAAGCATGATAGCATAAACAGCTGTTACAAACAGGCATCACCAGTCCAGCCGAAACGATCTACTGATACAAAGCCACGCGTAGTCGGAAAAGGACATGTAAATCAGTCTCAAGTAAATGCTGAAAATATCACAAAAATCAACAAGAATTTGCTGGAAATGCAGAATAATTTGTTGTCTTTGCAAAAAGAACTATTAAAAGGAAGAGAATGTCATGGAGTGTTGCAAAATGATAGTCCTGATAGTCCTGTCCAAAATAGTGAGCACACTAAGCATGCTTCTCAATCCGTACCAGCACAGAAACAGAGTGAAATATGCAAAGACACTCCGATTTACAAGATTGAGACAATTCAAGGGAACAGGCAAAATGTTCACATTAAGCATATAAATAATCAAACTCCTCTGACACACAATAGGGAAGAAATCAGACCAAGAAATAGTACTCGTAATGCTATGAGGTCAAAAACACTTATTGTTGGATCTTCTATACTTCATGGTATTAACCCCCAAGGACTTACCACAAGGAACGCATAAACATTCAATAAGTGGCGCTGGCATTGATGACATAGCAGATGATATTTTACTGTATGATTTGTCAAGTTTTAGCACGGTTATCATCTACATAGGGGGTAATGATGTAGCCAGGGGTATGTCTGATCAAATGTTCAAGGAGAAATATATGACCCTGTTAGAAAGCTTAAAAATCAGCAATCCAAAATTGGCCATTGTAGTATGTACTCTTTGTCCTCGGGGAGATGTAGATGTGTTTCAGTGCAATGACTGCATTGAAGAACTTGCTGCAGAAGCTTGTATAAATTGCATAGACATGTGTCAAGCTTTCCGTGATAAGGATGGCAATCCCATCAATTATTTCTTTAACTTTAAGGATAACATCCACCTATCCCGATCTGGTATAAAAAGACTATTGGGTACAATAAATAACTTCACCCAGGTTTGTGGTGAGTTTAATAGATGTGTATTTGTACCACGAAGAACATCGCTTGAAAATGGAAACAACAACTATGGCACCAGTGAAACAGACATATGGAAATCGACGTGGGCTAATCTAAGTCAACATGGGGATACTCATAGACATCTTCAGTGGAAAATCTCGGGAAGGTGTTTTAACTGTGACCGTCTTGGCCACAAGGCCATACATTGCTATAAGCAATAGAAATCAGGCCATGTTGCCAATGCTGACGTGTCTGGAAATGACTTTGATGTCACTACATCCAATAGATTTAATCTTTTGCAAACAATATGTTCACAATGTGAATTATCAAACTGTATTTGTAATGCTTTAGAAATTAGTTTAGCTAATCATCCTGACTCGACCAACAGCTTTAATGGTAATGTAATTGATACCACAGACATCGGTCTGCATAAAAATGGCATGAATATTGGTCATTTAAATGTTCAAGGTCTTAATAATTTAGACAAATTTGAAGAGGTAAAGCTACTTATGACCTCTGATAAAAATAAAATTGATATTATGGGGCTGAGTGAAACAAAATTTAAAGATGATGTAAATACAAATTCTTATTTAATTAAAGGAGTTTTACCTCCATTTCGTATATACCAAAATGACAGAAATGGTGGTGGCGGAATTTTAGTTTATGTTAAAGATGGGTTAAATGTGAAACGCCGTTATGATTTAGAAACGCATGATATTGAGGTTGTTGTTCTTGAAATATATTGTAAATATTGTAAACCATTTTTTGTTTGCAATGTGTATAGGCATCCTCACTCTAAAATAAAGTGGAAAGACAGATTTGAATTGTTTATCGAAAATATGTTCTATGAAGATAAATAAATAATTTTATTAGGTGATTTCAATAGAAACCTCACTGATTGTTATACAAATGATGAATGAGCAAATTTTTATATCCCACTAGGTCTTACACAGTTAGTAACGGAACCTACTAGGGTAACTAGATCATCTGCATCTTTGATTGATCACATATATACTAACATGGAAGAAACCATTGCCAATATGTATGTACCAAAGCTTTCTATCAGTGATCATTACCCAGTATTCTGTAATCGTAAAGTCAACTTTTCAAATAATAAAAGTATGCATGAAACAATATCATATAGATCATTTAAAAACTTCAATGAGGCGTCCTTTTGCGAAGATTTACGTATTGCAGACTGGACCTTTGTTTATATATATGATGATCCAAATGAAATATTAAATATGTGGTGTAAACTATTTTTAGAAATTGTACATAAACATATTCCAATAAAAACTCAGTGAGTGAAACGGAAATATCAACCAGACTGGATAACAACAGAAATCTTAGATACTATGAAAGAACGCGATAAAATGAAGCAAGATAAATCAGAGCAAGGTGTTAATCAATATAAACTACTTAGAAACAAAGTGTCGGCAATGATTAATACAGCAAGGAAAGAAAAATAGAGTCTGGTAAAGATAACCCACGTACTGTCTGGAAGATTTTTAACGAGTTTGGTTCAGGAAAATCAACACAATCTGGAAACAATATTAACTCAATATACCATCAAGGATCTGATTACTCTCAAAATGTTGAAATGGCAAATATATTTAATGAATTCTTTGTCAATGTTGCATCTAATATCAAAGATCCAGTCCCTGATCACTTAAACTTTGACTATATAAAAGATTTTATTAATGAACATGTACCTGTTGATGTAGTGTTTGAAATACTAGAAGTTACACAGAGTAATATCAGAAAGCAATTACTCGAACTTAATGTTTCTAAAGCTACTGGAATCGATAATATTGGACCAAAGCTGTTAAAACTTTCAGCTGATATCATTGTACAACATTTAACTGTTATAATAAATAAGAGTTTGCAAACATCAACTTTCCCTAAAGCTTGGAAATTTGCAAAAGTCAAACCATTATTCAAAAGTGGAAAAACCAATGACGTCAATAACTATAGACCTATTTCAATGTTACGATCTTTGTCGAAACGTTTTGAAAGACACGTGCATAAATCGCTGCAGACTTTTTTGGATCACTTCAATTTACTTCACAAAACACAAAGTGGTTTCAGAACTGGCCACTCAATTGAATCAGCTTTACTTTATATGATAGATAAATGGATTCGAGCACTGAATGAGGGAAAATTGATTGGAATTGTAATGGTCGATTTTCGAAAAGCTTTTGATCTTGTCGATCATACTGTTTTGTTAAAAAAATTATCATTATACAAATGTAGCAACAATACTTTGAAGCTTTTTCAATCATATCTTTGTGATAGAAAGCAAACTGTTTCTATAAATGACGTTTTATCTGAAAATAGAACTGTTAATTGTGGAGTCCCGCAGGGCTCAATATTAGGACCTCTTTTATTCTTACTTTTTATCAATGACTTACCACTAATGTTTTCAAATACAATCACCGGTAGCGATTTATATGCAGATGATACTACATTATATGATATCCATAATAAGAAAGAAGTGTTAGAAACAAGATTACAACAAGCTTTGGAAGACTTGAAATACTGATGTTTCCAAAATGGAATGAAGATTAATACAGACAAAACGAAAGTTCTATTTATGATGACAGCCCAGCAAAAATGTGCTTTCCCTAATCCTACACTCTCTCTTAAATATGAAAATATATTATTGAAAACCAGCAAATCAGAGAAGTTGCTTGGAGTACACATTCAGGATTCATTAAAATGGGACTCACATATCAAATATATTGTGAAAAAGATTTCAAATAACATTTGGCTATTAGGTAAAATACGGTATATTGTGAATCTGAACTACAGAATACTTTATTACAAGGCATATATCCAACCACATTTTGATTATTGTTGTATCATATGGGGAAACACCACTCAACAAAATATTAACACACTATTAAGATTGCAGAGACGAGCTTGTAAATTCATTCTGGGCCAAGATTATATTTCTTTGCGTGAATCAATGTCTGAAATTAATATAATGACTTTTGACCAACGGATTATTTTTCAAAAAGCAGTAACAATGTACAAAATTATGAACAATCTTGTACCGAATTATTTGAATGAACATTTTTAATTAAGACATTGCAATTCAGTTACTTCAGATATGACATTGAGAAATGTTTCAAATATGGATCTCTATATTCCAAGACCTAGATGTGAAATGTATAAGAAATCATTAGAATACTCTGGTCCAAAGATATGGACTTGTCTACCATTTGAAATTAAGACGTCCAGATCTTTAAATATATTCAAGACAAAATGTAAAGTATGGATACAACGTTTTAATCGGTAGACACTAGACAGTTATATATATATAATGATTGTAAATCAATATGCTTATGTCGTTTTGTATTTCTATCAAAGTACCTGATTTATTGAGGATGTTGTTTAAGTTACTTTGTACAACATTATGCATGTATATTGTACGGCGTAACTATTTGTACAACATTATGCATGTATATTGTACGGCGTAACTATGTTATAATTATTGTGTATGTACATTTATTCTATAGTGTTAACAAATTGAAGAGGGCCCTAAGGAGGATTAGTTCAAAACTAATTAGGTCACCCTCTATAAATAAAGAAATCTATATATCTATCTATCTACAATGTTGTTAAAATGCTAGGTCACACGGGGAACGTTCCAACAGATCCAAACAAGTTACACGTCCAGTTACAGTAGTATGAAGAACACCCACAATATACTAGAGGACATAGAAAACGCACACCTACATTATATACTAGAGGACATAGAAAACACACACCTACATTATATACTAGAGGACATAGAAAACGCACACCTTTTGGGGTGGACCTTTATATCTAGAGGAATAGAAAAGACACCTACATTATATACTAGAGGACATAGAAAACGCACACTACATTATATACTAGAGGAATAGAAAACGCACACTTCATTAATACTAGAGGACATTGAAAAACGCACACCTACATTATATACTAGAGGACATAGAAAACGCACACCTACATTATATACCAGAGGACATAGAAAACGCACACCTACATGATATACTAGAGGACATAGAAAACGCACACCTACATTATATGATTATTATTACAGGAACACGAAATACGAAGGATTCCATCAAAGATATATTACATATTTATTACAAAACACAGACTGACCAACTAAAAATATTCCAAAATGTTTAAAACTATAGGTATTGTTTTTCATGTCAAAACAAACTTATCCGAAGTGTGCGTTTTCTATGTCCTCTAGTATAGTTCAGTATCGGGGAACCAGACACAGTTGACTCAGTAGGCTATGGAAAACACAATGCATGTCAAAAACACAACAACATGCATAAGTATGTATTGTTTAGTTTAATCATAATTTAATGCATTGATCACTTACACGAATAATACAGCAGCTATATATCTAAAACGCATGCACTTGTACTACATGTAAATTGATGCATTTGTTATCCTTCGCTCAGGTCTGGGCAACAGTTCGAACTGTTGACCGGGCAATAGTTTGAACTGTTTCATACTAGACTTTTGAACCAATCATACTCTGAGTATGCTTTCACTGTGCGCAGTAGGATGCGCAATAGGGTGTTATGGAAGTCAAAGTAAAAAATACGTCCCGAATACATTTTTAGCTCTGACTGCGCTTGAAGTCATCGATATACAGTATGTGAAGCCCTCCTTTCCGTTCATTAATTCTTTTCCGTATTGTATTGCATACTTACCGGCGTACCGGCTTTTAGACCAAAACCAAGCGTTTACAAATGATGATTGATTAGTCATCAGCCGACAAACTGAGAAAAACAGAAATTTATCTTGAATTATGGCCCAGGCTAGGTTTGAAGACATGACTGAGGATGAACTCAATGTTTTATTAGAAAATAGAGACTCTCTGAGTACAAAAAACGTTATAAAGCATTAGGTAATAAAACAGTTATTTCATGGGTGTTTGGGGAACAGTCAAAACTATTGTCCCTCGTCTCGGGCAACAGTTCGAAAGTCTTCCCTGATATCGAGGGACAATAGTTTTGACTGTTCCCCAAACACCCATGAACTAACTGTATAATGTTACGTACAGAATGTGATTGGCCATGTTTGTTTTTGACGTCGTGTAAGACACGTGCAGATTACAGTACGTTGCACCTGAACACATGTATACGCTGTGTTCAATCAACGCTACATAATATATGATACATACAAATAAATCGGACTTCACGAAATCAGAAAACAACAATACAGTTTTACAAACTTATCATTTCGACACACACTATTCGGTTAAACGTTATGTAAAAAAAACACAAATACACAAATACCGGTATTTCATCTGAACATGAAATCCTTCTCAATCTACGGAATACATTTAGAACAACACAATCATAAAACAATACAATGTATGCTTGTAGACTCATGGCTGTGCTTGATTTAATAGCTTCTCACCAATGCAACCCAGGTTCGATCATCGGACCGGGAAGTATGGTGGTCGCCAGATCGGAAAGGTGGGGTTACTCCGAGTTCCTCCCATACGAATGACCACATATACGCTTTCATCCGCGCCAACGAGAGTGATTAATATAAGTTGTTAAAAATTACTTAGTTTATACACATTTATTTTATTTAGCTCGATTGCGAAACAAGTTCTTTCAACTTATATTTAATCACTCTCAAGACCTCATTCCTGATGGAATCCATCGCCACGAGGGAGAGAGAAGAGGCAACGTGGAATTTAAATGCCTTGCCTAAGGGCACAATTGTAACGGCTCCAGTGGGGCTCGAATAAAAATTACTTCGCAATCGTTGTAAAATAAATAAAGCTTAAAATAAAGTAATAACAATTAACATATACACTATGTAGTAATTCATCGACGGACAAACTGGAACGAAGACTAGTAAACGCCCAACACTGACCATTGTGCAAAAGATAGAAAAAACAAACAATATATTTGCACGAATAAATTATTGTCATATATAAATAGAGATGTATTATATAAATACATTTATTTATTTATATATATGACCCATTGTTACCCATGTAATATTATGATTATTATGTATTATGTATAATCGTCTGCTATTATTTTCGCGCCTAAATTATCAGTTCTCTGTTTGCGCGGGAACAAATTATATTTTGACAGCCGAAGGCAGCTGGTCACTTATGTGAGATAATCGCCTCCGCTCTTGATGACATATAAACACGTAATAATATTGTATAACATCACAGATGTTTGGCGCCGTAATGTCTGTTATAGATGTTAATTCTGCTATTTAAGAAATGAAAAATTATTACGAAATTAGTGCATTCTTATCCAGCCATTAAGGAAATGATGTAACTCACTATTAGAATATAAACTGTTTCTATGATAGTTAGAAAAATTCATATTTAAAGAAGTATTAACTCTTAAATATTAAAGTTGTATTAAATACGTGAACGGAAGATAATTAGGCCTTTTAAGAAACGATTGTTTTGGCTAATATATCTATTGGAATAGTTTGATAAAGTGAAGGAAATTAGTATTATAGTAGAACTATTATGAACACATTGAAATAGTGAGGCGAATGATCAGATACGAGAAATCACGAATAAATGATACGTGTTATAGATTTGAAATAAAGCGAGATTGTTGTAGATGATATTATACTAAGGAAAATGAAAGACTGTGTTGAGTTATAGTATTTGAAGGACCGTAGAGAAACCCCCTAGACAACTCCAGCGAGTCTATGGTAGGATATACCCTGGTTAGAGCAGTGTTGAAGGACCGTATAGAAACCCCCTAGACAACTCCAGCGAGTCTACGATAGGATAGACCCTGGTTAGAGCATTGATATCGGGAAATAGACATAAGAAGAAAGAGAGGCTCGTGACACCATGCGTCGACTGTTATTAAAATAATTATATCTTGATTGTTCCAAACAGGGAATTAGTAAGATAAATGTGAGGTGTTTTGTTTATTATAGTGTCACCCCTATTTAAAGGGCCAGCCATTTCTGACTTGTGAGACACCACTTTTTTATGAACATCAGTACTTCCCAAATCCTATGCTTACATCCGAATGTTCGGCTTAACTCTTCCACCGCCAATGTCGCATAAAAGCGACTTTGTAAAAAAAGTAGAGAACCCGATCGGACAGAACAGAACATGCCGTCTGATCAGGCTATTTGCTGATTGCTCTTCAGACAGTGGAGCTGAAGCACCTGTCCGAATAGCAAACAACATAGATCCTGATCAGACGCGGCGTTACGCCGCGGCTGATCTGGATCTATGTTGTTTGCACATGCTCTGAATTTATTCGGCGCTGAAAGAGTTAAAGATGTAGAGAGGACCATATATATATGTGTGTGTTATTAAAAAATCAACAAGATTTGTACAGTTACAGCAATATATTTATAATCATAAACAACACAAATTCCAAAGTTAATGTAGATGAAAACAAGAATTTAATCAACAGAAATTGGAATATCATACATATAATAAAAATACAATTGATACTGATTGATGCTCAAATATTCATGATAAGTACAGAATGTAGATCTGTTAATATAATTAGTTTCCTTTCATATGAACAACTTTTGCATAGTATACTAGAGGACATAGAAAACGCACACCTAACTTATATGATTATTATTACATGAAAACGAAGGTTTCCATCAAAGATATATCACATCTTTATTACAAAGCACAAACTGAACAATTAAAAATATTCCAAAATGTTTAAAACTATGTATTTATATAGTTATTGTTTTTCGTGCAAAAATTATCCGAAGTGTGCGTTTTCTATGTCCTCTAGTATACAATGTCATGCGCCCAACTGAGAGTGGGGTCATCGTCATATTACACGGACACATGTACCAAGTACAAAACCAATCCTACATGACTATGGTCCTCGTAATAACACACGACAAAGCCCGTTTGATAAGCCTGAAATGCACATGCACGGGTAATGCAAACCCAGACGCACACGAACACGTTTTGCATTATAACAGAGGTTATTTTAATGGAGATATGTATAGTAAACGTGCTCCGTACCATGCACACACGTGTGTGAAGGAAATTATAGCTATACTCTGTGGTTTAATAAGGAAAACCGCATTATCTAATTTAATGAATTATATGCCCTTCCTTGTATTTTTCTGCAGTAAATGTATAGCTACTTGTAACCCCCTTAAGATAAACATTATAAACACGACTAGTTTTAAAGCAGCATTACATCGTAATAAAGGATGTTTTGGGTAAAATATAAATACTAATGTGCGTGTGTTTACAAAAATCGAAATAGTCGCTCAGAAACGATAACATTCCAATAAATTTAAACCGTCGTATACGCGAATTTGTTTATCAACACAGGAAATGTAAACACGCACAACGCGCATACGTGAAACAACTGAGGATGTAGAAAACAACGTATATATATTGAACATGAAATACTATCTATCTATCTTCCTCTAATGTCGAACACCTCGCGGGGATGTAGAAATACCCCTAAAGACTTAGCTAACAGAGGTATGAATCAACATATCAAGTAATTTAATTAAAAAAGACAACGTGTGACAAATGGTGATGATTAATTCCGAATGTAAACAAGTGCGTGACCGATCGACTCGGAAAGTCCTACTTTCGGTTTCGAGTTTGTTTTATCACAAAAAACACTGTTTACCACATGAACATAAGCATACAAAGTATAATGTTATAATGTGTAGCAGCATTGCTACCCATACGTAAAAATTGAATTTTTCGAATATCTTTTATTTCATACGATGTAATGCTACTTTAAGTTGTCAAATTAAGCTCACTGTTTTAAATCCAATTGTCTTAGCTGGATAACAATGCATACTTGTGTTAATTTGCTTTATTTTCCTTATTTTCTATATACATGTATGTCTGTTCATGTGATGTTCATGGTTGTTAATAATGATTACACCATGTCATGTGCATCAGTACCGTAGCCAGAGGCAACTTTCAACCGAGGCAATCTAGGGGGTGTGGGGGCATGTCCCCCATTAACATTGTTAGGGTATAGAAGCGATTTCTTGCGTTTTCTGATTTAATGAGTTTAGACGTATACGTATGTACTGACCTTTCAGTTCTCTAGCAGTCAACATTTTATACAGCAAAGGGATATTTTTTGCATTTTATTTATTTAATTTTTCATATTTTGCTTGATTGCTTTGGAAATTGTAACCGAGGCAGCTGCCTCGGTGTGCCTCAGTGTGGCTACGGGCCTGTGCATACTGATTTTCAAGAGGGTCTCGTGGAAGATTAGCCATGGCTAAACGAGTCACCGTCTATAAATAAGGAAATTAATTACTTATTTACACTTATTGATGTTATGAAATACATGCATGCATACATGTGCAACCTACTACAGTAGATAATGGGAATATAGTCAAACCTGTGTTAGTGGTCACCTCCATTAAGCAGCCAATCTGTATTGTGATATACAATCACACCTGTGTTAGTGGTCACCTCCATTAAGCAGCCAACCTGTATTAAGCAGCTAGTTTCCAGATTACCAATATATTGTATGCATTTCTGTGATACACGTGGCTGGCTGAGGAAGACATGTTGTGTCTGTATTGTTTTAGCGTACTGGTTTTCTTTTGTATCCAAACCCACAGACGCGTGGAGTCTGGACAAATGGTTTCGGGTTCAAACCCATTTTTAACAAAAAATTAAGAACATTTTAATAAACCATAGGCTTGACACATGACTATATATACAACACTGAATGTTAGGCCATAATTATTAGTCTGATAGTGACGGCCTAAAATGTTTGTATGTATAGTGTCAAGCCTATGGTTTATCTAAATGTTCTTAAAAACATTAAAAAAACCATAAACAATTTGGTTTTGAACCCGAAATCACTTGTCAAGACCCCAATCGTCTGTGTCCGAACCATAAGCAACATTGTCGTGTGTTAGGAAGGCATAGCTAACTAATATATAGACTGATGAGCTGCAATTTGAGCTATATACAATATTATTATTATTAATAATTAAAAATTAATTATTAATACTATTATTACTTATCTTGCAAACGAAAAATACGTTTATCATATTTAATCTAGAATATGTGAATATATTATTCATTTAGTAGCATACCCACATAAACAAATAAGGTATATATGCCAACAGATATCCAAATACTCGTGCGCACGATTACATGCATGTGTCAATAAGCAGGAATTCGGTGCTATGTTTCAAACACGTGAATTCCGTGTCATCTACACGAGTCAGAGTATCCCAAAAGCCACCACAACACGCTTGTGATTTCAACTCGTTTGAATATCTCCATCACCTTTCCGACTGTCACATTCGGTGTACCCTCCATGCAGGAATTCTTATCAGGTGAATATCTCGTCATCTGTCCGACTGTCACATTCGGTGTACCCTCCCTGCGGGTACTCTTAACAGGTGAATATCTCATCATCTGTCCGACTGTCACATTCGGTGTACCCTCCTTGCACGAACTCTTAACAGGTGAATATCTCGTCATCTCTCCGACTGTCACATTCGGTGTACCCTCCATGCGGGTACTCTTAACAGGTGAATAGTTTTTCATATGGATTGATTTGCACCACAATAGTTACGGTTTCCTTCTATTGAAATAACAAGTCCTTCATCACGCCCGTCACGTCTTTATTATCATCGACGATAATATTAAATAGCACTGTGAAAATGTTTCATCAATCCAGTTGATTATGGCTATATTCTAGGTTTTAATTCAAGGCGACCACAAGAACTAGAACAAGAGCAAATGCTCCAGTAAATGCTATGTGAAATACAAGAAGAATTGTCTTTATTTTGTCACTCTGAAATAAGCAAGAAAATAGTCTATATAGTGTGCAAAATACACAAATATGTGTACGAAATGTTTATTATTGTCATATATAAATAGTAATGTATTCTATAAATACATTAGTCTATTTCTAAATATGGCCATTTGTTTACCATGTAATATTATATATATTTGTCTTATGTAAACTCATCTGCTATTATATCGCGCCTAAATGATTAGTTCTCTTTTCGCGGGTAAATGACTAGACTATGTGTGCCTGGTGTAAATTTATCGGGACAGAGTTGCAGGTGGTCAATTATGTTAGGTAAAGAGCCGAACTGGTTTGATGTGGGTAACAACTTAGTAATATTAGATAACATCAATACGTTTAGGCGTCGTTATGTTTGTGGATTCGTTTGATTATGTATATAAGACATGGAATTTATTTGATTATCCAGAGCACAAGTAGGCTACCACCGATGGTGAGTAGCGTGTATCTCAAGTTGATAGTATAGAATACATAAACTGTCTCTATGATACTTAGATATCTTGGACATTCGTACAATCGTAACTTATAAAGATTAGTTCATGTATTTAAAGAAATACATTTAACAGAAGTAGTTCAGCCATAGGAACAGCTATTTGTTTATTGACGAAAGTGAATGAAAGATTAAATCAGAAATATTGATGAGATTATCGGAATAGAGTAATTACGGAATAAAGAGACGGCATTTAAATAGTTGGGTGTAGCCGATGCGGATAACACGTTAGAGCGTTGATTAAGCGTGAGCTGATCAGACGCTAATTGTTATAGATTGCTGAGATTATAAATATACTATAGAAATAAAGGGACACGATGAAAGAGAAATATTATATTGAGAGAAACGAAATACTGTGTTGAGTTATTATTAACTCTTTCACCGCCAATGTCACATAAAAGCGACTTCGTAAAAAAGTAGAGAACCCGATCGGACAGAACAGAACATGCCGTCTGATCAGGCTATATGCTGTTTGCTTTTCAGACAGTGGAGCTGAAGCACCTGTCCGAATAGCAAACAACATAGATCCTGAGGTGTTACATCGCGGCCGATCTGGATCTATGTTGTTTGCACATGCTCTGAATTTATTCGGCGCTGAAAGAGTTAATATATATAAAAAGAAAAAAACCCTAGACAATATCAGCGAGTCTACGATAGAGTAGACCCTGGTTAGAGCCTAAGAAACATAGACTAAGATACGAAAAAATGAAAAGTTTGTGACAATAGCATGATGCATATTGTGTTTAATTTAAGCATACTAAGTTCTCAAATAGTAAAAAACGGTACAGAGTAGAAGACGCACCACTGATAACGTACATAAAGATTACGTTTAAAATAAAAGTTTTGAAAAAAACAACCAAAAAAAAAAAACAAAATATAATTATTAATTAAAAACAATTTTTAAAATAATAACACACCCCATTTTTTTAAATTTAAAAAATTTTTCTTAAAAAAAACACAAAAATTTCAAAAAATAAAAAAATTTAAAAAAAACACCAACAAAAAAATTTAAAAAAAAATCTTTAAAAAAAAAATGGATTCCAAAAGTAGTATGCATGAGATAACAAATGAGTACCAATGGATTTCCGATGAAAGCATCACTACTTAGAATCTCCTTAGGATGTTTCTGGAAATATAGCTGTATTTTGCACTATCACCCCACAATATGATAACTAAATTATACTTTGTATGCGTTGTCCTGATTAACCAATGGGGTGAGGATAAACAGTACTCACAAAGAGGGTGATCATAGTTGATAGTATAGTAAACATTTAAATTCAGCATACGGTCAATATAATTATTCTATATACATTACGCACATGTTTGAACTTGTCTTTAGTAACGTGGTTGCCGTTTGGTATCGTACCATTGTCTGTTCCGTTTCTTGTGCTCATCTCCATGCCCTCTACTTTAACTAGAGTGAAGCAAACATTATACCATCAGTAATCGTACCGTCTGATCCATTTTCAGAATATGGCGCCTAATATCCATTGACATCCATTAAAATAGGTTATACTCGGTTTATCTTCCAGAATCAACTGAACAGACGGATATGTAGTCCAGCGGTAACACGCTGGACTGGTAATCCAGGGATCGCAGATGGGACGTTGGATCGTGTCGGTGCTTTACACCGTGCATGTAAAAGAACCAGAGGAGATTCTGGAATGGGTCTCTGTCTGTATCATGCACTATCCTCCAAAATCTAAAATAACTAATCTCTTCAGGAGGGGTCGCTCATATGGGCAACCGGTAGCGACGATAAATAAACGTAAAACACGCACAGAATCAACTGATTGGATACGGGCGATTTCAGGTTCATTTAAGAATAAGCGTTAACCATGTATCAATAATATAATATCAGTATCGAACGGGAACCAGATCATTAGACTTGTTTGAATAATCAGTATATAAATGAAGTGTTCTAGCTGGCTTCCGGTGTGCACTATTGTACTGACTACTAGCTAGAAGCGAAGCACTACGGTGGCCAAAGAAATACCATGGCCGGGATATTCCTGGAGTGAAGTCAAATACAGTCAAACCTGTCTTATGCAGCCAGTCAATGGAATCACAAAAAGTGGCTGCTTAGCACAGGTGGCTGCTTAATACATGTCAGCTGTATAATAAAACACATATTGGCAATCTGGAAACTGGCTGCTTAATACAGGTTGGCTGCTTAATAGAGGTGACCACTAACACAGGTTTGACTGTAAATAGTTTGTAATGATAGATGCTAGTCTATTTGTGCAGTCCATCCAGTGTATTGTCTCCTTGTTCCAACTTTCGGAAAGTATTGACACTTTCTTACATGAATATTATAAGTATTAAATAAATACAGTACTGGCCCCGATGTTACAAAACTTTTCTCAGATCTCAAACCCAAGCTCAAATGATCTGATTGGTTGATTCTGGGTGTTACTGTCAGCTGAACCAATCAGATGCTTGAGACTGAGTTTTGAGATTGGAGAAAAGTTTTATAACCTCGGGGCCTGGACCGAGTGTCTTGTTTGTTTGACTATGGGGTTTAAACTCACGAACTGATTAGGCTACATGGCGACCCTATCACTATATCAATACCGGATTACAATGCATGCTTCAACAGACGGATCTATAGTCCAGTGGTAACACGCTGGACTGGTAATCCAGGGATCGCAGGTTCGATCCCCCGTCTGACAATAATAAAATTAACGTTCAGATGGGACTTTAAACCGAGGTCTCGGGTCGGTGCTTTACACCGTGCATGTAAAAAAACAGAGGAGACTCTGGAATGGGTTTCGAAGTAGCAACGATAAATAACGTAAAACACGCATGCTTCAAACTTTATTTATTTTACAACGATTGCAAAGCAAGTTTTAACAACTTATATTAATCACTCTCGTTGGCGCGGATGAAAGCGTAAATGTGGCCATTCGTGTGGGAGGAAACCGGAGTACCTGGAGAAAACCCACCTGTCCGATCTGGCGACCACTGTACCATCTCACATACTTCCCGGTACGAGGATCGAACCCGGGTTGCATTGGTGAGAAGCGATCGCGCTAACCACTGCGCTAATCGGACAGCAATGTATGTGTTTTCTTTGTCAATTGTCTTGGTCTTCCAACAGCGTGAATAATATATATTTCATATCTTGAAATAGAGACATTAATTGTTTTTATTAAAAATAATATCATTATATATGTTTATAGGGTTAGATAATAACAATGATCGATTACCTTTCTGTTCCTTTTTACTAATGCACTCCGTGATTTCGAAGACGACATCAAATGCGATTATATAGAAAACATACACAATCATAATGTATATGGCATAATCTGGAGTGGATGCCTTTCCTAACTGGAACCCAAAACATATGCATATTGCTGAAATATAACGAGATTATAATTATAGAGTGGATGGGAACCAGTAACGTCATGTTCTATATACAGTGGATTGGAACCAGTAACGTCATTTTGTATATACAGTGGATGGGAACAATAATAGCTATACAGTGGGTGGGAATAAATGTCGTCATTTCTATATAAAGTGGATGGGAACAATAATAGCTATACAGTGGGTGGGAATAAATGTCGTCATTTATATATAAAGTGGATGGGAACAATAATAGCTATACAGTGAGTGGGAATAAATGTCGTCATTTATATATAAAGTGGATGGGAACAATAATAGCTATACAGTGAGTGGGAACAAATGTCGTCATTTTCTATATAAAGTGGATGGGAACAATAATAGCTATACAGTGAGTGGGGACAAATGTCGTCATTTTCTATATAAAGTGGATGGAAACAATAATAGCTATACAGTGGATGGGAACAATAATAGTCATACAGTGGATGGGAACAATAAAAGCTATACAGTGGGTGGGAACAATAATAGCTATACAGTGGGTGGGAACAATAATAGCTATACAGTGGATGGGAACAATAATAGCTATACAGTGGATGGGAACAATAATAGCTATACAGAGTGGAACACAAAATGTCGTCATTTTTAATAACGTGGTGGGAACAATAATAGCATACAAGTGGGTGGGAACAAATATCGTCATCTTCGTTCATATATAGTTGCTATGTACACTGTTCAATTTATTTGCGCTTATCATACGAGAATGAAATCTATTCAAGCTAGTGCACAGTTGTTAATTAAACCCAATGGTGAAATGCTATTCTAAACTATGCAGCAGATCCAAACAACATTAAAGTATACTTGATATATATATTGTGATGCAATCAGCTTCAGCCGACTATCAAATCGAGAGGCGTCGATCGTTTATTTCGTTAACATCGAGAGATACAGTTAGTCTCCATATCAAATGAAGGTCCCTATTAAAACTATGACCTTTCAAGCTGTGCCGTATATGTTATAGTTTATTCTCAATGTATGCAACATTTGGAAAGAGAGGTTCCGATGTATGCAGCAGAAATAGTGCATATGTAGGAATATCTTACCGAATAACATATATGCTGGTCATACAACACACCCCGTGAGCCACGTTAAACGGCCTTATATCATGATTGCCTCAGGTCGGAAGAAATGCCATCAAAGGCTGTAAAATAGAAACACGTATTATAGTAACCTTTGCTTGTGGAAATGGGGAAAAACGTATTAACATAGTTATTTATAGTAACAGTTTAGATTGTGTAGAGGGAAAACGTATTAACATAGTTATTTATAGTAACAGTTTAGATTGTGTAGAGGGAAAACGTATTAACATAGTTATTTATAGTAACAGTTTAGATTGTGTAGAGGGAAAACGTATTAACATAGTTATTTATAGTAACAGTTTAGATTGTGTAGAGGGAAAACGTATTAACATAGTTATTTATAGTAACAGTTTAGATTGTGTAGAGGGAAAACGTATTAACATAGTTATTTATAGTAACAATTCAGCTGTGTGGATTGAAACCGTATTAGCATATTTATTTATTATTTATATCAATAGTTATGTTTGTAGTAATTAATATGGTATAAATAAACTTCCAACTTTGAACGATCAAAGATCGGCCACATCCATTTCAGAGGGGTGGAAGCTTTCGTATAACATTGGGCATTTATTATTATAATAACATTAGTATAATAAAATACAAACATCGCAAAATCAATGAACATGATACGTGGCCGAACGGTAACGACGGAGGAATACAGACAAAAAATCTAGTGATATATTTTGTAGTTGCGAGTTCAAATCTCACTGGGTGTATTATTACTAGTTTTTTTTTCCAAATTTATATTTTATATAAAGTGAATTGTATGCATTTTTCTCATTTTTTGATCTCATAATTTAATTTTCAACTTTATTTCATTTCAAGCAATTACAGTTGTATGTTTATATATAATTATGCATGTTTATGTTGATCTATTTGTAAATATGTTGTAATCTTCAAATATTGGAGAAAAAATAAATAAATATCTATCTGTTAGAAGTGAGGTCAATAGTAAATGAATCTATGGCTTGGTTTGATTTAGCACCACGAATCTATGGCTTGTTTTGATTTAGCGCCACCTGCAATCCAGACTCCTTCTCCTTCGTACAAAATGCATGTACATTTTTAACAATTTCTCTATATAGCATCACAGCTATAACTATGTCGTGTTTGCTTGCTCATTGTGTACTGAATATGACTGGTATGTGTAAAAATGCACGTATATAGCCACATAGCGTGTGTGTTTTAAATGTTTCACGACTATTTCGTGCATAAAATAAATATAATTAAATATTTTAATAAAATGTTTTTTTCCAAAGTCACAAGGTCAAAAGACTAAATATTTAGAGGAAAAGTCATCCTAAACTTAATACAAATTTTATTTTTGACCCAAATTGGTTTGTATTTCCTTCAAAAATCACTAGGTCACTAGGTCACTAGGTCAAAGTACCGGTAAGGAGAATTCTTGTAAACACCGTAGTAACCAGATTGTGTTTAAACTATGTAAATGTATGTCACAAGTTACAGTTTGAACAATCATAGTTTTGTTGCGTTAAACAGCAAATTACATAAATGAAACTTGGTAACTAGGTCAAATTAAATTAAAGATAATCTTTGCGAACACTGTCCATTGTTTCCTGATTTTGTTGAAACTTTGTCACACGTTTCATAAGTTTGATTCCTTTGAACATCTGCCATTTCCCCTTTAAATCACATGTAATTTTTGTAAACATTGTAGCAACACAGGTGAGTGACCCAGAGCCCGCTTGTTTTACTAGTGTCTCGTCTGTTGACCTTCGAGGTAATGCCCCCAGAAGTGTTGACCCTCAAGGTGATGCTCCTAGAAGTGTTGACCATCGAGGTGATGCCCCAGAGGTGTTGACCCTCGAGGTGATGCCCCCAGAGGTGTTGACATTCGAGGTGATGCCCCCAGAGGTGTTGACCCTCAAGGTGATGCTCCTAGAAGTGTTGACCCTCGAGGTGATGCTCCTAGAAGTGTTGACCCACGAGGTGATGCCCCAGAGGTGTTGACCCTCGAGGTGATGCCCCAGAGGTGTTGACCCTCGAGGTGATGCCCCCAGAGGTGTTGACCTTCGAGGTGATGCCCCCAGAAGTGTTGACCCTCAAGGTGATGCTCCTAGAAGTGTTGACCCTCGAGGTGATGCCCCAGAGGTGTTGACCCTCGAGGTGATGCCCCCAGAGGTGTTGACCTTCGAGGTGATGCCCCAGAGGTGTTGACCCTCAAGGTGATGACCCCAGAAGTGTTGACCCTCGAGGTGATGCCCCCAGAGGTGTTGACCCTCGAGGTGATGCCCCTAGAAGTGTTGACCCTCGAGGTGATGACCCAGAGGTGTTGACCCTCGAGGTGATGCCACCAGAGGTGTTGACCCTCGCGGTGATGCCCCCAGAAGTGTTGACCCTCGATGTGATGCCCCCAGAGGTGTTGACCCTCGAGGTGATGCCCCTAGAAGTGTTGACCCTCGAGGTGATGCCTCCAGAGGTGTTGACCCTCGAGGTGATGGCCCCCAGAAGTGTTGACCCTCGAGGTGATGCCCCCAGAAGTGTTGACCCTCCAGGTGATGCCACCATAGGTGTTGACCCTCGAGGTGATACCCCCAGAGGTGTTGACCCTCGAGGTGATGCCCCCAGAGGTGTTGACCCTCGAGGTGATGCCCCCAGAAGTGTCTACCCTCGAGGTGATGCCCCCAGAAGTGTTGACCCTCCAGGTGATGCCACCATAGGTGTTGACCCTCGAGGTGATGCCCCCAGAAGTGTTGACCCTCCAGGTGATGCCCCCAGAGGTGTTGACCCTCGAGGTGATGCCCCCAGAGGTGTTGAACCTCGAGGTGATGCCCCCAGAGGTGTTGACCCTCAAGGTGATGCCCCCAAAAGTGTTGACCCTCGAGGTGATGCCCCCATAAATGAGACCTTGATTTAAAGTCTCTTCCAAATACGTCCATGATTGGTCATGTTATTAGGATGAAGTAAGGGGATCGTACATGTCACATGTATCTGGAGTCCAGGAGTTTCGTTGATCCGCTCTTGGAACTGTTGATCCGCTCTTGGAACCGTTGATCCGCTCTTAGAACCGTTGATCCGCTCTTGGAACTGTTGATCCGCTCTTGGAACCGTTGATCCGCTCTTGGAACCGTTGATCCGCTCTTGGAACTGTTGATCCTCTCTTGGAACCGTTGATCCGCTCTTGGAACCGTTGATCCGCTCTTGGAACTGTTGATCCGCTCTTGGAACCATTGATCCGCTCTTGGAACTGTTGATCCGCTCTTGGAACTGTTGATCCGCTCTTGAAACTGTTGATCCGCTCTTGGAACCGGTGATCCGCTCTTGAAACTGTTGAACCGCTCTTGAAACTGTTGATCCGCTCTTGGAACCGGTGATCCGCTCTTGGAACTGTTGATCCGCTCTTGAAACTGTTGATCCGCTCTTGGAACCGGTGATCCGCTCTTGAAACTGTTGATCCGCTCTTAGAACCGATGATTCGCTCTTGGAATCGTTGATCTGCTCTTGGAGCCGTTGAAGTGGTTCTATGATGCAAGAGGCTTTATTTAACAATGGATTACATTTGCCAGTAACATTACCTAATTATCTATTTCCGATAAGAGCTATTTTCATCATTACAATGTTGGTGTCAACCTGATTTGGAGCAGATATTGCCAGCTGCTACCAGTTGATATATTCTAGCTAAGTTTATACAAGTTTATTTTAGCTTGATTGCGAAACAAGTTATTACAACTTACATTAATCGCTCTCGAGACCTCATTCCTGATGGAATCCATCACCATGAGGGAGAGAGAAGAGGCAACGTGGAATTTAAATGTCTTGCCTAAGGGCACAATGTTAACGGCTCCAGCGGGGCTCGAACTCCAGACAATTGGCACCTGAAACGAATATTCTAGCTGAATGGAGTAAAGCATTATTAGTGTCATTGTTTATGTTTGAAGTGATGGCACACACCTAGAGATGGATTCTAAAATGATGAAACAGGCTTTACAGTACACTCAAACCCCAGGGTAAGTGACATTGTGGTTACACTCAAACCCCAGGGTAAGTGACATTGTAGTTATGGTTGGGTGTGTGTTGGGTGTGTGTTCACTCAAACCCCAGGGAAAGTGACATGGTGGTTACACTCAAACCCCAGGGTAATGGTGTGACATTGTAGTTACACTCAAACCCCAGGTAAGTGGCATGGTAGTTACACTCAAACCCCAGGGTAAGTGACATTGTGGTTACACTCAAACCCCAGGGTAAGTGGTATGGTAGTTACACTCAAACCCCAGGGTAAGTGGTATGGTAGTTACACACAAACCCCAGGGTAAGTGGCATGGTAGTTACACACAAACCCCAGGGTAAGTGACATTGTAGTTACACTCAAACCCCAGGGTAAGTGGCATGGTAGTTACACTCAAACCCCAGGGTAAGTGACATTGTGGTTACACTCAAACCCCAGGTAAGTGGTATGGTAGTTACACTCAAACCCCGGTAAGTGCATTGTGGTTACACTCAAACCCCAGGGTAAGTGGCATGGTGGTTACACTCAAACCCCAGGGTAAGTGGTATGGTAGTTACACTCAAACCCCAGGGTAAGTGGTATGGTAGTTACACTCAAACCCCAGGGTAAGTGGTATGGTAGTTACACTCAAACCCCAGGGTAAGTGGCATGGTAGTTACACTCAAACCCCAGGGTAAGTGACATTGTAGTTACACTCAAACCCCAGGGTAAGTGGCATGGTAGTTACACTCAAACCCCAGGGTAAGTGGCATGGTAGTTACACTCAAACCCCAGGGTAAGTGACGTTACACTCAAACCCCAGGGTAAGTGACATTGTGGTTACACTCAAACCCCAGGGTAAGTGACATTATAGTTACACTCAAACCCCAGGGTAAGTGACATTGTGGTTACACTCAAACCCCAGGGTAATTGACATTGTGGTTACACTCAAACCCCAGGGTAAGTGACATTGTAGTTACACTTAAACCCCAGGGTAAGTGACATTGTGGTAACACTTAAACCCCAGGATAAGTGACGTTACACTCAAACCGCAGGGTCGCTACCGGTTGCCCATATGAGCGACGCCTCCTGAAGATATTAGTCATTTTAGATGTTGGAGGATAGTGCAGTGATAGAGACAGAGACTCACTCCAGAGTTTCCTCTGGTTCTTTTACGTGCACGGTGTAAAGCACCGACACGAGACCTCGGTTTAACGTCCCATCTGAAAGACTGTGGAATTTAAATGCCTTGCCTAAGGGCACACTCGTAACGGCATCAGCGGGGCTCGAACTCCGGGCATGAAGCGAACGTGCTACAACTGAGCTATCACGACTTCCTCTTAGTATAGACTCCAAATCTAAGTTCAGGAGCGTGGCTGACCGCGCTATGAAATCATACTTTCACTTTTTGATAGTTTCCAGACCGTACACACACTGTTTATTAATTGAAAATTAGTGTTCACAAATGATTTCGGAAGAATTTATTGTAGAAATGCTATGTGTATGTTGTTTTGGCTGTTTGTAATGTAATGTCGCTTGAATGATATAATTTTACCAGTAGACATTTACATAGATATATACTTTTAAAATAGGCAAAACAGAATTTAATGTGTTGTATAGTATATTGGACATTGAGCATTCAAACAGCCCGGAAGATAATTGAACGTTTTATATATACATATCTGTAGATAACGAAGCTAAAACGTCGCTTGCTGTTTACTAATATTTAAGCGAGTACATGTAGTATTGCATTTCCGGGACAACACAACTGTGTGGCTAACACAAATACGCGATATATATAGGATTGTGATCTTGTATAACATTGAGGAATTTGTAATAACATATATCTAGTTTAAATGTTTGACATATAAAACGGAGCGCGTGGTTTAACATTCCACGGGCGTACACGGGTAGGAATTTAGGTGGAGTTTACCCGACAGAAACAAAAATGGCTACAGAAATGGAATGGACTTTGGAGACATACCGTTTAGATGAAGTTGATAGAAAGTTCGACTTGCCGTATGTGGTTCGTGTCAATGAGGGTTACTATTCCGAAACAGACACAGAGGGTTTCTCACAAGGGGACATTATGTCCATAGATTCAAAAATGGTTCTGCATAAAGTTGCTGCAAATTTTGCATTTAACTATTCAAGCACTGGGTGGGACAATCTGGACAATATATCTGTACAAAATAACGAAATTCTGGTACCATTAAATTACAAAGGAAAATTGAAAGTTCTTCAATGCCCGAACCATTTTAGCAGCGTGAGGGAGCTTGCCTGTGCATTTCCTAGATATGCCAAAGTGGGGGCAAACATCAAAGTGAAAACAGAGGATAATGTATCGGTGACTATTCAAGCTGGGGCCATCATAGAGTTAGATAGGATAATTCCCGGATCGCGGACCGGTCTCGATAGGGAACAGGATAAACTTGTTCTCCAATTCGAACATGCTGGGACATATTTGGTTGTGGCTGTACCTTTGAATGTCCGGGGACAATTCATAACAGAACCAGACAATACCGAATATACAATTAAAGAAGCGATTGATAGGTAAGTTACTCCTCATAGACTACGTAGTGTATGTAGGTATTGTAAGCTGTCCGATTAGCGCAGTGGTTAGCACACTCGCTTCTCACCAATGCAATGGTGGTTCGATCCTCGGACCGGGAAATATGTGAATCGGTACGGTGGTCGCCGGATCGGACAGGTGGGTTTTCTCCGGGTACTCCGGTTTCTTCCCACACGAATGACTACATAAATTATACGCTTTCATCCGCACCCACGAGAGTGATTAATATAAGTTGCTAAAACTTGCTTCGCAATCGTTGTAAAATAAATAAAGTTTAAAAACTAGTTATTGTAAGCTCTATTGAACACGTGTTATGTAACTATAAGCTTAGTCTATGCACATTTATTTTAGCTCGATTGCGAAACAAATTCTTACAACATTAAATCTCGAGACCTCATTCCCAAGGAAATGCATCGCAATGATAGAGAAAGATGAAGAGAAAGAGAGCGTGAGAGGGAGAGGGAGAGAGAGAGAGAGAGAGAGCTACACAGCTGTCCTCACCCTACATAGCTATCCTCAACCTAAACAGCTATCCTCTCCCTACACAGCTGTCCTCACCCTACATAATTGTCCTCACCCATAATTATACACTCACCAATCGGTCACCTGATGTTTTACAGTATTTGGAGCAAACTAATAAACAAAATAAGATCAATATTCATATCATCTTATTGGTTATATTTTATTACAGATCGCCATGAATGATTTTCTGTTTAATCATTTCGGATAAAATGCATTAAAGGACAATAAGAGAATATCTATCGTGTATGCTTATTAATTGCCTCCAACTATTATAAAATACCAGGGACCGATTATGAATTTTGTTGAGTGTATATAATTAATGAAGAAGTGGGACATGAATTGTGTTCTTACAGAAGGTCGGTGGTTCTACCTAACATGCTATATAAATGTTAATTCGTTATTTTTGACTATTTTTGTAATTCCTTCGCCAATAGTTTTGACTGTTTCTCTCCTGGGTTTTAAACCAATTTTGCTGTATCTGTTTTGCTGTAAAAAAAGAAAGAAAAGAAGACAGCTATAAGTAACTCAGTCACTATAATAAAGTGGTTACAACGGAAATATACAAGTGTTTATTACAGACATTATTATGTTGCTTAATTGTGTTATCCAACACAAATTAAATAAATACAAATACATACATAGCATTTATATAGCGCACAAATTAAAACTTATTCTATTGCTCTTCACAATCACAAATGCAATTTTAAACATTTACACATGACAATAATATATGGAAATATTTAATAAAAATGTATACATATACATAACTAGGAGTCTAGTAATTGGTTAAGAACATATTATATCATAATATCTACACCATTACAGTATATCTGTACTATCCAAGACTAATATAAATGCTCCCCAAACTTAGCCGAGTGTGTGTGTTTTACATTTATTTATCGTCGCTACCGGTTGGTTGCCCATATGAGCGACGCCTCCTGAAGAGATTAGTTATTTTATATTTTTTGAGGATAGTGGTAATGATACAGACAGAGACCCATTCCAGAATCTCCTCTGGTTCTTTTACGTGCACGGTGTACAGCACCGACACGAGAACTCGGTTTAAAGTCCCATCTGAAAGACCGTTAATTTTATTAGGGTCAGACGGGGGATCGTACCTGCGATCCCTGGATTACCAGTCCAGCGTGTTAACCACTGGACTACAGATCCGTCTGTCCTGTTTTGTGGCCTAATAATAACATTAATAGTAAGCTCCATATTTCAGTTTTGAATCCATCATAATGAACATCTTGAGGAATGATTTAATTGTAACTTGCCTCATATGTGCGTATGTGGAAGTCGTGATGGCGCTGTGGATGCGCGTTCGCTTCAGGGGCGAAAGGTCTGGAGTTCGAGTCCCGCTGGAGCCGTTACGATTGTGTCCTTAGGCAAGGCATTTAATTTCCACGTTGCCTCTTCTCTCTCCCTGGTGGCGATGGATTCCATAAGGAATGAGGTCTTGAGAGTGATTAATATAAGTTGTAAGAACTTGTTTCGCAATCGAGCTAAAAATAAATTTGCATAGAAATATGTGCGTATTTTGAGCTTAATTATCGTCGCTCCCGATTTTTATGATATAATATATACTAACACCAAAAAATAAACTGTACACTTGCTTTAGAGTAGCCTGGGAACAGGCGTCGATATATTTTGCCTGGTCAGTCAAATAAATATATTTTAACACCGATACTATTAATTGGGCCGTATTGATTTTCTGATCATATCATGTCATTTTGCAAGAAGTGAAAAGTCGACAGACTGACACCAATATAAATATAATATAACCACTGGACTACAGATCCGTCTGTCAATGTATGAAACAATAATAGATATTTAATAGCCTCTTAACAAACCCCCAAGAATACACACTGGACTGGTAATCCAGGGATCGCAGGTTCGACCCCTTGTCTGACCCTATTAAAGTCTTTCAGGTGGGACGTTAAACCGAGGTCTCGTGTCGGTGCTTTGCACCGTGCACGTAATAGAACCAGATGAGACTCTGGAATGGGTCTCTCTCTGTATCATGCACTATCCTCCAAAATCTAAAACGACTAATCTCTTCAGGAGGCGTTGCTCATATGGGCAACCGATAGCGACGATAAATAGACGTAAAACACACAAACAAAACGGGCCTCGTTATGTTTTAATTATTTTCTATAAAGGCCCTCGTTTTCTTCTCCAATCAAGCCATTATATATGTGCATATTAACCTGTTATGAGAGACTACCTGTGAACAAAGACCACTTCTTGCCATTTCCATGTGTGGTCATTACAGACAGGCGCATAGCTAGGCCTAAATATGGATTACGCACTATTCTAGGGTGGTCCGGGGGTATGCCCCACCAGAGATGTTCCCCCGCAGTATGGTCTCAGGTGACGTTTGCCTACTATGAACATCAGCTACCTTCAATATCTGTTGGCATTGTGTTCATGTCTGCTTTCTTGTGAATGATCAATGTATGTGTCCCCCGTACCCCCTTACCCTCCACATTTTATTGCATTTTTCGCATTTATTCAATATCATTTTCAGGAACTGTCAACATTAATCTTACGCACGTGCGTGCATGCGTAAGTCTAGCTACGCGCCTGGCAGACAGGTTTAAATGTATTCCTATAAGTAAGCATTTGTTCATCAGGTATAGCATGCCGCAGTACGTTAGATTCATGAACGATGATATCAAACGAGTATACACACAGGACCTAATGGAGGGCATCGACAACATGAGAACCATAACAGGTCTGTATAATAGCACAGCATTTAGCGCGAGTTTGAAGTCAAACAACGGCTTAGCCAGGTATGGACCGGAAGTGCAAATTATGCGCACGCATGCTGATGATGATGATTGAGTTTATTTACCCTCGCCTCCGGCGCACAGGGATTCGGTACGTGTGCGGGTACTAGTATATATATTTAAGTATATACTTAAATATATATACTAGTACCCGCAAACGTACCGAATCCCTATACTTAAATATATATACTAGTACCCGCACACGTACCGAATCCCTGTGCTCCGGCGTACCATATGGGCGAGCGAACACGCATGCTACCTTCCGAAGAAGAATATATTATAAAGAGAACGCTAATTTCCTGTTTTAATGAAACACAGTTAAACTTTGGTAACATCACTATCACTATTAGTTACTACAGTTTGGCCCAGAATGCACTTGTAATCCGTGGTTTAATGGTCAATGAGTCAACATACTGATCGAAATGTCAAATGTTCGAGCCTCACCAGGGGTTATTTCTAGTTCGCCCAGAAAGCTGACACATGATATATAGTGACATAGGCGTCTCGTCACTCATTATAAATAGGTCAGTGGTACAGTACTTAACACACTGTACTCCGAATCCAGGGCTCCCCAGTCTGACCCTAATAATATTAACAGTCTTTCAGAGGGGACTATAAACTCCACAGGACATGTATCTCGTATTGGTGCTATACAATGTACCTCCTATCGGTGCTATACAATGTATCTCGTATCGGTGCTATACAATGTATCTCGTATCGGTGCTATACAATGTATCTCGTATCGGTGCTATACAATGTATACATCTCATATCGGTGCTATACAATGTATCTCGTATCGGTGCTATACAATGTACATCGTATTGGTGCTATACAATGTACCTCGTATCTGTGCTATACAATGTATCTCGTATCGGTGCTATACAATGTATCTCGTATCGGTGCTATACAATGTACCTCGTATCGGTGCTATACAATGTACCTCGTATCGGTGCTATACAATGTACCTCTTATCGGTGCTATATACAATGTATCTCGTATAGGTGCTATACAATGTATCTCGTATCGGTGCTATACAATGTATCTCGTATAGGTGCTATACAATGTATCTCGTATCGGTGCTATACAATGTATCTCGTATCGGTGCTATACAATGTATCTCGTATCGGTGCTATACAATGCATCTCGTATCGGTGCTATACAATGTATCTCGTATAGGTGCTATACAATGTATCTCGTATCGGTGCTATACAATGTATCTCGTATCGGTGCTATACAATGTATCATCTCGTATCGGTGCTATACAATGTACCTCGTATCGGTGCTATACAATGTATCTCGTATCGGTGCTATACAATGTATCTCGTATCGGTGCTATACAATGTATCTCGTATCGGTGCTATACAATGTATCTCGTATCGGTGCTATACAATGTATCTCGTATCGGTGCTATACAATGTACCTCGTATCGGTGCTATACAATGTATCTCGTATCGGTGCTATACAATGTATCTCGTATAGGTGCTATACAATGTGTCTCGTATCGGTGCTATACAATGTATCTCGTATCGGTGCTATACAATGTACCTCGTATCGGTGCTATACAATGTACCTCGTATCGGTGCTATACAATGTATCTCGTATCGGTGCTATACAATGTACCTCGTATCGGTGCTATACAATGTACCTCGTATCGGTGCTATATACAATGTACCTCGTATATGTGCTATACAATGTATCTCGTATCGGTGCTATACAATGTATCTCGTATAGGTGCTATACAATGTTTCTCGTATCGGTGCTATACAATGTACCTCGTATCGGTGCTATACAATGTACCTCGTATCGGTGCTATACAATGTATCTCGTATAGGTGCTATACAATGTATCTCGTATCGGTGCTATACAATGTACCTCGTATCGGTGCTATACAATGTATCTCGTATCGGTGCTATACAATGTATCTCGTATCGGTGCTATACAATGTATCTCGTATCGGTGCTATACAATGTACCTCGTATAGGTGCTATACAATGTGTCTCGTATCGGTGCTATACAATGTATCTCGTATCGGTGCTATACAATGTATCTCGTATCGGTGCTATACATGTACCTCGTATCGGTGCTATACAATGTATCTCGTATCGGTGCTATACAATGTATCTCGTATCGGTGCTATACAATGTATCTCGTATCGGTGCTATACAATGTACCTCGTATCGGTGCTATACAATGTACCTCGTATCGGTGCTATACAATGTACCTCTTATCGGTGCTATACAATGTATCTCGTATAGGTGCTATACAATGTATCTCGTATCGGTGCTATACAATGTATCTCGTATAGGTGCTATACAATGTATCTCGTATCGGTGCTATACAATGTATCTCGTATCGGTGCTATACAATGTATCTCGTATCGGTGCTATACAATGTATGCATCTTGTATCGGTGCTATACAATGTACCTCGTATCGGTGCTATACAATGTACCTCGTATCGGTGCTATACAATGTATCTCGTATCGGTGCTATACAATGTACTCGTATCGGTGCTATACAATGTACCTCGTATCGGTGCTATATACAATGTACCTCGTATAGGTGCTATACAATGTATCTCGTATCGGTGCTATACAATGTATCTCGTATAGGTGCTATACAATGTGTCTCGTATCGGTGCTATACAATGTATCTCGTATCGGTGCTATACAATGTACCTCGTATCGGTGCTATACAATGTATCTCGTATCGGTGCTATACAATGTATCTCGTATAGGTGCTATACAATGTATCTCGTATCGGTGCTATACAATGTATCTCGTATAGGTGCTATACAATGTATCTCGTATCGGTGCTATACAATGTATCTCGTATCGGTGCTATACAATGTATCTCGTATAGGT
>CM026397.1:61942483-61982302 GCA_014843695.1 Archivesica marissinica | reverse complement strand
ACACACACGAGAGCTATTTTTTGCTGTATAACTGACAACAATATAATGAAAATCATGTTTATTAGATTGAATATGAGCAGTAGATAATTATACTCACCAACGTGATCTTGCCAGCACCTGAAATGAACAATAATATTCTTAATGTAAAAACAAATTACACTGGATAAGTTTAAATGGGAAACCCAGCTTGTTTGTTTATTACCTCCCTTGACTGATAAAATACTATTTATCCCGAACTGTATATTGGATCTTTTATTTTATATGTTTATTTAGCGTCGCTACCGGTTGCCTATATATACGAGCGACGGGCAGTTTAACTAACAGCACCTTTCCTGGGCATGCTCCAGCGGTTAACCAGTACTTTGTGCACCAGCCTCCGTAAGAAACTGCCAACTGTTTCATATAAATAGACACGGTCTGAGCGGGGACCATCAGTGATGATAGGTTACAGGTGTATACAAGTCAGCAACCATAACGACTCCGCCACGGATGTGGTCCTTTCAGCTGGTATCATTTGTTTTTAATGTTGCTCCCTAAGTAGATGTTTCGGGAGGATAAAGGTAATGTTATCAAAATCATATTAATGTTATCAGTTGGGTATGTTGTAGGATAGCTGTCGATATTTAATAATATTTAATGAAATGGTGAGAAAACGGATGAATGTGAATAACATGTGGTGCAAAGGAAACAACGATAAAAACAGAGTAAACCAATTAAGAGGATCAATCTACTTTTACGTGTAATTGTATTCAATGGCAGTAATAGCTGGAGAGTCGCCATATGAATTAAAGTTTAAACTTTATTTATTTAACAACGATTGCGAAGCAAGTTTTAACAACTTATAGTAATCACTCTCGTTGGCGCGGATGAAAGTGTAAATGTGTCATTTGTGTGGGAGGAAACCGGAGTACCCGGAGAAAGCCCACCTGTCCGATCTGGCGATCACCGTACCATCTCACATACTTCCTGGGCCGAGGATCGAACCCGGGTTACATAGGTGAGAAGCGAGCCGCCTAACCACTGCGCTAAGCGGACAGCCTAGACAGCATCTGAACTAAGCTGTTTGTGGGACTTTTAAGCCCTCAAAACATAACAAACAAGAACTTACAATGATATACAATTAAGCTTTTAGTTTTCAGTTCAATCCACATATCACGATATAAATGAATGTTTCTGTATATTTCTCAATGTATATTACATGTATCCTGATAAATAAATATGTTTAAACCAATCCACCTATCACGATATAAATGTATGTTTCTGTATATTTCTCAATGTATATTACATGTATCCTGATAAATAAATATGTTTAAACCAATCCACCTATCACGATATAAATGTATGTTTCAGTATATTTCTCAATGTATATTACATGTATCCTGATAAATAAAACTTTAAACCAAACAATGATATATGTACAGTGCCATAGCATGACATAGAACACTATGCCTACAATCATTGAGTTGACAGTTCATAAGTGGTAACATGCTGGACTGGTAATCCAGGAATCCAGGGATCGCAGGTTCGATCCCCCGTCTGACCCTAATAAAATTAACAGTCTTTCAGGTGGGACGTTAAACCGAGATCTCGTGTCGATGCTTTACACCGTGCACGTAAAAGAACCAGAGGAGACTCTGGAATGGGTCTCTGTCTGTATCATTGCACTATCCTCCAAAATCTAAAATGACTAATCTCTTCAGGAGGCGTCGTTCATGTGGGCAACCGGTAGCGACGATAAATAAACGTAAAACACAATTGAGTTGAATTGTGGATAATGTTTAGTAACACAGGGGTGTAGCTAACCTTTATTAATGTGTATGCACGACTAATATATCGAGCACCGACGATTATTTATTTCCCCTCGCTTGCAAAAGAAGCAGAGACGGTTGAATATAAAGAAACATGGCTTCTAAATTGACTATTGATACACATATACAACTCTTAAGAACTGTATGCACAAAGTTCAATATTTGGAATGATTCAACCCAGAGGTGCATTCTAATGTTTACCCCATATGTTATATGTATATATTTATCAATGTTAACCTGAACAAATAAACTCGCCATTACTATTCGCCAAGCAATATGTACCATTTAAACGTACTCCAACATGGGAAGGGATTCATATAGGCTTTAAGCTTGTTTCTCGACACATATCGGTTCCAATGTATAAACAGTGTGTGTATATATTATATATGTATTTGATCCGAATAAAATATGTTTAAACTAATGTTTACCAGGACTGTTGAAGTTCACGTCTGCCAGACTGAAATCTGCACATTCTCCTGGTGCTGAAAAGAAATACGTGTAGCATGGCATGTACTTATCTATTGGAAATACAGTATAAAAACAACACAACAATATATATATACATACACTACACACATATATATATATACATACACTACACACAATATATATACATACACTACACACATATATATATACATACACTACACACATATATATATACATACACTACACACATATATATATACATACACTACACACATATATATAACAACAACATACATACACTACACAATATATATATATATACATACACTACACACATATATATACATACACTACACACATGTATATATACATACACTACACATGTATACATACTACACTACACACATGATATATACATACATACACACTACACACATAATATATACATACATACACTATATATATATATACACACACACAGATACACCATAATACATATATACATACACTACACACATATATATATACATACACTACACACATGTATATATACATACACTACACACATATATATATACATACACTACACATATATATATATACACTCACACACATATATATATAACATACACTACACACATATATATATACATACATACAACATATATATACTACATACATATAATATACTACACACACACATATATATATACATACACTACACACATATATATATACATACACTACACACATATATATATACATACACTACACACATATATATACATACATACACTACACACATGTATATATACATACACTACACACTATATATATACATACATACACATGTATACATACATACACTACATACATATATACATACAGACACTACACACATGTATATATACATACACTACACACATATAATACATACACTACACACATGTATATATACATACACTACACACATTATATTACATACTACACAAATATATATACATACACTACACACATATATATATACATACACTACACATATATATATACATACACTACACACATATATACATACACTACACACATGTATATATACATACACTACACATATATATATACATACACTACACACATATATATATCATACACACACAATATATATATACATACACTACACACATATATATATGCATACACTACACACATATATATATATACATACATACACTACACACATATATATATACATACACTACACACATATATATATACATACACTATACATATATATATACATACACTACACACATGTAATTCTATGCAAATAACATAATTGTATAACATATTACGACTATATTTCTATGCAACATAACATAAGTATACACATATAATGACTATATTCTATGCAACATAACATAACTGTAAACATATAACGACTATATTTCTATGCAACATAACATAAGTATACACATATAATGACTATATTTCTATGCAACATAACATAACTGTATAACATATAACGACTATATTTCTATGCAACATAACATAAGTATACACATATAATGACTATATTTCTATGCAACATAACATAAGTATACACATATAACACAATATACACAAAATACACAAATATACACTGGATAGAACTACACAAATATACACTGGATAAACTTACACAAATATACACTGGATAGAACCTACACAATATACACTGGATAGAACTTACACAATATACTGGATAGAACTACACAATATACACTGGATAGAACTTACACAAATATACACTGGATAGAACTTTACACAAATATACACTGGATAGAACCTTACACAAATATACACTGAATAGAACTTTACACAAATATACACTGGATAGAACCTTACACAAATATACACTGGTAGAACTTACACAAAAACCTGGATAGAACACACACATATACACTGGATAGAACCTTACACAAATATACACTGGATAGAACCTTACACAAATATACACTGGATAAACCTTACACAAATATACACTGGATAGAACATACATATAACACTGGATAGAACTTACACAAATATACACTGGATAGAACATTACACAATATACACTGGATAGAACTTACACAAATATACACTGGATAGAACCTTACACAAATATACACTGGATAGAACCTTACACAAATATACACTGGATAGAACCTTACACAAATATACACTGGATAGAACTTACACAAATATACACTGGATAGAACCTTACACAAATATACACTGGATAGAACATTACACAAATATACACTGGATAGAACATTACACAAATATACACTGGATAGAACTTACACAAATATACACTGGATAGAACATTACACATATACACTGGATAGACTTACACAAATATAACTGGATAGAACCTTACACAAATATACACTGGATAGAACTTTACACAAATATACACTGGATAGAACTTTACACAAATATACACTGGATAGAACCTTACACAAATATACACTGGATAGAACTTTACACAAATATACACTGGATAGAACTTTACACAAATATACACTGGATAGAACCTTACACAAATATACACTGGATAGAACCTTACACAAATATACACTGGATAGAACGTTACACAAATATACACTGGATAGAACCTTACACAAATATACACTGGATAGAACTTTACAAATATACATGGATAGAACCTTACACAAATATACACTGGATAGAACTTCACACAAATACACTGGATAAACGAACTTACACAAATATACACTGGATAGAACTTTACACAAATATACACTGGATAGAACCTTACACAAATATACACTGGATAGAACCTTACACAAATATACACTGGATAGAACCTTACACAAATATACACTGGATAGAACCTTACACAAATATACACTGGATAGAACGTTACACAAATATACACTGGATAGAACCTTACACAAATATACACTGGATAGAACTTTACACAAATATACACTGGATAGAACCTTACACAAATATACACTGGATAGAACCTTACACAAATATACACTGGATAGAACTTTACACAAATATACACTGGATAGAACCTTACACAAATATACACTGGATAGAACTTTACACAAATATACACTGGATAGAACCTTACACAAATATACACTGGATAGAACTTCACACAAATATACACTGGATAGAACTTTTGAACTTTACACATATATACACTGGATAGAACCTTACACAAATATACACTGGATAGAACCTTACACAAATATACACTGGATAGAACTTTTGAACTTTACACATATATACACTGGATAGAACATTACACATATATACACTGGATAGAACCTTACACAAATATACACTGGATAGAACATTACACATATATACACTGGATAGAACATTACACATATATACACTGGATAGAACATTACACAAATATACACTGGATAGAACCTTACACAAATATACACTGGATAGAACCTTACACAAATATACACAGGATAGAACCTTACACAAATATACATTGGATAGAATGTTACACAAATATACACTGGATAGAACCTTACACAAATATACACTGGATAGAACATTACACATATATACACTGGATAGAACATTACACATATATACACTGGATAGAACATTACACAAATATACACTGGATAGAACATTACACATATATACACTGGATAGACCTTACACAAATATACACTGGATAGAACGTTACACAAATATACACTGGATAGAACTTTACACAAATATACACTGGATAGAACTTTACACAAATATACTCTGGATAGAACCTTACACAAATATACAATGGATAGAACTTTACACAAATATACACTGGATAGAACTTTACACAAATATACACTGGATAGAACCCTACACAAATATACACTGGATAGAACCTTACACAAATATACACTGGATAGAACGTTACACAAATATACACTGGATAGAACCGTACACAAATATACACTGGATAGAACTTTACACAAATATACACTGGATAGAACCTTACACAAATATACACTGGATAGAACTTCACACAAATATACACTGGATAGAACCTTGAACTTTACACATATATACACTGGATAGAACTTTACACAAATATACACTGGATAGAACCTTACACAAATATACACTGGATAGAACCTTACACAAATATACACTGGATAGAACCTTACACAAATATACACTGGATAGAACATTACACATATATACACTGGATAGAACATTACACATATATACACTGGATAGAACCTTACACAAATATACACTGGATAGAACCTTACACAAATATACACTGGATAGAACTTTACACATATATACACTGGATAGAACATTACACAAATATACACTGGATAGAACCTTACACAAATATACACTGGATAGAACATTACACATATATACACTGGATAGAACATTACACATATATACACTGGATAGAACATTACACATATATACACTGGATAGAACCTTACACAAATATACACTGGATAGAACCATACACAAATATACACTGGATAGAACATTACACATATATACACTGGATAGAACATTACACAAATATACACTGGATAGAACATTACACAAATATACACTGGATAGAACATTACACAAATATACACTGGATAAACCTTACACAAATATACACTGGATAGAATGTTACACAAATATACACTGGATAGAACTTTACACAAATATACACTGGATAGAACTTTACACAAATATACACTGGATAGAACTTTACACAAATATACACTGGATAGAACTTTACACAAATATACACTGGATAGAACTTACACAAATATACACTGGATAGAACTTTACACACATATACTCTGGATAGAACCTTACACAAATATACACTGGATAGAACTTTACACAAATATACACTGGATAGAACTTTACACAAATATACACTGGATAGAACCTTACACAAATATACACTGGATAGAACCTTACACAAATATACACTGGATAGAACGTTACACAAATATACACTGGATAGAACCTTACACAAATATACACTGGATAGAACTTTACACAAATATACACTGGATAGAACCGTACACAAATATACACTGGATAGAACTTCACACAAATATACACTGGATAGAACTTTTGAACTTTACACATATATACACTGGATAGAACTTTACACAAATATACACTGGATAGAACTTTTGAACTTTACACATATATACACTGGATAGAACCTTACACAAATATACACTGGATAGAACCTTACACAAATATACACTGGATAGAACCTTACACAAATATACACTGGATAGAACCTTACACAAATATACATTGAATAGAACATTACACATATATACACTGGATAGAACATTACACATATATACACTGGATAGAACCTTACACAAATATACACTGGATAGAACCTTACACAAATATACACTGGATAGAACTTTACACAAATATACACTGGATAGAACATTACACATATATACACTGGATAGAACCTTACACATATATACACTGGATAGAACATTACACATATATACACTGGATAGAACATTACACATATATACACTGGATAGAACATTACACATATATACACTGGATAGAACCTTACACAAATATACACTGGATAGAACCTTACACAAATATACACTGGATAGAACCTTACACAAATATACACTCGATAGAATGTTACACAAATATACACTGGATAGAACCTTACACAAATATACACTGGATAGAACATTACACATATATACACTGGATAGAACATTACACATATATACACTGGATAGAACATTACACATATATACACTGGATAGAACATTACACATATATACACTGGATAGACCTTACACAAATATATACTGGATAGAACGTTACACAAATATACACTGGATAGAACTTTACACAAATATACACTGGATAGAACTTTACACAAATATACACTGGATAGAACTTTACACAAATATACACTGGATAGAACTTTACACAAATATACACTGGATAGAACTTACACAAATATACACTGGATAGAACTTTACACACATATACTCTGGATAGAACCTTACACAAATATACACTGGATAGAACTTTACACAAATATACACTGGATAGAACTTTACACAAATATACACTGGATAGAACATTACACAAATATACACTTTGTAGAACTTTACACAAATATACACTGGATTATTTTTCTTACGTTTATTTATCGTCGCTACCGGTTGCCCATATGAGCGACGCCTCCTGAAGAGATTAGTTATTTTAGATTTTGGAGGATAGTGCATGATACAGACAGAGACCCATTGCAGAATCTCCTCTGGTTCTTTTACGTGCACGGTGTAAAGCACCGACACGAGACCTCGGTTTAACGTCCCATCTGAAAGACTGTTAATTTTATTAGGGTCAGACGGGGGATCGAACCTGCGATCCCTGAATTACTAGTCCAGCGTGTTACCACTGGACTACAGATCCGTATGTGAATATATTTAATGAGTAGACATGTATAGATATACTAGCGTACATGTAGGATTTGGCTCCACAAACTCGTAGTCGGCATCACTGTCCTCGTCTGTCTCCTCTTGTACAGGTGGTCGCTGTTTGTGTACTGGCGTCGTGTCGCTAACTATTCCATACTGTGCTTTCTTCTTCTCTATTCAAACAATGCAGTGTGTATTAGTATTTCAACTAATAAACAAACGTCGTATACGCGGTTTGTTGACATAACAAAATAATGTAGATTATTATATGGTCGACATCCATGCATAATATAGTGCGTGTATCCTGAATAACACAATTTATTGTACAGATTTACCGTTATATCTCACATTTGTACCTATGCATATTTATTTGTAGACTAATCTTAGCTAAATTATCTCTGTGGAAGTCGTGATAGCGCAGTCGATGCGCGTTCGCTTAATGTGCGAAAGGTCCGGAGTTCGAGCCCCGCTGGAGCCGTTACGATTGTGCCCTTAGGCAGAGCATTTAAATTCCACGTTGCCTCGTCTCTCTCCCTCGTGGCGATGGATTCCATCAGGAATGAGGTCTCGAGAGTGATAAATATAAGTTGAAATAACTTGTTTCGCAATCGAGCTAAAATAAATTTGTATAAACTAAATTATCTCTAAACGACATTATCTCGCGATTGGTATTGACTCCAATGACAAACAAACGTCAATTCAGGAGCATGGATGACTGTTATACCTGAACTCCTACTAAAATGCTGAAAGTTTGTAAACCACAAAAACACTGTTTAATGATTCAATGTTAGTTTTCGAATGTATTCGGAAGAATGTGTAGCATAAACACCTCATGATAATGACAACATTATCGGAAGAGTCCATTGACTTGCTATTGGTGTTTTTATATTATTATTTCATATGCAAATTGACTATTGTGTAGTCTATAAAATTGAATGGTAACGTTTGCATATAAATAGTCAATTTGCATATGAAATACGGTAGTAATATAAAATCACCTATAACAAGTCAATGGACTCATCCGATAATGTTGTCATTATCGTGCGGTGTTTATATCTATGCATTAATGCATTGTATTTGCTTTTTGCGATGTAATGTTGCTTTGACGTACAATAAAACACAAATATGTGACATAAGCCACTACTCTATCTAACCTTTGTAGAGAACATATGGAATACAGGACATACCTAGTACTGGAGGAGCCTTATTGTCGTACGGAGCGGGTTGTCCTGGCTTTGGTTTTATCATCGGTTTCTCTAAATATACAAAGGACTCACAGTTTGTATTCTTGGTATTTGTTACAGTAGCTTAATCATATTCAACAGACGGATCTATAGCCCAGTGGTAACACGCTGGACTGTTAATCTCTGTAAACCCCGTCTGACCCTAATAAAATTCAGATGGGACGTAAAACCGAAATCTCGTGTCGGTGCTTTACACCGTGCACGTACAAGAACCAGAGGAGACTCTGGAATGGGTCTCTGTCTGTATCATTGCACAATCCTAAAATGACTAATCTCTTCAGGAGGCGTCACTCATATGGGCAACCGGTAGCGACGATACATAAACGTAAAACACACAATTAATCATAAGTATGCATGTACAGTGAGATGGCGGTGCCGAATAGATGGTGACGTTTTATTTTATTGCTCTGGCATGATGCTGAAGCTGCAGACAGTGTGTTTCCTCGAGAGAACAACTGCCCTTTACTTAACTATCTCCTGTATGGACAATCCACCTTCACTTAACTGACCAACTCCTACATTGGTGTGACCTCTGTAAACCATCGTATTCAATAAAAGTACTTCAAAGACAAATAAACAACAGTAATATATTTTCAAATATCATTTCAAAAGTTCAGCTTATATTTTGGATATAGCACTTGGGATGACCATCTGAATGGATATAGCACTTGGGATGACCATCTGAATGGATATAGCACTTGGGATGACCATCTGAATGGATATAGCACTTGGGATGACCATCTGCATGGATATAGCACTTGGATGACCATCTGAATGGATATAGCACTTGGGATGACCATCTGAATGGATATAGCACTTGGGATGACCATCTGCATGGATATAGCACTTGGGATGACCATCTGAATGGATATAGCACTTGGGATGACCATCTGGATATAGCACTTGGGATGATCATATGCATGGATATAGCACTTGGGATGACCATCTGCATGGATATAGCACTTGGGATGACCATCTGAATGGATATAGCACTTGGGATGACCGTCTGAATGGATATAGCACTTGGGATGACCATCTGGATATAGCACTTGGGATGACCATCTATATAGAACTTGGGATGACCATCTGGATATAGCACTTGGGATGACCATCTGGATATACACTTGGGATGACCTCTATATAGCACTTGGGATGACCATCTGGATATAGCACTTGGGATGACCATCTGGATATAGCACTTGAGATGACCATCTGGATATAGCACTTGGGATGACCATCTATATAGCACTTGGGATGACCTCAGGAATAGCACTTGGGATGACCATCATATAGCACTTGGGATGACCTCTATATAGCACTTGGGATGACCATCTGGAATAGCACTTGGATGACCTCAGGATATAGCACTTGGGATGACCATCTGGATATAGCACTTGGGATGACCATCTGGATATAGCACTTGGGATGACCATCTGTATATAGCACTTGGATGACCTCAGGATATAGCACTTGGATGACCATCTGGATATAGCACTTGGGATGACCATCTGGATATAGCACTTGGGATGACCATCTAATGGATATAGCACTTGGGATGACCTCAATGGATATAGCACTTGGGATGACCATCAGGATATAGCACTTGGGATGACCATCATGGATATAGCACTTGGGATGACCTCAATGGATATAGCACTTGGGATGACCATCAATGGATATAGCACTTGGGATGACCATCTAAGATATAGCACTTGGGATGACCATCAATGGATATAGCACTTGGGATGACCATCTAATGGATATAGCACTTGGGATGACCATCATGGATATAGCACTTAACACAAACACAACCACAAACACAACCACAAACACAACCACAAACACAACCACAATAGCACTTGGATGACCATCTAAATATAGCACTTGGGACCATCAATGGATATAGCACTTGGGTGACCATCTAAATATAGCACTTGGGATGACATCAGGATATACACTTGGGATGACCATCTGAATGGATATAGCACTTGGGATGACCATCTGCATGGATATAGACTTGGATGACCATCTGAATGGATATAGCACTTGGGATGACCATCTGAATGGATATAGCACTTGGATGACCATCTGCAGGATATAGCACTTGGGATGACCATCTGAATGGATATAGCACTTGGATGACCATCTGGATATAGCACTTGGGATGACCATCTGATGGATATAGCACTTGGGATGACCATCGGAGGATATAGCACTTGGGATGACCATCTGAATGGATATAGCACTTGGGATGACCATCTGAATGGATATAGCACAACCACAAACACAACCACAAAACACAACCACAAAAACCTGGGATGACCATCTGAATGGATATAGCACTTGGGATACCATCTGGATGGATATAGCACTTGGGATGACCATCTGAATGGATATAGCACTTGGGATGACCATCTGAATGGATATAGCACTTGGGATGACCATCTGGATGGATATAGCACTTGGGATGACCATCTGAATGGATATAGCACTTGGGATGACCATCTGAATGGAAATAGCACTTGGGATGACCATCTGAATGGATATAGCACTTGGGATGACCATCTGAATGGATATAGCACTTGGGATGACCATCTGACATTCATGGCATGATATTCCTGATAATATAAATAATTGACTGTCAATTATACAAGTTCCTTCACCTTGATTAGCAAATTAATACAGGTACATTATTCAACATATGCACTGTACATATACTATACTAACAATGAGTAACACTCTTACCGAATTTGAAATAATATAATATAATTAAAAAATTGAAAATGTGTGTACAAACTGGTCAACGCCCCAAAGCTGAATGATATTCCGTGTAACTTACCCGCGTGATCCAGTCACGCCAGTGACCACCGCTACACCTATAGCGGAGCTTTATTATAAAAAGCGGGAAATTAATTTTCCTCTAATTCGCCTCAGCTCAAACTAGGAAAATTATATTATCTAGCTGTTATTACACAGTACAAAACAACTAGAAAACAACAAGTAAAACTATTGTCCATTCAGATAAATCCGCAAATATATTTCCGGCTATTATGAATCATGGGTAATTATGTATTATTTGTCCAATTTCCATCAAATAAAAAGTATGTGTGGCTAGAATAATGTATTCTGGTCGCGACCACAAGAACATATCAATAATCTGGTCGTGTTTTGCCTAGTTCCTCGTTGATAGTTCAGCATCATTGTTTTATTTCCGTTGTTTGGTTTAAACATATTTATTCGATAATAATGTACATTACATATACATTGTATACAACACGAAAATGGATTAAATCGGAAGCTTAAAGCTTCCGTTGTTTGCCATATCAAAATATTACAATAAGCCCATACGGCATATCTAATTGATAGATAATTTATCATTTGTGACGAGTTTTCATTTAATCACGATACACTTTTATTGAACGAGTTTAGAATTGTTTTTATTAATTGTGGATAAGTTTTATAAAAGTTCATGAAATGAAAACGAGTCACATATGCTCTTTATCACATGAACAGCGGTCACTAAATCAATTTGAAAGACTTTCCCACGGTCCCTAGAGATTCATTGACCGAATATCACACTCTTGAGTATATATACACGTGTAAAGTAGATCCACATTTACTTCAAATACACGATGTCGATTCGGTCTAATACACACTTTCCTATATAGATTTGCAATAAATGGCGTGAAATAAAGTCACAGACGAATATGTAGTCCAGTGGAAACACGCTGGACTGGTAATCAAGTGATCGCAGGTTCGATCCCCCGTCTGACCCTAATAAAATTAACAGTCTTTCAGGTGGGACGTTAAACCGAAGTCTCGTGTCAGTGCTGTACCCCGTGCACATAAAAGAACCAGAGGAGACTCTGGAATGGGTCACTGTCTGTATCATTGCACCATCCTCCAACATTCTAAAATGACTAATCTCTTCAGGAAGCGTCGCTCATATGGGCAACCGGCAGCGACGATAAATAAACGTAAAACACACAGCAATAAAGTAAAGCAGTACTTGATTGAGATACTTACTTGGTGTTGGTTGTGCCATGTGTGCTTGTTTCGGGGGTCGAGGTGGTGGCTTATCCTCTACGTTCACACCACCTGCACCCTTTGTCGTTGGATCTGCAGATGAGATAAGCTTCGTTTGTAAGCTTTATAGTAGTATATAATTATATAGAAATAGGTATACAGAAAGTGTGTTATTCCTCCCCCCCCCCCACACACACATACTATGGATGTCTGGAGGAATTATTCCCAGTGTTAAGTGGGCGGTTCGATATGAAAGTATTGATAGTGACTGAGTGTGGCATTGATAGTGACTGGGTGTGGCATTGATAGTGACTGGGTGTGGCATTGCTAGTGACTGGGTGTGGCATTGATAGTGACTGGGTGTGGCATTGATAGTGACTGGGTGTGGCATTGATAGTGACTGGGTGTAGCATTGATAGTGACTGGGTGTAGCATTGATAGTGACTGGGTGTGGCATTGATAGTAACTGGGTGTGGCATTGATAGTGACTGGGTGTGGCATTGATAGTGACTGGGTGTTGTTCAATATGAAAGCATTGACAGTGACTGGGTGTGGCATTGATACTGACTGGGTGTCGTTCAATATGAAAGTCTTGATAGTGACTGGGTGTCGTTCAATATGAAAGTCTTGATAGTGACTGGGTGTCGTTCAATATGAAAGCATTGATAGTGACTGGGTGTCGTTCAATATGAAAGTCTTGATAGTGACTGGGTGTCGTTCAATATGAAAGCATTGATAGTGACTGGGTGTCGTTCAATATGAAAGCATTGATAGTGACTGGGTGTCGTTCAATATGAAAGCATTGATAGTGACTGGGTGTCGTTCAATATGAAAGCATTGATAGTGACTGGGTGTCGTTCGATATGAAAGCATTGATAGTGACTGGGTGTCATTCAATATGAAAGCATTGATAGTGACTGGGTGTCATTCAATATGAAAGCATTGATAGTGACTGGGTGTCGTTCAATATGAAAGCATTGATAGTGACTGGGTGTCGTTCAATATGAAAGCATTGATAGTGACTGGGTGTCGTTCAATATGAAAGCATTGATAGTGACTGGGTGTCGTTCAATATGAAAGCATTGATAGTGACTGGGTGTCGTTCAATATGAAAGCATTGATAGTGACTGGGTGTCGTTCAATATGAAAGCATTGATAGTGACTGGGTGTCGTTCAATATGAAAGCATTGATAGTGACTGGGTGTCGTTCAATATGAAAGCATTGATAGTGACTGGGTGTCGTTCAATATGAAAGCATTGATAGTGACTGGGTGTCGTTCGATTTGAAAGCATTGATAGTGACTGGGTGTCGTTCAATATGAAAGTCTTGATAGTGACTGAGTGTCGTTCAATATGAACGTATTGATAGTGACTGGGTGTCGTTCAATATGAAAGTCTTGATAGTGACTGGGTGTGGCCTTGATAGTGACTGGGTGTCGTTCAATATGAAAGCATTGATAGTGACTGGGTGTGGCATTGATAGTGACTGGGTGTCGTTCAACATGAAAGTCTTGATAGTGATTGGGTGTCCTTCAATATGAAAGTCTTGATAGTGACTGGGTGTCGTTCAATATGACAGCATTGATAGTGACTGGGCGTCGTACATTATGAAAACATTGATAGTGACTGGGTGTCGTTCAATATGACTGCATTGATAGTGACTGGGTGTCGTTCAATGTGACAGCATTGATAGTGACTGGGTGTCGTTCAATGTGACAGCATTGATAGTGACTGGGTGTCATTCAATATGAAAGCATTGCTAGTGACTGGGTGTCGTTCAATCTGAAAACATTCATAGTGACTGGGAGTCATTCAATCTGAAAGCATTGATAGTGATTGGGTGTCGTTCAATATGAAAGCATTGATAGTGATTGGGTGTCATTCAATATGAAAGCATTGCTAGTGACTGGGTGTCGTTCAATCTGAAAACATTCATAGTGACTGAGTGTCATTCAATCTGAAAGCATTGATAGTGATTGGGTGTCGTTCAATATGAAAGCATTGATAGTGCCTGGGTGTCGTTCAATATGAAAGCATTGCTAGTGACTGGGAGTCAATCAATATGAAAGCATTGATATTGACTGGGCGTCATTCAATATGAAAGCATTGATAGTGACTGGGTGTCATTCAATATGAAAGCATTGATAGTGACTGGGTGTCATTCAATATGAAAGCATTGATAGTGACTGGGTGTCATTCAATATGAAAGCATTGATAGTGACTGGGTGTCGTTCAATATGAAAGCATTGATAGTGACTGGGTGTCGATCAATATGACAGCCTTGATAGTGACTGGGTGTCATTCAATATGAAAGCATTGATAGTGACTGGGCGTCGTTCGATATGAAAGCATTCATAGTGACTTGGCGTTGTGCAATATGAAAGCATTGATAGTGACTTGGCGTTGTTCAATATGACAGCCTTGATAGTGACTGGGTGTCGTTCAATATGAAAGCATTGATAGTGACTGGGTGTCGTTCAATATGAAAGCATTGATAGTGACTTGGCGTTGTTCAATATGACAGCATTGATAGTGACTAGGTGTTGTTCAATATGACAGCCTTGATAGTGACTTGGCGTTGTTCAATATGACAGCCTTGATAGTGACGTGGCGTTGTTCAATATGAAAGCATTGATAGTGACTTGGCGTGGTTCAATATGACAGCATTGATAGTGACTGGGTGTCGTTCAACATGAAAGTCTTGATAGTGATTGGGTGTCCTTCAATATGAAAGTCTTGATAGTGACTGGGTGTCGTTCAATATGACAGCATTGATAGTGACTGGGCGTCGTACATTATGAAAACATTGATAGTGACTGGGTGTCGTTCAATATGACTGCATTGATAGTGACTGGGTGTCGTTCAATGTGACAGCATTGATAGTGACTGGGTGTCGTTCAATGTGACAGCATTGATAGTGACTGGGTGTCATTCAATATGAAAGCATTGCTAGTGACTGGGTGTCGTTCAATCTGAAAACATTGATAGTGACTGGGTGTCATTCAATCTGAAAGCATTGATAGTGATTGGGTGTCGTTCAATATGAAAGCATTGATAGTGATTGGGTGTCATTCAATATGAAAGCATTGCTAGTGACTGGGTGTCGTTCAATCTGAAAACATTCATAGTGACTGGGTGTCATTCAATCTGAAAGCATTGATAGTGATTGGGTGTCGTTCAATATGAAAGCATTGATAGTGCCTGGGTGTCGTTCAATATGAAAGCATTGCTAGTGACTGGGAGTAAATCAATATGAAAGCATTGATATTGACTGGGCGTCATTCAATATGAAAGCATTGATAGTGACTGGGTGTCATTCAATATGAAAGCATTGATAGTGACTGGGTGTCATTCAATATGAAAGCATTGATAGTGACTGGGTGTCATTCAATATGAAAGCATTGATAGTGACTGGGTGTTGTTCAATATGAAAGCATTGATAGTGACTGGGTGTCGATCAATATGACAGCCTTGATAGTGACTGGGTGTCATTCAATATGAAAGCATTGATAGTGACTGGGCGTCGTTCGATATGAAAGCATTCATAGTGACTTGGCGTTGTGCAATATGAAAGCATTGATAGTGACTTGGCGTTGTTCAATATGACAGCCTTGATAGTGACTGGGTGTCGTTTAATATGAAAGCATTGATAGTGACTGGGTGTCGTTCAATATGAAAGCATTGATAGTGACTTGGCGTTGTTCAATATGACAGCATTGATAGTGACTGGGTGTTGTTCAATATGACAGCCTTGATAGTGACTTGGCGTTGTTCAATATGACAGCCTTGATAGTGACGTGGCGTTGTTCAATATGAAAGCATTGATAGTGACTTGGCGTGGTTCAATATGACAGCATTGATAGTGACTGGGTGTCGTTCGATATGAAAGCATTGATAGTGACTGGGTGTCGTTCAATATGACAGCATTGATAGTGACTGGGTGTCGTTCAATATGACAGCATTGATAGTGAATGGGTGTCGTTCAATGTGACAGCATTGATAGTGACTGGGTGTCGTTCAATGTGACAGCATTGGTAGTGACTTGGTGTCGTTCAATGTGACAGCATTGGTAGTGACTGGGTGTCGTTCAATATGACAGCATTGATAGTGACTGGGCGTCGTACATTATGAAAGCATTGATAGTGACTGGGTGTCGTTCGATATGAGTCTTGATAGTGAATGGGTGTCGCATTGATAGTGACTGGGTGTCATTCAATATGAAAGCATTGATAGTGACTGGGTGTCATTCAATATGAAAGCATTGATAGTGACTGGGTGTCGTTCAGTATGAAAGCATTGATAGTGACTGGGTGTCGTTCAATCTGAAAACATTGATAGTGACTGGGTGTCGTTCAATATGAACGCATTGATAGTGACTGGGTGTCGTTCAATATGAAAACATTGATAGTGACTGGGTGTCGTTCGATATGAAAGTCTTGATAGTGACTGGGTGTCATTCAATATGAAAACATTGATAGCGACTGGTTGTCATTCCATATGAAAGCATTGATAGTGACTGGGTGTCGTTCAATATGAAAGCATTGATAGTGACTGGGTGTCATTCAATCTGAAAGCATTGATAGTGACTGGGTGTTGTTCAATATGAAAGCATTGGTAGTGACTGGGTGTCGTTCAATATGACAGCATTGATAGTGACTGGGTGTCGTTCAATATGACAGCATTGATAGTGACTGGGTGTCGTTCAATGTGACAGCATTGATAGTGACTGGGTGTCGTTCAATATGAAAGCATTGATAGTGACTGGGTGTCATTCAATTGAAACATTGATAGTGACTGGGTGTTTCAATATGAAAGCATTGATAGTGACTGGGTGTCGTTCAATATGAAAGCATTGATAGTGACTGGGTGTCATTCAATATGAAAGCATTGATAGTGACTGGGTGTCGTTCAATATGAAAGCATTGATAGTGACTGGGTGTCATTCAATATGAAAGCATTGATAGTGACTGGGTGTCGTTCAATATGAAAGCCTTGATAGTGACTGGGTGTCATTCAATATGAAAACATTGATAGTGACTGGGTGTCGTTCAATATGAAAGCATTGATAGTGACTGGGTGTCGTTCAATATGAAAACATTGATAGTGACTGGGTGTCGTTCAATATGAAAGCATTGATAGTGACTGGGTGTCATTCAATATGAAAACATTGATAGTGACTGGGTGTCATTCCATATGAAAGCATTGATAGTGACTGGGTGTCATTCAATATGAAAACATTGATAGTGACTGGGTGTCGTTCAATATGAAAGTCTTGATAGTGACTGGGTGTCATTCAATATGAAAGCATTGATAGTGACTGGGTGTCGTTCAATATGAAAGCATTGATAGTGACTGGGTGTCATTCAATCTGAAAGCATTGATAGTGACTGGGTGTTGTTCAATATGAAAGCATTGGTAGTGACTGGGTGTCGTTCAATATGAAAGCATTGATAGTGACTGGGTGTCATTCAATATGAAAACATTGATAGACAAACACCAAGACTGGGTGTCATTCAATATGAAAGCATTGATAGTGACTGGGTGTCATTCAATATGAAAGCATTGATAGTGACTGGGTGTCGTTCAATATGAAAGCATTGATAGTGACTGGGTGTCGTTCAATCTGAAAACATTGATAGTGACTGGGTGTCGTTCAATATGAACGCATTGATAGTGACTGGGTGTCGTTCAATATGAAAACATTGATAGTGACTGGGTGTCGTTCGATATGAAAGTCTTGATAGTGACTGGGTGTCATTCAATATGAAAACATTGATAGCGACTAGTTGTCATTCCATATGAAAGCATTGATAGTGACTGGGTGTCGTTCAATATGAAAGCATTGATAGTGGCTGGGTGTCATTCAATATGAAAGCATTGATAGTGACTGGGTGTTGTTCAATATGAAAGCATTGGTAGTGACTGGGTGTCGTTCAATATGACAGCATTGATAGTGACTGGGTGTCGTTCAATATGACAGCATTGATAGTGACTGGGTGTCGTTCAATGTGACAGCATTGATAGTGACTGGGTGTCGTTCAATGTGACAGCATTGATAGTGACTGGGTGTCGTTCAATATGAAAGCATTGATAGTGACTGTGTGTCATTCAATCTGAAAGCATTGATAGTGACTGGGTGTTGTTCAATATGAAAGCATTGGTAGTGACTGGGTGTCGTTCAATATGAAAGCATTGATAGTGACTGGGTGTCATTCAATATGACAGCATTGATCGTGACTGGGTGTCATTCAATATGAAAGCATTGATAGTGACTGGGTGACGTTCGATATGAAAGTCTTGATATTTACTGGGTGTCATTCAATATGAAAACATTGATAGTGACTGGGTGTCATTCCATATGAAAGCATTGATAGTGGCTGGGTGTCGTTAAATATGAAAACATTGATAGTGACTGGGTGTCATTCAATATGAAAGCATTGATAGTGACTGGGTGTCGTTAAATATGAAAACATTGATAGTGACTGGGTGTCGTTCAATATGAAAGTATTGATAGTGACTGGGTGTCATTTAATATGACAGCCTTGATAGTGACTGGGTGTCATTCAATATGAAAACATTGGTAGTGACTGGGTGTCGTTCAATATGACAGCATTGATAGTGACTTGGCGTTGTTCAATATGACAGCCTTGATAGTGGCTTGGCGTTGTTCAATATGACAGCCTTGATAGTGACTTGGCGTTGTTCAATATGACAGCCTTGATAGTGACTTGGCGATGTTCAATATGACAGCCTTGATAGTGACTTGGCGTTGTTCAATATGACAGCCTTGATAGTGACTTGGCGTTGTTCAATATGACAGCATTGATAGTGACTTGGCGTTGTTCAATATGACAGCATTGATAGTGACTTGGCGTTGTTCAATATGACAGCCTTGATAGTGACTTGGCGTTGTTCAATATGACAGCATTGATAGTGACTGGGCGTCATTCAATATGAAAGCATTGATAGTGACTTGGCGTAGTTCAATATGAAAGTCCTGATTGTAACTGGATACCAATCAATATGAAATCATTGATAATGACGGGTATCATTTTAAAAGATGCTCAGATACAGACGATGTTTGTTTATATAATATCCAGCCAATGATATATAATAATGCAGCATGGTCTATGATGAACCTTGCACAGTTGGTTGCAATAGGTTGGCTATGAGATTGTTAGCTTCACGATAACATAAATTGAAAACATAAAGAAAGAGATATCCTATAAATCTTTGAGTTATTATTATGCTCACGACATGTAGATATATAGTTTTATTCTGGTAAAAATAGAATATATGTTATAAAACAAATATATATAATGGTCCGCCTCCGTGATCGAGTGGTTACCGTCGCTGACTTGTATACCACTGTAACATATCATCACTGATGGTCACGGGTTCGAGCTCCGCTCAGGCCGTGTCTCATTTATATGAACAAGTTGGCAGTTTCTTACGGAGTTTGGTGCACCCAAGTACTGGTTAACCGCTGTAGCCTGTCCAGGAAAGGTGTTGTTAGGTAAACTGCCCGCCGGCGATATAGCCCGAAATGGTGCTGATGCAGGCGTAAAACCCGAAATATATAATAACATAAAACAAATACAAAATCAATGTCAACATAGTACATGTGAGCATTAACGTGCAGAGTAGATGACATATAATCAATGTCAACATAGTACATGTGAGCATTAACGTGCAGAGTAGATGACATATAATCAATGTCAACATAGTACATGTGAGCATTAACGTGCAGAGTAGATGACATATAATCACTACCAAGGATAACACAAAAGAGAGCAACAAAGCTGTCTTATTTCCATTGTGGTCCTTAGAATTAATCATATGACATCGGAAAGGCAAATTTGTCAATCAACTTATTGCACATAGTGAATTACAGTAACATAGCACATGATTGCATGAATATTTATATAATATCACAGGGAATTGCCTGACATTGAACAGGTATTTACTAAAACTCAATACATTGGAAATAAAACATTAAATGAAAAAAAAATAATGACCAGATAAAAGGACTAGATTGATACTGATTGCATAAAATGTTCCTTCACAGATTGTTTAAATTGACTGTGATTACTAATAGATCATTAGACATGACATATCATACCTGCAGCTGCAATGCGCTTAACTCCTGGCGTCATTGCGAAATCTACGTACAAGGAACCATCTACAATATCTTCAGTATTAGAATTTGAGACATTGCGCACGAGAAACACGTGCTCATAGATATCATCTGTGACACCCTTCAGCACGTTCACCTCCACCTCACGTATTTCCGGGTTGTCAATAGGCAATACAACCAGAGTTCTCTGTCGGAATCTCTCGGTATCGTTTGTTTCGGAATAGTCTAATGGTTTGTAATGACCGATTAACACGTTCTGTGTGACGATGCGATTCAATCGCAGTGTTTCTAAAATCAATTATGGAAACAATTAGTTGTCATAATAGTGCGTAAGATATGCACAATGTACTAGCCAATACAGACAGACAGACATATTCTTTTATTTCACTCAGGTACATTTAGTGTACAACATGAGGATATATAGCGTAATACATTTAAACAGATACATAATGGTCCCGATACACGAGATGGTAAACACAATTGTGATGTAGTATTCCAACGTGGGGGAAAGATAGCGCTTCAACTAGAAAGGTGTCTCAAGCTACGTTCCTGCAATGAAAATATGTAGCCGAATATCACAATAATTCTTCACCATAAAAATAGTTAATTTTGTAATTTATTATAGCATATGAATGTTGTCTAAAAACGGGAGTTGTATGTTCCCTGTTCAGAGAGCAAATATTTTATCTTGGGGATGATATATGGACATAACTTAATTTGGATTAGTATATAGACCTGGACTAGGTCATGCTTTTAGATTACACGGGCACATTTAAAATCCAACAAATAGTTGGGGCACCAACAAATATGTACATACATACTAACTACGTGTAAAAGAACAACAATATTTACTGGGGACCTCCGTGGCCAAGTGGTTACGGTCGTTGACTTCAAATCACTTGCCCCTCGCCGATGTAGGTTAGAATCCCATTGAGGTGTCGAATCTTTTGATGTGAGGAAGCTATCCAGCTGGCTTGCGGAACATTGGTGGTTCTACTCGGGTGCGCATGCGTACCTGCAATACTGCTCCGAGGAGCACCCGTGGTCTCCCTCCACCAATAATACAACACGTCATCGCGGTATGACCCAAACCGTTCGTGTGACTTTAAGTTCAAAGTTTAAACCCACACAACAAATTGTGTGTTTTACGCTTTATTTATCGTCGCTACCGGTTACCCATATGAGCGACGACTCCTGAAGAGATTAGTCATTTTAGATTTTTGGAGGATAGTGCAATGATACAGACAGAGACCCATTCCAGAGTCTCATCTGGTTCTTTTACGTGCACGGTGTAAAGCACCGACACGAGACCTCGGTTTAATGTTCCATCTGAAAGACTGTTAATTTTATTAGGGTCAGACGGGGGATCAAAGAATTTTTAAGACGTGACCGTCACCACTTCACGTTTCCTCCTTTGCGAACCCATAATTTGGATAGTAGTTGTATAAATTATTAAGATACGTCTTCAGTCGAAACTTCAGATAAAGCAGGGCTTGCACGATATAAAGTGGCATTTATATGACTAGTACTAAGTACATCTAACTGGCAAATGAACAACAGAAGGCTACAATATATAGCATATTATAAATTGAACTATTTCAAGAGCTATGCACTTTGTCATACGTTGAATAAGCGGGGGCCATTTCTGATTATATATTTTTTTATTAGTTTATTTATCGTCGCACTCCCCACCACCCCTCCCCACCCCCACCCCTGGTTAATCGTGGCGACGTCTTCGAAAGTATTTTAGTGGAAGTCGTGATGGCTCAATGGTAACGCGTTCGCTTCAGGCGCGAAATGCCCGGAGTTCGAACCCCACTGGAGCCGTTACGATTGTGCCCTTAGGTAAGGCATTTAAATTCCATGTTGCCTCTTCTCTCTCCCTCGCGGCGATGGATTCCATCAGGAATAAGGTCTCGAGAGTGATTTATATAAGCTATAAGAACTTGTTTCGCAATCGAGTTCAAATAAATGTGTATAAAGTTTATAAACTAAAAGTAGTTTAGTCATTTTTTGGGGAAATTAGTGCAAAATACAGAATGCGCCCCAATTCCAAAAAAAATTCCTGGTTATTTTACATGCCCATTGTATAGCACAGATACGAGATACATTGTATAGCACCGATACGAGGTACATTGTATAGCACCGATACGAGAGATACATTGTATAGCACCGATACGAGATACATTGTATAGCACCTATACGAGATACATTGTATATAGCACCGATAAGAGGTACATTGTATAGCACCGATACGAGATACATTGTATAGCACCGATACGAGATACATTGTATAGCACCGATACGAGACACATTGTATAGCACCGATACGAGACACATTGTATAGCACCGATACGAGATACATTGTATAGCACCGATACGAGACACATTGCATAGCACCTATACGAGATACATTGTATATAGCACCGATACGAGACACATTGTATAGCACCTATACGAGGTACATTGTATAGCACCGATACGAGATACATTGTATAGCACCGATACGAGATACATTGTATAGCACCGATACGAGATACATTGTATAGCACCGATACGAGGTACCTTGTATAGCACCGATACGAGATACATTGTATAGCACCTATACGAGATACATTGTATAGCACCGATACGAGGTACATTGTATAGCACCGATACGAGGTACATTGTATAGCACATATACGAGGTACATTGTATAGCACCTATACGAGATACATTGTATAGCACCGATACGAGATACATTGTATAGCACCTATACGAGATACATTGTATAGCACCGATACGAGATACATTGTATAGCACCGATACGAGATACATTGTATAGCACCGATACGAGATACATTGTATAGCACCGATACGAGATACATTGTATAGCACCTATACGAGATACATTGTATAGCACCGATACGAGATACATTGTATAGCACCTATACGAGGTACATTGTATATAGCACCGATACGAGGTACATTGTATAGCACCGATACGAGGTACATTGTATAGCACCGATACGAGATACATTGTATAGCACCGATACGAGGTACATTGTATAGCACCGATACGAGATACATTGTATAGCACCGATACGAGGTACATTGTATATAGCACCGATACGAGGTACATTGTATATAGCACCGATACGAGGTACATTGTATAGCACCGATACGAGGTACATTGTATATAGCACCGATACGAGGTACATTGTATATAGCACCGATACGAGGTACATTGTATAGCACCGATACGAGGTACATTGTATATAGCACCGATACGAGGTACATTGTATATAGCACCGATACGAGGTACATTGATATAGCACCGATACGAGATACATTGTATAGCACCTATACGAGATACATTGTATAGCACCGATACGAGATACATTGTATAGCACCGATACGAGATACATTGTATAGCACCAATACGAGGTACATTGTATAGCACCGATACGAGATACATTGTATAGCACCGATACGAGATACATTGTATAGCACCGATACGAGATGTATACATTGTATAGCACCGATACGAGATACATTGTATAGCACCGATACGAGATGTATACATTGTATAGCACCGATACGAGATACATTGTATAGCACCGATACGAGATACATTGTATAGCACCGATACGAGATACATTGTATAGCACCGATACGAGGTACATTGTATAGCACCGATACGAGATACACTGTGGAGTTTATAGTCCCCTCTGAAAGACTGTTAATATTATTAGGGTCAGACTGGGGAGACCTGGATTCGGAGTACTGTGTGTTAAGTACTGTACCACTGACCTATTTATAATGAGTGACGAGACGCCTATGTCACTATATATCATGTGTCAGCTTTCTGGGCGAACTAGAAATAACCCCTGGTGAGGCTCGAACATTTGACATTTCGATCAGTATGTTGACTCATTGACCATTAAACCATGGATTACAAGTGCATTCTGGGCCAAACTGTAGTAACTAATAGTGATAGTGATGTTACCAAAGTATAACTGTGTTTCATTAAAACAGGAAATTAGCGTTCTCTTTATAATATATTCTTCTTCGGAAGGTAGCATGCGTGTTCGCTCGCCCACATGGTACGCCGGAGCACAGGGATTCGGTACGTTTGCGGGTACTAGTATATATATTTAAGTATATACTTAAATATATATACTAGTACCCGCACACGTACCGAATCCCTGTGCGCCGGAGGCGAGGATAAATAAACTCAATCATCATCATCAGCATGCGTGCGCATAATTTGCACTTCCCGTCCATACCTGGCTAAGCCGTTGTTTGACTTCAAACTCGAGTTAAATGCTGTGCTATTATACAGACCTGTTATGGTTCTCATGTTGTCGATGCCCTCCATTAGGTCCTGTGTGTATACTCGTTTGATATCATCGTTCATGAATCTAACGTACTGCGGCATGCTATACCTGCTGAACAAATGCTTACTTATAGGAATACATTTAAACCTGTCTGCCAGGCGCATAGCTAGACTTACGCATGCACGCACGTGCGTAAGATTAATGTTGACAGTTCCTGAAAATGATATTGAATAAATGCGAAAAATGCAATAAAATGTGGAGGGTAAGGGGGTACGGGGGACACATACATTGATCATTCACAAGAAAGCAGACATGAACACAATGCCAACAGATATTGAAGGTAGCTGATGTTCATAGTAGGCAAACGTCACCTTAGACCATATTGCGGGGGAACATCTCTGGTGGGGCATACCCCCGGACCACCCTAGAATAGTGCGTAATCCATATTTAGGCCTAGCTACGCGCCTGTCTGTAATGACCACACATGAAAATGGCAAGAAGTGGTCTTTGTTCACAGGTAGTCTCTCATAACAGGTTAATATGCACATATATAATGGCTTGATTGGAGAAGAAAACGAGGGCCTTTATAGAAAATAATTAAAACATAACGAGGCCCGTTTTGTGTGTGTGTTTTACGTCTATTTATCGTCGCTATCGGTTGCCCATATGAGCAACGCCTCCTGAAGAGATTAGTCGTTTTAGATTTTGGAGGATAGTGCATGATACAGAGAGAGACCCATTCCAGAGTCTCATCTGGTTCTATTACGTGCACGGTGCAAAGCACCGACACGAGACCTCGGTTTAACGTCCCACCTGAAAGACTTTAATAGGGTCAGACGGGGGGTCGAACCTGCGATCCCTGGATTACCAGTCCAGTGTGTATTCTTGGGGGTTTGTTAAGAGGCTATTAAATATCTATTATTGTTTCATACATTGACAGACGGATCTGTAGTCCAGTGGTTATATTATATTTATATTGGTGTCAGTCTGTCGACTTTTCACTTCTTGCAAAATGACATGATATGATCAGAAAATCAATACGGCCCAATTAATAGTATCGGTGTTAAAATATATTTATTTGACTGACCAGGCAAAATATATCGACGCCTGTTCCCAGGCTACTCTAAAGCAAGTGTACAGTTTATTTTTTGGTGTTAGTATATATTATATCATAAAAACCGGGAGCGACGATAATTAAGCTCAAAATACGCACATATTTCTATACAAATTTATTTTTAGCTCGATTGCGAAACAAGTTCTTACAACTTATATTAATCACTCTCAAGACCTCATTCCTGATGGAATCCATCGCCACCAGGGAGAGAGAAGAGGCAACGTGGAAATTAAATGCCTTGCCTAAGGACACAATCGTAACGGCTCCAGCGGGACTCGAACTCCAGACCTTTCGCCCCTGAAGCGAACGCGCATCCACAGCGCCATCACGACTTCCACATACGCACATATGGGGCAAGTTGCAAATAAATCATTCCTCAAGATGTTCATTATGATGGATTGAAAACTGAAATATGGAGCTTAGTAGTAATGCTATTATTAGGCCACAAAACGGGACAGACGGATCTGTAGTCCAGTGGTTAACACGCTGGACTGGTAATCCAGGGATCGCAGGTACGATCCCCCGTCTGACCCTAATAAAATTAACGGTCTTTCAGATGGGACTTTAAACCGAGTTCTCGTGTCGGTGCTGTACACCGTGCACGTAAAAGAACCAGAGGAAACTCTGGAGTGAGTCTCTGTCTCTATCACTGCACTATCCTCCAACATCTAAAATGACTAATATCTTCAGGAGGCGTCGCTCATATGGGCAACCGGTAGCGACCCTGGGGTTTGAGTGTAACGTCACTTATCCTGGGGTTTAAGTGTAACCACAATGTCACTTACCCTGGGGTTTGAGTGTAACTACAATGTCACTTACCCTGAGGTTTGAGTGTAACCACAATGTCACTTACCCTGGGGTTTGAGTGTAACGTCACTTACTCTGGGGTTTGAGTGTAACTACAATGTCACTTACCCTGGGGTTTGAGTGTAACTACAATGTCACTTACCCTGGGATTTGAGTGTAACTACAATGTCACTTACCCTGGGGTTTGAGTGTTTCTACAATGTCACTTACCCTGGGTTTGAGTGTAACCACATGTCACTTACCCTGGGGCTTGAGTGTAACCACAATGTCACTTACCCTGGGGTTTGAGTGTAACTACAATGTCACTTACCCTGGGGTTTGAGTGTAACTGCAATGCCACTTACTCTGGGGTTTGAGTGTAACTACAATGCCACTTACCCTGGGGTTTGAGTGTAACCACACTGTCACTTACCCTGGGGTTTGAGTGTAACCACCATACCACTTACCCTGGGGTTTGAGTGTAACCACAATGTCACTTACCCTGGGGTTTGAGTGTAACCACCATGTCACTTACCCTGGGGTTTGAGTGTAACCACCATGTCACTTACCCTGGGGTTTGAGTGTAACTACCATGTCACTTACCCTGGGGTTTGAGTGTAACTACAATGTCACTTACCCTGGGGTTTGAGTGTAACTACCATACCACTTACCCTGGGGTTTGAGTGTAACCACCATGCCACTTACCCTGGGGTTTGAGTGTAACCACAATGTCACTTACCGGGGGTTTGAGTGTAACTACCATACCACTTACCGTGGGGTTTGAGTGTAACCACAATGTCACTTACCCGGGGTTTGAGTGTAACTACCATACCACTTACCCTGGGGTTTGAGTGTAACTACCATGTCACTTACCCTGGGGTTTGAGTGTAACTACCATACCACTTACCCTGGGGTTTGTGTGTAACCACCATGCCACTTACCCTGGGGTTTGAGTGTAACTACCATACCACTTACCCTGGGGTTTGAGTGTAACTACCATGTCACTTACCCTGGGGTTTGAGTGTAACTACCATACCACTTACCCTGGGGTTTGAGTGTAACTACAATGTCACTTACCCTGAGGTTTGAGTGTAACTACCATACCACTTACCCTGGGGTTTGAGTGTAACTACCATGCCACTTACCCTGGGGTTTGTGTGTAACTACCATACCACTTACTCTGGGGTTTGAGTGTAACTACCATACCACTTACCCTGGGGTTTGTGTGTAACTACCATACCACTTACCCTGGGGTTTGTGTGTAACTACCATACCACTTACCCTGGGGTTTGAGTGTAACCACCATGCCACTTACCCTGGGGTTTGAGTGTAACTACCATACCACTTACCCTGGGGTTTGAGTGTAACTACCATGCCACTTACCCTGGGGTTTGAGTGTAACTACCATGCCACTTAGCCTGGGGTTTGAGTGTAACTACAATGTCACTTACCCTGGGGTTTGAGTGTAACTACCATGCCACTTACCCTGGGATTTGTGTGTAACTACCATACCACTTACCCTGGGGTTTGTGTGTAACTACCATACCACTTACCCTGGGGTGTGAGTGTAACTACCATACCACTTACCCTGGGGTTTGAGTGTAACCACAATGTCACTTACCCTGGGGTTTGAGTGTAACTACCATGCCACTTACCCTGGGGTTTGAGTGTAACTACAATGTCACTTACCCTGGGGTTTGTGTGTAACTACCATGTCACTTACCCTGGGGTTTGTGTGTAACTACCATACCACTTACCCTGGGGTTTGAGTGTAACTACCATACCACTTACCCTGGGGTTTGAGTGTAACCACAATGTCACTTACCCTGGTGTTTGAGTGTAACCACAATGTCACTTTCCCTGGGGTTTGAGTGTAACTACAATGTCACTTACCCTGGGGTTTGAGTGTACTGTAAAGCCTGTTTCATCATTTTAGAATCCATCTCTAGGTGTGTGCCATCACTTCAAACATAAACAATGACACTAATAATGTTTTACTCCATTCAGCTAGAATATTCGTTTCAGGTGCCAATGGTCTGGAGTTCGAGCCCCGCTGGAGCCGTTAACATTGTGCCCTTAGGCAAGGCATTTAAATTCCACGTTGCCTCTTCTCTCTCCCTCGTGGTGATGGATTCCATCAGGAATGAGGTTTCGAGAGCGATTAATGTAAGTTGTAATAACTTGTTTCGCAATCAAGCTAAAATAAACTTGTATAAACTTAGCTAGAATATATCAACTGGTAGCAGCTGGCAATATCTGCTCCAAATCAGGTTGACACCAAAATTGTAATGATGAAAATAGCTCTTATCGGAAATTTAGATAATTTAGATATTTAAAGATAATTAGGTAATGTTACTGGCAAATGTAATCCATTGTTAAATAAAGCCTCTTGCATCATAGAACCACTTCAACGGCTCCAAGAGCAGATCAACGATTCCAAGAGCGAATCATCGGTTCTAAGAGCGGATCAACAGTTTCAAGAGCGGATCACCGGTTCCAAGAGCGGATCAACAGTTTCAAGAGCGGATCAACAGTTCCAAGAGCGGATCAACGGTTCCAAGAGCAGATCAACGGTTCCAAGAGCGGATCAACGGTTCCAAGAGCGGATCAACAGTTCCAAGAGCGGATCAACGGTTCTAAGAGCAGATCAACGGTTCCAAGAGCGGATCAACGGTTCCAATAGCAGATCAACGGTTCCAAGAGCGGATCAACAGTTCCAAGAGCGGATCAACGAAACTCCTGGACTCCAGATACATGTGACATGTACGATCCCCTCACTTCATCCTAATAACATGACCAATCATGGACGTATTTGGAAGAGACTTTAAATCAAGGTCTCATTTATGGGGGCATCACCTCGAGGGTCAACACCTCTCGGGGCATCACCTCGAGGTCAACACCTCTGGGGGCATAATCTCGAGGGTCAACACTTTTGGGGGCATCACCTTGAGGGTCAACACCTCTGGGGGCATCACCTCGAGGTTAAACACCTCTGGGGGCATCACCTGGAGGGTCAACACTTCTGGGGGCATCACCTCGAGGGTAGACACTTCTGGGGGCATCACCTCGAGGGTCAACACCTCTGGGGGCATCACCTCGAGGGTCAACACCTCTGGGGGCATCACCTCGAGGGTCAACACCTATGGTGGCATCACCTGGAGGGTCAACACTTCTGGGGGCATCACCTTGAGGGTCAACACTTCTGGGGGCCATCACCTCGAGGGTCAACACCTCTGGAGGCATCACCTCGAGGGTCAACACTTCTAGGGGCATCACCTCGAGGGTCAACACCTCTGGGGGCATCACATCGAGGGTCAACACTTCTGGGGGCATCACCGCGAGGGTCAACACCTCTGGTGGCATCACCTCGAGGGTCAACACCTCTGGGTCATCACCTCGAGGGTCAACACTTCTAGGGGCATCACCTCGAGGGTCAACACCTCTGGGGGCATCACCTCGAGGGTCAACACTTCTGGGATTATTGAATATGCATCGGTAGTTTGGGATAGTTGCACCCTATACGAGTTATTAGACAAAATACAGTATGATGCAGCAAGAATTGTAACCGGTTTAACCAGATCTGTATCAATAGAAAGATTACTTCATGAAATTGGTTGGGTTTCCTTATCGGAAAGAAGACATATGCAAAAACTAACCTTAGTTTACAAATATAACCACGGAGAATTACCAAGTTATCTATCTGATCAATTTCCCAATACTGTGTTAGAAACTAATACCTACAGGTTAAGAAATGTTAATGATTATGCTACTGTTACATGCCGGCTTGAACTATTTTCAAAATCAGTTATACCGTCGTCTGTTAAACTGTGGAATAATCTTGATTTGCATTTACGAAATACGGATTCGATATCAGCCTTTAAATATAAGCTAAAGCAAATATTCAAACCCCCAACAGTGCCCACGTTCTACATGTCTGGGGAAAGATTATATCAGGTCCTTCAATGCAAGAATACGTAATAAATGCAGTAATTTAAACGCAGATTTATTCAATAATCATTTACGTGATAACGCAAAGTGTGAATGTGGACACAATATTGAGAATGCAGAACATTATTTTTTCAGGTGCCCTATATTTTCGTTACTACGCCGACAACTGTTTATTGACACACGTCAGCATCATCCTCTAAATACTGATAAACTACATTACGGATTCAGAAACCTACCAGATAACGAGAACGAAACTATCTTTACACATGTACAAAATTATATCAAACAAACTAAACGTTTTGCTGTTAACTAAATGATGATAAATATGTATGTTATTCGAAAGCAATAAAATATGTTTAAACTAGAGGACATAGAAAACGCACACTTCGGATAAGTTTGTTTTGACATGAATAACAATAACTATTGATTTTGGAATATTTTTAGTTGGTCAGTCTGTGTTTTGTAATAAATATGTAATATATCTTTGATGGAATCCTTCGTATTTCGTTTTCATGTAATAATAATCATATAATGTAGGTGTGCGTTTTCTATGTCCTCTAGTATATAATGTAGGTGTGCGTTTTCTATGTCCTCTCTATGTCCTCTAGTATATAATGTAGGTGTGCGTTTTCTATGTCCTCTAGTATATACTGTAGGTGTGCGTTTTCTATGTCCTCTAGTATATAATGTAGGTGTGCGTTTTCTAGGTCCTCTAGTATATAATGTAGGTGTGCGTTTTCTATGTCCTCTAGTATATTTTGGGTGTTCTTCATACTACTGTTTGGATCTGTTGGAACGTTCCCCGTGTGACCTAGCATTTTAACAACAATGTATAAATTAGTTCAGGGATATGTTAGTTTACCCAATAATTTCAAGTATTTCAATATGTACACATACGTTGTCATTGATTGTATTTTGATGGTATATTGAGTTAATATTGTTTCCAGATTGTGTTGATATTCCTGAACCAAACTCTTTAAAAATCTTCCAGACAGTACGTGGGTTATCTTTACCAGACTCTATTTTTCTTTCACATGACTCTTTCCTTGCTGTATTAATCATTGCCGACACTTTGTTTCTAAGTAGTTTATATTGATTAACACCTTGCTCTGATTTATCTTGCTTCATTTTATCGCGTTCTTTCATAGTATCTAAGATTTCTGTTGTTATCCAGTCTGGTTGATATTTCCGTTTCACTCGCTGAGTTTTTATTGGAATATGTTTATGTACAATTTCTAAAAATAGTTTACACCACATATTTAATATTTCATTTGGATCATCATATATATAAACAAAGGTCCAATCTGCAATACGTAAATCTTCACAAAAGGACTCCTCATTGAAGTTTTTAAATGATCTATGTGATATTGTTTCATGCATACTTTTATTATTTGAAAAGTTGACTTTACGATTACAGAATACTGGGTAATGATCACTGATAGAAAGCTTTGGTACATACATATTGGCAATGTTTTCTTCCATGTTAGTATATATGTGATCAATCAAAGATGCATATGATCTAGTTACCCTAGTAGGTTCCGTTACTAACTGTGTAAGACCTAGTGGGATATAAAAATTTGCCCATTCATCATTTGTATAACAATCAGTGAGGTTTTATTGAAATCACCTAATAAAATTATTTCTTTATCTTCATAGAACATATTTTCGATAAACAATTCAAATCTGTCTTTCCACTTTATTTTAGAGTGAGGATGCCTATACACATTGCAAACAAAAAATGGTTTACAATATTTACAATATATTTCAAGAACAATAACCTCAATATCATGCGTTTCTAAATCATAACGGCGTTTCACATTTAACCCATCTTTAACATAAACTAAAATTCCGCCACCACCATTTCTGTCATTTTGGTATCTACGAAATGGAGGTAAAAATCCTTTAATTAAATAAGCATTTGTATTTACATCATCTTTAAATTTTGTTTCACTCAGCCCCATAATATCAATTTTATTTTTATCAGAGGTCATAAGTAGCTTTACCTCTTCAAATTTGTCTAAATTATTAAGACCTTGAACATTTAAATGACCAATATTCATGCCATTTTTATGCAGACCGATGTCTGTGGTATCAATTACATTACCATTAAAGCTGTTGGTCGAGTCAGGATGATTAGCTAAACTAATTTCTAAAGCATTACAAATACAGTTTGATAATTCACATTGTGAACATATTGTTTGCAAAAGATTAAATCTATTGGATGTAGTGACATCAAAGTCATTTCCAGACACGTCAGCATTGGCAACATGGCCTGATTTCTATTGCTTATATCAATGTATGGCCTTGTGGCCAAGACGGTCACAGTTAAAACACCTTCCCGAGAATTTCCACTGAAGATGTCTATGAGTATCCCCATGTTGACTTAGATTAGCCCACGTCGATTTCCATATGTCTGTTTCACTGGTGCCATAGTTGTTGTTTCCATTTTCAAGCGATGTTCTTCGTGGTACAAATACACATCTATTAAAGTCACCACAAACCTGGGTGAAGTTTTTTATTGTACCCAATAGTCTTTTTTATACCAGATCGGGATAGGTGGATGTTATCCTTAAAGTTAAAGAAATAATTGATGGGATTGCCATCATTATCACGGAAAGCTTGACACATGTCTATGCAATTTATACAAGCTTCTGCAGCAAGTTCTTCAATGCAGCCATTGCACTGAAACACATCTCCCCGAGGACAAAGAGTACATACTACAATGGCCAATTTTGGATTGCTGATTTTTAAGCTTTCTAACAGGGTCATATATTTCTCCTTGAACATTTGACCAGACATACCCCTGACTACATCATTACCCCCTATGTAGATGATAACCGTGCTAAAACTTGACAAATCATACAGTAAAATATCATCTGCTATGTCATCAATGCCAGCGCCACTTATTGAATGTTTATGCGTTCCTTGTGTAAGTCCTTGTGGGTTAATACCATGAAGTATAGAAGATCCAATAATAAGTGTTTTTGATCTCATAGCATTACGAGTACTATTTCTTGGTCTGATTTCTTCCCTATTGTGTGTCAGAGGAGTTTGATTATTTATATGCTTAATGTGAACATTTTGCCTGTTCCCTTGAATTGTCTCAATCTTGTAAATCGGAGTGTCTTTGCATATTTCACTCTGTTTCTGTGCTGGTACGGATTGAGAAGCATGCTTAGTGTGCTCACTATTTTGGACAGGACTATCAGGACTATCATTTTGCAACACTCCATGACATTCTCTTCCTTTTAATAGTTCTTTTTGCAAAGACAACACATTATTCTGCATTTCCAGCAAATTCTTGTTGATTTTTGTGATATTTTCAGCATTTACTTGAGATTGATTTACATGTCCTTTTCCGACTACGCGTGGCTTTGTATCAGTAGATCGTTTCGGCTGGACTGGTGATGCCTGTTTGTAACAGCTGTTTATGCTATCATGCTTATTTTCCTGGTTTAAGTACTGGAATAGAACATTTTAGCACTATTAACTAAACTATGAGATCTCCAGACCATGTGTCCAACTCCAGTAGCTGTTACAGTTGACGCATGTATGTCAACTGAAATGTTAGTTTTCATACTATTAATGTGTGTAGTACACTTCAGATTTTCATCATTCCCGAGAGCAAAGTCAGATCTTATTTTATTCACAAATATATTAAATATGTCTCTTTTGCAGAACACAACTATAGTCGCTGAATCACATTGTACAGTTTTATACAAAATGCCTTCAAATTGGTCAGTACACTTCGAATCCAATTCAAATGTGGATTCATCAGACGCACTATACCTCAGATTATGTTGCGCCTCGTAATCCATCAGATTATAGTCTGTCTGTGTTCTAGATGTCTGTGTTCTAGAATAAATAGTTATATATATATTTAGATTATGCACTGACGTTTCGATACGTGCTTGTTAATGGATTAGTTTCCTTCAGGAACAGTTTTCTGTTAACTTTTCTGGCATTTCCAGATTAGTTTTGTTCGATGTTTAGTATGTCAATAAAATGCGCACTTGTTTCCGTTGAAGCGACGTTCTCCAAACATAGTATCCTAGCTAATCAGTCGTCACAGAAACTGCATCGTGTACAGTGGTGCGGTTTTGAGCGATGTAAGTCAAACCGTCTTAAGCAGCCAGCCAGCCAATGGAATCACAGAGAGTGGATGGTTAGCACAGGTGGCTGTTTAATAGAGGTCAAATATGTAATAAAATAAAATATTGGTAATATGGAAACTGGCTGCTTAATGGAGGTGACAATTAACACAGGTTTGATTGTACATGCATTTCGTCGTGATTGCAATTAGTTCAGGGATATGTTAATTTAACCAATAATTTCAAGTATTTCAATATGTACACATACGTTGTCATTTATACTATACAATGTGGGTACAACGAAATGTCATTTTCATCAAGGGTCATTTGTACCTATTTCATAACGTAGCCTATCTATGTTGCATTATGTCTTCTTCTAATTTACAACCGTATCATATAACAAAACATGTGATGAATTATGTATGTGATCAACATGGAGAAATGTTAACTTGGAACCCAATTTCTATCTCGCATTTGCATGAACTTTGCCGACTGTACTCCGTTCAATTGCATAACTTCTTTTAAACTGTCTGTAGTGATAGTTTGGAAAAATGCTCCATCCAATTTCTCCGTTTTACAAATTCCAACAATATCTTGTAAACCACAGAGTTGCAGCCGCTCCACTAACTCATCAGTGTTCAAATCTTTGAATAACTTCCGGTTCTTATCAGGCTGGTTATGTGATGGTGTAACACGGGCCGTGGGTTTCTGGACTGCCTTTGTTGGCTCCAGATATGTGTCTCTATTACTCGCTATTTTTTCTCTGCCAGGTCTTGGCTTGGCTGGCGACTGGTAATGATGTGCCGATGATTGAAACATAGCAGAGTCATTAACTTCGTCGTAAACCGGTTGTAGTTCTGTCTCGTCTTCACCTACTTCCGGTTCCGGTGTAGGTGCTCTTTGTTTAGCTTTGGCTGCCATCCTATTTTTAAGCTCTACTTGAAAAGCTGCCGATTTAGGAGCACCTTTGTCCTTATGACCTTTGAATGGACGTGTTATAGTTGTCAAAATGTCTTTGCCTTTAGATGTTTTCTTCTTCTATAACACAGAAACAGCGATGGCAAGGTTAATATCACATAGTCGTGCATCTTACAAAGGGGTCAACGCAATCGATAATGGGAGAATAACTATGTGTGAGGTAGACGGCGAGAGGCGAGCATTATGGCGGCTGTGGTGTTTTTATTATATGTCCGCTTGAACATGTTGAACTTGTAGATTTAATTAATATTTTTCCCAAAATGAAAATTGAATAAGCGACCCACGACGAGTTTAGTTTAATCATATTTTATTGCATTCTATATATACAGTGTACAATGCAAAACAAATGAACAAACTTGTATAACTATCCGTAATGCATGATTCATGGCATTGTTTGCTCAAGGATTGTCATTATATGTTGAAGCAAATGGGTTGGGCCACAAGTTTTAACAACATTAGTTACGCCAATCGGTTATCATAACCCACGTCATTCGCTGTCGTAGTCAATGAGTCAACCCTTGTACCTTTTGCGATGTTTGTTAGTTTATACAAATTTATTTTAGCTTGATTGCGACACAAGTTGTTACAACTTCAATTAATCACTCTCGATACCTCATTCCCGATGAAATCCATCCCCACGTAAAAGAACTAGAGGAGACTCTGAAATGGGTATCTGTCTGTATCATTGCACTATCCTCCAAAACTCTAAAATGACTAATCTCTTCAGGAGGCGGCGTCGCTCATATGGGCAACCGGTAGCGACGATAAATAAATGTAAAACACACACACACGCACACGCACGCACACACACGAGAGCTATTTTGTGCTGTATAACTGACAACAATATAATGAAAATCATGTTTATTAGACTGAATATGAGCAGTAGATAATTATACTCACCAACGTGATCTTGCCAGCACCTGAAATGATCAATAATATTCTTAATGCAAAAACAAATTACACTGCATAAGTTTAATTGGGAAACCCAGCTTGTTTGTTTATTACCTCCCTTGACTGACACAATCCGATTTATCCAGAAATGTATATTGGATCTTTTATTTTATATGTTTATTTAGCGTCGCTACCGGTTGCCTATAAATACGAGCTACGGGCAGTTTAACTAACAGCACCTTTCCTGGGCAGGCTCCAGCGGTTAACCAGTACTTTGTGCACCCAGCCTCCGTAAGAAACTGCCACAAGTTTCGTATAAAGAGATACGGTCTGAACGGGGACCATCCATAGACGGATCTGTAGTCCAGTGGTAACACGCTGGACTGGTAATCCAGGGATCGCAGGTTCGATCCCCCGTCTGACCATAATAAAATTAACAGTCTTTCAGATTGGACGTTAAACCGAGGTCTCGTGTCGGTGCTTTACACCGTGCACGTAAAAGAACCAGAGGAGACTCTGGATGGGTCTCTGTCTGTATCATTGCACTATCCTCCAAAATCTAAAATGACTAATATCTTCAGGATGCGTCGCTCATATGGGCAACCGTTAGCGGCGATAAATAAACGTAAAACACACACATGGGACCATCATTGATGATAGGTTACAGGTGTATAGCAACCTTATCGACTCCACCATGAAGATGGTCCTTTTAGCTGGTAGCATTTGTTTTTAATGTTGTTCCCTAAGTAGATGTTTCGGGAGGATAAAGGTAATTTTATCAAAATCATATTAATTTTATCAGTTGGATATGTTGTAGGATAGCTGTCGAGATTTAATAATATTTAATGAAATGATGAGAAAACGGACGAAACGAATAACATGTGGTGCAAAGGAAACAACGATAAAAACAGAGTAAACAAATTAAGAGAATCAATCTACTTTTACGTGTAAATGTATCCAAGGGCAGTAACTCACTAATGTCTTTCATTGAAAATATGTGTATGTTTTTAAAGCGACATAACATCGGTGAAAATGCAAATGTTTGCAGAATGTAATTTGCTATTATATGGTATTATCCCCCCCCCCAATATTTGCCTCAAAAACTTTTCAACAAATAAACAAACGTCGTATACGCGGTTTGTTGACAAAACAAAATAATGTAAACATTCATGCATACTACAACGTGTTTATCCTGAATAACAATGTTAGTGTTCGAATGTATTCAGAAGAATGTGTAGTAGCAATGCATTTATACGTGAAAACATGCATTTTATTTGCTTTTTTCAATGTAATGTCGCTTTAACAATTCAAATCCTATTTTGAATTATAAAATTATGTATTTTCTGCAACATAATATGTAGTGTTCCATGAAACCTAGTACAGGGTATTCGGCCTCTGTGACCGAGTGGTAATAGGCTTTGACATCAAATCACTTGTCCATCACCACTGTAGATTCGAATCTTATTTGGGGTGACGAATTCGGTGAAGAGAGGAAGCTATCCAACTGGCTTGCGGAAGGTCAGTGGTTCTACCTGCCCGTGTCTGAAATACTGTGTAGAGGGGCACCCGGGATCTTCCTCCATCAAT
>CM026397.1:61896013-61941483 GCA_014843695.1 Archivesica marissinica | reverse complement strand
AGTGACTGGGTGTCGTTCAATATGAAAGCATTGATAGTGACTGGGTGTCGTTCAATATGAAAGCATTGATAGTGACTGGGTGTCGTTCAATATGAAAGCATTGATAGTGACTGGGTGTCGTTCAATATGAAAGTATTGATAGTGACTGGGTGTCGTTCAATATGAAAGTCTTGATAGTGACTGGGTGTCGTTCAATGTGAAAGCATTGATAGTGACTGGGTGTCGTTCGATATGAAAGCATTGATAGTGACTGGGTGTCATTCAATATGAAAGCATTGATAGTGACTGGGTGTCGTTCAATATGAAATCATTGATAGTGACTGGGTGTCGTTCAATATGAAAGCATTGATAGTGACTGGGTGTCGTTCAATATGAAAGCATTGATAGTGACTGGGTGTCGTTCAATATGAAAGCATTGATAGTGACTGGGTGTCATTCAATATGAAAGCATTGATAGTGACTGGGTGTCGTTCAATATGAAAGCATTGATAGTGACTGGGTGTCGTTCAATATGAAAGCATTGATAGTGACTGGGTGTCGTTCAATATGAAAGCATTGATAGTGACTGGGTGTCGTTCAATATGAAAGCATTGATAGTGACTGGGTGTCGTTCGATATGAAAGTCTTGATAGTGACTGGGTGTCATTCAATATGAAAACATTGATAGTGACTGGGTGTCATTCAATATGAAAGCATTGATAGTGACTGGGTGTCATTCAATATGAAAGCATTGATAGTGACTGGGTGTCGTTCAATATGAAAGCATTGATAGTGACTGGGTGTCGTTCAATATGAAAGCATTGATAGTGACTGGGTGTCGTTCAATATGAAAGCATTGATAGTGACTGGGTGTCGTTCGATATGAAAGTCTTGATAGTGACTGGGTGTCATTCAATATGAAAACATTGATAGTGACTGGGTGTCATTCCATATGAAAGCATTGATAGTGACTGGGTGTCATTCAATATGAAAACATTGATAGTGACTGGGTGTCGTTCGATATGAAAGCATTGATAGTGACTGGGTGTCGTTCAATATGAAAGCATTGATAGTGACTGGGTGTCGTTCAATATGAAAGCATTGATAGTGACTGGGTGTCGTTCAATATGAAAGCATTGATAGTGACTGGGTGTCATTCAATATGAAAGCATTGATAGTGACTGGGTGTCGTTCAATATGAAAGCATTGATAGTGACTGGGTGTCGTTCAATATGAAAGCATTGATAGTGACTGGGTGTCGTTCAATATGAAAACATTGATAGTGACTGGGTGTCGTTCAATATGAAAGCATTGATAGTGACTGGGTGTCGTTCAATATGAAAACATTGATAGTGACTGGGTGTCGTTCGATATGAAAGTCTTGATAGTGACTGGGTGTCATTCAATATGAAAGCATTGATAGTGACTGGGTGTCGTTCAATATGAAAGCATTGATAGTGACTGGGTGTCGTTCAATATGAAAGCATTGATAGTGACTGGGTGTCGTTCAATATGAAAACATTGATAGTGACTGGGTGTCGTTCAATATGAAAGCATTGATAGTGACTGGGTGTCGTTCAATATGAAAGCATTGATAGTGACTGGGTGTCATTCAATATGAAAACATTGATAGTGACTGGGTGTCGTTCGATATGAAAGTCTTGATAGTGACTGGGTGTCATTCAATCTGAAAGCATTGATAGTGACTGGGTGTTGTTCAATATGAAAGCATTGGTAGTGACTGGGTGTCGTTCAATATGAAAGCATTGATAGAGACTGGGTGTCATTCAATATGAAAACATTGATAGTGACTGGGTGTCGTTCGATATGAAAGTCTTGATAGTGACTGGGTGTCGCATTGATAGTGACTGGGTGTCATTCAATATGAAAGCATTGATAGTGACTGGGTGTCATTCAATATGAAAGCATTGATAGTGACTGGGTGTCGTTCAATATGAAAGCATTGATAGTGACTGGTGTCGTTCAATATGAAAGCATTGATAGTGACTGGGTGTCGTTCAATCTGAAAACATTGATAGTGACTGGGTGTCGTTCAATATGAAAGCATTGATAGTGACTGGGTGTCGTTCAATATGAAAACATTGATAGTGACTGGGTGTCGTTCGATATGAAAGTCTTGATAGTGACTGGGTGTCATTCAATATGAAAACATTGATAGTGACTGGGTGTCATTCCATATGAAAGCATTGATAGTGACTGGGCGTCATTCAATATGAAAACATTGATAGTGACTGGTTGTCGTTCAATATGAAAGCATTGATAGTGACTGGGTGTCGTTCAATATGAAAACATTGATAGTGACTGGGTGTCGTTCAATATGAAAGCATTGATAGTGACTGGGTGTCGTTCGATATGAAAGTCTTGATAGTGACTGGGTGTCATTCAATATGAAAACATTGATAGTGACTGGGTGTCATTCCATATGAAAGCATTGATAGTGACTGGGTGTCATTCAATATGAAAACATTAATAGTGACTGGGTGTCGTTCGATATGAAAGCATTGCTAGTTACTGGGTGTCATTCAATATGAAAGCATTGATAGTAACTGGGTGTCGTTCAATATGAAATCATTGATAGTGATTGGGTGTCGTTCAATATGAAAGTCTTGATAGTGACTTGGTGTCCAATATGAAAGCATTGATAGTGACTGGGTGTCGTTCAATGTGACAGCATTGATATTGTCTGGGTGTCGTTCAATATGAAAGCAATGATAGTGACTGGGTGTCGTTCAATATGACAGCATTGATAGTGACTGGGTGTCGTTCAATGTGACAGCATTGATAGTGACTGGGTGTCGTTCAATATGACAGCATTGATAGTGACTGGGTGTCGTTCAATATGAAAGTATTGATAGTGACTGGGTGTCGTTCAATATGAAAGTCTTGATAGTGACTGGGTGTCGTTCAATATGAAAGCATTGAAAGTGACTGGGTGTCGTTCAATATGAAAGCATTGGTAGTGACTGGGTGTCGTTCAATGTGACAGCATTGATAGTGACTGGGTGTCATTCAATATGAAAACATTGATAGTGACTGGGTGTCGTTCGATATGAAAGTCTTGATATTGACTGGGTGTCATTCAATATGAAAGCATTGATAGTGACTGGGTGTCGTTCGATATGAAAGCATTGCTAGTGACTGGGTGTCATTCAATATGAAAGCATTGATAGTGACTGGATGTCGTTCAATATGAAATCATTGATAGTGAGTGGGTGTCATTCAATATGAAAACATTGATAGTGACTGGGTGTCGTTCGATATGAAAGTATTGATAGTGACTGGGTGTCATTCAATATGAAAACATTGATAGTGACTGGGTGTCATTCAATATGAAAACATTGATAGTGACTGGGTGTCATTCCATATGAAAGCATTGATAGTAACTGGGTGTCGTTCAATATGAAATCATTGATAGTGATTGGGTGTCGTTCAATATGAAAGTCTTGATAGTGACTTGGTGTCCAATATGAAAGCATTGATAGTGACTGGGTGTCGTTCAATGTGACAGCATTGATATTGACTGGGTGTCGTTCAATATGAAAGCATTGATAGTGACTGGGTGTCGTTCAATATGACAGCATTGATAGTGACTGGGTGTCGTTCAATGTGACAGCATTGATAGTGACTGGGTGTCGTTCAATATGGCAGCATTGATAGTGACTGGGTGTCGTTCAATATGAAAGTCTTGATAGTGACTGGGTGTCGTTCAATATGAAAGCATTGAAAGTGACTGGGTGTCGTTCAATATGAAAGCATTGGTAGTGACTGGGTGTCGTTCAATGTGACAGCATTGATAGTGACTGGGTGTCATTCAATATGAAAGCATTGATAGTGAATGGGTGTCGTTTGATATGAAAGCATTGCTAGTGACTGGGTGTCATTCAATATGAATGCATTGATAGTGACTGGATGTCGTTCAATATGAAATCATTGATAGTGACTGGGCGTCGTTCAATATGAAAGCATTGATAGTGACTGGGTGTCGTTCAATATGAAAACATTGATAGTGACTGGGTGTCGTTCAATATGAAAGCATTGATAGTGACTGGGTGTCATTCAATATGAAAGCATTGATAGTGACTGGTGTCGTTCAATATGAAAGCATTGATAGTGACTGGGTGTGTTCAATCTGAAAACATTGATAGTGACTGGGTGTCGTTCAATATGAAAGCATTGATAGTGACTGGGTGTCATTCAATATGAAAGCATTGATAGTGACTGGGTGTCGTTCAATATGAAAACATTGATAGTGACTGGGTGTCGTTCGATATGAAAGTCTTGATAGTGACTGGGTGTCATTCAATATGAAAACATTGATAGTGACTGGGTGTCATTCAATATGAAAGCATTGATAGTGACTGGGTGTCATTCAATATGAAAACATTGATAGTGACTGGGTGTCGTTCGATATGAAAGTCTTGATAGTGACTGGGTGTCATTCAATATGAAAACATTGATAGTGACTGGGTGTCGTTCATATGAACATTGATAGTGACTGGGTTCATATGAATTGATAGTGACTGGTGTCATTCAATATGAAAACATTGATAGTGACTGGGTTCATTCCATATGAAAGCATTGATAGTGACTGGTGTCTTCATATGAAAGCATTGATAGTGACTGGGTGTCGTTCAATATGAAAGCATTGATAGTGACTGGGTGTCGTTCAATATGAAAGCATTGATAGTGACTGGGTGTCATTCAATATGAAAACATTGATAGTGACTGGGTGTCGTTCGATATGAAAGCATTGATAGTGACTGGGTGTCGTTCAATATGAAAGCATTGATAGTGACTGGGTGTCGTTCAATATGAAAGCATTGATAGTGACTGGGTGTCGTTCGATATGAAAGCATTGTAGTGACTGGGTGTCATTCAATATGAAAGCATTGATAGTGACTGGGTGTCGTTCAATATGAAATCATTGATAGTGACTGGGTGTCGTTCAATATGAAAGCATTGATAGTGACTGGGTGTCGTTCAATATGAAAGCATTGATAGTGACTGGGTGTCGTTCAATATGAAAGTATTGATAGTGACTGGGTGTCATTCAATATGAAAGCATTGATAGTGACTGGGTGTCGTTCGATATGAAAGCATTGCTAGTGACTGGGTGTCATTCAATATGAAAGCATTGATAGTGACTGGGTGTCGTTCAATATGAAATCATTGATAGTGACTGGGTGTCGTTCAATATGAAAGTCTTGATAGTGACTGGGTGTCGTTCAATATGAAAGCATTGATAGTGACTGGGTGTCGTTCAATGTGACAGCATTGATAGTGACTGGGTGTCGTTCAATATGAAAGCATTGATAGTGACTGGGTGTCGTTCAATATGACAGCATTGATAGTGACTGGGTGTCGTTCAATATGACAGCATTGATAGTGACTGGGTGTCGTTCAATATGAAGCATTGATAGTGACTGGGTGTCGTTCAATTGACAGCATTGATAGTGACTGGGTGTCGTTCAATATGAAAGCATTGATAGTGACTGGGTGTCGTTCAATATGAAAGCATTGATAGTGACTGGGTGTCGTTGATATGAAAGCATTGCTAGTGACTGGGTGTCATTCAATATGAAGCATTGATAGTGACTGGATGTCGTTCAATATGAAATCATTGATAGTGACTGGGCGTCGTTCAATATGAAAGCATTGATAGTGACTGGGTGTCGTTCAATATGAAAACATTGATAGTGACTGGGTGTCGTTCGATATGAAAGCATTGATAGTGACTGGGTGTCATTCAATATGAAAGCATTGATAGTGACTGGGTGTCGTTCAATATGAAAGCATTGATAGTGACTGGGTGTCGTTCAATATGAAAGCATTGATAGTGACTGGGTGTCGTTCAATATGAAAACATTGATAGTGACTGGGTGTCGTTCGATATGAAAGCCTTGATAGTGACTGGGTGTCGTTCAATATGAAAACATTGATAGTGACTGGGTGTCGTTCAATATGAAAGCATTGATAGTGACTGGGTGTTGTTGGTGTGTGTCGTTCATATGAAAGTTGATAGTGACTGGGTGTCGTTCAATATGAAAACATTGATAGTGACTGGGTGTCGTTCAATATGAAAGCATTGATAGTGACTGGGTGTCGTTCGATATGAAAGATTGATAGTGACTGGGTGTCATTCAATATGAAACATTGATAGTGACTGGGTGTCGTTCATATGAAAGCATGATAGTGACTGGGTCATTCAATATGAAAACATTGATAGTGACTGGGTGTCGTTCAATATGAAAGCATTGATAGTGACTGGGTGTCGTTCAATATGAAAACATTGATAGTGACTGGGTGTCGTTCAATATGAAAGCATTGATAGTGACTGGGTGTCGTTCAATATGAAAACATTGATAGTGACTGGGTGTCGTTCGATATGAAAGTCTTGATAGTGACTGGGTGTCATTCAATAGGAAAGCATTGATAGTGACTGGGTGTCGTTCGATATGAAAGTCTTGATAGTGACTGGGTGTCATTCAATATGAAAACATTGATAGTGACTGGGTGTCATTCCATATGAAAGCATTGATAGTGACTGGGTGTCATTCAATATGAAAACATTAATAGTGACTGGGTGTCGTTCGATATGAAAGCATTGCTAGTTACTGGGTGTCATTCAATATGAAAGCATTGATAGTGACTGGGTGTCGTTCAATATGAAATCATTGATAGTGACTGGGTGTCGTTCAATATGAAAGTCTTGATAGTGACTTGGTGTCCAATATGAAAGCATTGATAGTGACTGGGTGTCGTTCAATGTGACAGCATTGATAGTGACTGGGTGTCGTTCAATATGAAAGCATTGATAGTGACTGGGTGTCGTTCAATATGACAGCATTGATAGTGACTGGGTGTCGTTCAATATGACAGCATTGATAGTGACTGGGTGTCGTTCAATGTGACAGCATTGATAGTGACTGGGTGTCGTTCAATATGGCAGCATTGATAGTGACTGGGTGTCGTTCAATATGACAGCATTGATAGTGACTGGGTGTCGTTCAATATGAAAGTTTTGATAGTGACTGGGTGTCGTTCAATATGAAAGTCTTGATAGTGACTGGGTGTCGTTCAATATGAAAGCATTGAAAGTGACTGGGTGTCGTTCAATATGAAAGCATTGGTAGTGACTGGGTGTCGTTCAATGTGACAGCATTGATAGTGACTGGGTGTCATTCAATATGAAAACATTGATAGTTACTGGGTGTCGTTCGATATGAAAGTCTTGATATTGACTGGGTGTCATTCAATATGAAAGCATTGATAGTGACTGGGTGTCATTCAATATGAAAGCATTGATAGTGACTGGGTGTCGTTCAATATGAAATCATTGATAGTGACTGGATGTCGTTCAATATGAAATCATTGATAGTGACTGGGCGTCGTTCAATATGAAAGCATTGATAGTGACTGGGTGTCATTCAATATGAAAACATTGATAGTGACTGGGTGTCATTCCATATGAAAGCATTGATAGTGACTGGGTGTCATTCAATATGAAAACATTGATAGTGACTGGGTGTCGTTCAATATGAAAGCATTGATAGTGACTGGGTGTCGTTCAATATGAAAACATTGATAGTGACTGGGTGTCGTTCAATATGAAAGCATTGATAGTGACTGGGTGTCGTTCAATATGAAAGTCCTGATTGTGACTGGGTGCCAATCAATATGAAAGCATTGATAGTGACTGGGTGTCGTTCGATATGAAAACATTGATAGTGACTGGGCGTCAATCAATATGAAAACATTGATAGTGACTGGGTGTCGTTCAATATGAAAACATTGATAGTGACTGGGTGTCGTTCAATATGAAAGCATTGATAGTGACTGGGTGTCGTTCAATATGAAAGTCCTGATTGTGACTGGGTGCCAATCAATATGAAAGCATTGATAGTGACTGGGTGTCGTTCGATATGAAAACATTGATAGTGACTGGGCGTCAATCAATATGAAAACATTGATAGTGACTGGGTGTCGTTCAATATGAAAACATTGATAGTGACTGGGTGTCGTTCAATATGAAAGCATTGATAGTGACTGGGTGTCGTTCAATATGAAAGTCCTGATTGTGACTGGGTGCCAATCAATATGAAAGCATTGATAGTGACTGGGTGTCATTCAATATGAAAGCATTGATAGTGACTGGGTGTCGTTCAATATGAAAACATTGATAGTGACTGGGTGTCGTTTAATATGAAAGTCGTGATTGTGACTTGGCGTGGTTCAATATGAAAGTCCTGATTGTGACTGGGTGCCAATCAATATGAAAGCATTGATAGTGACTGGGTGTCGTTCGATATGAAAACATTGATAGTGACTGGGCGTCAATCAATATGAAAGCATTGATAGTGACTGGGCGTCATTCAAAATGAAAGTTGTGATTGTGACTGGATGCCAATCAATATGAAATCATTGATAATGACGGGTATCAATTTAAAACATGCTCAGATACAGACGATGTTTGTTTATATAATAGCTAGCCTATGATATATAATAATGCAGCATGGTCTATGACGAACCTTGCACAATTGGTTGCAATAGGTTGGCTATGAGATTGTTAGCTTCACGATAACATAAATTGAAAACATAAAGAAAGAGATTCGCCTCCGTGGTCGAGTGGTTACGGTCGCTGACTTGTATACCACTGTAACCTATCATCACTGATGGTCACGGGTTCGAGCCCCGCTCAGCGAGCCCCGCTCACGCCGTGTCTCATTGTTATGAAAAAGTTGGCAGTTTCTTACGGAGGTTGGTGCACCCAAGTACTGGTTAACCGCTGGAGCCTGCCCAGGAAAGGTGTTGTTAGGTAAACTGCCCGCGGGCGATATAGCCCATAAATGGTGCTGATGCGGTAAAACCCGAAATATATAATAACATAAAAACAAATACAAAATCAATGTCAACATAGTACATGTGAGCATTAACGTGCAGAGTAGATGACATATAATCAATGTCAACATAGTACATGTGAGCATTAACGTGCAGAGTAGATGACATATAATCAATGTCAACATAGTACATGTGAGCATTAACGTGCAGAGTAGATGACATATAATCAATGTCAACATAGTACATGTGAGCATTAACGTGCAGAGTAGATGACATATAATCAATGTCAACATAGTACATGTGAGCATTAACGTGCAGAGTAGATGACATATAATCAATGTCAACATAGTACATGTGAGCATTAACGTTCAGAGTAGATGACATATAATCAATGTCAACATAGTACATGTGAGCATTAACGTGCATAGTAGATGACATATAATCAATGTCAACATAGTACATGTGAGCATTAACGTGCAGAGTAGATGACATATAATCAATGTCAACATAGTACATGTGAGCATTAACGTGCAGAGTAGTTGACATATAATCAATGTCAACATAGTACATGTGAGCATTAACGTGCAGAGTAGATGACATATAATCAATGTCAACATAGTACATGTGAGCATTAACGTGCAGAGTAGTTGACATATAATCAATGTCAACATAGTACATGTGAGCATTAACGTGCAGAGTAGTTGACATATAATCAATGTCAACATAGTACATGTGAGCATTAACGTGCAGAGTAGATGACATATAATCAATGTCAACATAGTACATGTGAGCATTAACGTGCAGAGTAGATGACATATAATCAATGTCAACATAGTACATGTGAGCATTAACGTGCAGAGTAGATGACATATAATCAATGTCAACATAGTACATGTGAGCATTAACGTGCAGAGTAGATGACATATAATCAATGTCAACATAGTACATGTGAGCATTAACGTGCAGAGTAGTTGACATATAATCAATGTCAACATAGTACATGTGAGCATTAACGTGCAGAGTAGATGACATATAATCAATGTCAACATAGTACATGTGAGCATTAACGTGCAGAGTAGATGACATATAATCAATGTCAACATAGTACATGTGAGCATTAACGTGCAGAGTAGTTGACATATAATCAATGTCAACATAGTACATGTGAGCATTAACGTGCAGAGTAGATGACATATAATCAATGTCAACATAGTACATGTGAGCATTAACGTGCAGAGTAGATGACATATAATCAATGTCAACATAGTACATGTGAGCATTAACGTGCAGAGTAGTTGACATATAATCAATGTCAACATAGTACATGTGAGCATTAACGTGCAGAGTAGATGACATATAATCAATGTCAACATAGTACATGTGAGCATTAACGTGCAGAGTAGATGACATATAATCAATGTTAACATAGTACATGTGAGCATTAACGTGCAGAGTAGATGACATATAATCAATGTCAACATAGTACATGTGAGCATTAACGTGCAGAGTAGATGACATATAATCAATGTCAACATAGTACATGTGAGCATTAACGTGCAGAGTAGATGACATATAATCAATGTCAACATAGTACATGTGAGCATTAACGTGCAGAGTAGATGACATATAATCAATGTCAACATAGTACATGTGAGCATTAACGTGCAGAGTAGTTGACATATAATCAATGTCAACATAGTACATGTGAGCATTAACGTGCAGAGTAGATGACATATAATCAATGTCAACATAGTACATGTGAGCATTAACGTGCAGAGTAGATGACATATAATCAATGACAACATAGTACATGTGAGCATTAACGTGCAGAGTAGATGACATATAATCAATGACAACATAGTACATGTGAGCATTAACATGCAGAGTAGATGACATATAATCACTACCAAGGATAGCACAAACAGAGAGCAACAAAGCTGTCTTATTTCCATTGTGGTCCTTAGAATTAATCATATGACATCGGAAAGGCAAATTTGTCAATCAAGTTATTGCACATAGTGAATTACAGTAACATAGCACATGATTGCATGAATATTTATATAATATCACAGGGAATTGCCTGACATTGAACAGGTATTTACTAAAACTCAATACATTGGAAATAAAACATTAAATGAAATAAAAAATAATGACCAGATAAAAGGACTAGATTGATAATGATTGCATAAAATGTTCCTTCACAGATTGTTTAAATTGACTGTGATTACTAATAGATCATTAGACATGACATATCATACCTGCAGCTGCAATGCGCTTAACTCCTGGCGTCATTGCGAAATCTACGTACAAGGAACCATCTACAATATCTTCAGTATTAGAATTTGAGACATTGCGCACGAGAAACACGTGCTCATAGATATCATCTGTGACACCCTTCAGCACGTTCACCTCCACCTCACGTATGTCCGGGTTGTCAATAGGCAATACAACCAGAGTTCTCTGTCGGAATCTCTCGGTATCGTTTGTTTCGGAATAGTCTAATGGTTTGTAATGACCGATTAACACGTTCTGGGTGACGATGCGATTCAATCGCAGTGTTTCTAAAATCAATTATGGAAACAATTAGTTGTCATAATAGTGCGTAAGATATGCACAATGTACTAGCCAATACAGACAGACAGACATATTCTTTTATTTCACTCAGGTACATTTAGTGTACAACATGAGGATATATAGCGTAATACATTTAAACAGATACATAATGGTCCCGATACATGAGATGGTAAACACAATTGTGATGTAGTATTCCAACGTGGGGGAAAGATAGCGCTTCAACTAGAAATGTGTCTCAAGCTACGTTCCTGCAATGAAAATATGTAGCCGAATATCACAATAATTCTTCACCATAAAAATAGTTCCATTTTGTAATTTATTATAGCATATGAATGTTGTCTAAAAACGGGAGTTGTATGTTCCCTGTTCAGAGAGCAAATATTTTATCTTGGGGATGATATATGGACATAACTTAATTTGGATTAGTATATAGACCTGGACTAGGTCATGCTTTTAGATTACACGGGCACATTTAAAATCCAACAAATAGTTGGGGCACCAACAAATATGTACATACATACTAACTACGTGTAAAAGAACAACAATATTTACTGGGGACCTCCGTGGCCAAGTGGTTACGGTCGTTGACTTCAAATCACTTGCCCCTCGCCGATGTAGGTTAGAATCCCATTGAGGTGTCGAATCTGTTGATGTGAGGAAGCTATCCAGCTGGCTTGTGGAACATTGGTGGTTCTACTCGGGTGCGCATGCGTACCTGCAATACTGGTCCGAGGAGCACCCGTGGTCTCCCTCCACCAATAATACAACACGTCATCGCTGTATGACCCAAATCGTTCGTGCGACTTTAAGTTCAAAGTTTAAACCCACACAACAAATTGTGTGTTTTACGCTTTATTTATCGTCGCTACCGGTTGCCCGTATGAGCGACGACTCCTGAAGAGATTAGTCATTTTAGATTTTTGGAGGATAGTGCAATGATACAGACAGAGACCCATTCCAGAGTCTCATCTGGTTCTTTTACGTGCACGGTGTAAAGCACCGACACGAGACCTCGGTTTAACGTCCCATCTGAAAGACTGTTAATTTTATTAGGGTCAGACGGGGGATCAAAGAATGTTTAAGACTGTTTTAAGCAGGAATATAACTTTACGTCACCACTTCACGTACCCTCCTTTGCGAACCCATTATTTGGATAGTAGTTGTATAAATTATTAAGATACGTCTTCAGTCGAAACTTCAGATAAAGCAGGGCTTGCACGATATAAAGTGGCATTTATATGATGACTAGTACTAAGTACATCTAACTGGCAAATGAACAACAGAAGGCTACAATATATAGCATATTATAAATTGAATTATTTCAAGAGTTATGAACTTTGTCATACGTTGTATAAGCGGGGGCCATTTCTGATTATATATATTTTTTAGTTTATTTATCGTCGCACTCCCCCCCCCTGGTTAATCGTGGCGACGTCTCCAAAAGTATGTTAGTGGAAGTCGTGATAGCTCAATGGTAACGCGTTAGCTTCAGGTGCGAAATGCCCGGAGTTCGAGCCCCACTGGAGCCGTTACGATTGTGCCCTTAGGTAAGGCATTTAAATTCCACGTTGCCTGTTCTCTCTCCCTCGTGGCGATGGATTTCAGAGAGTGATTAATATAAGCTATAAGAACTTGTTTCGCAATCGAGCTCAAATAAATGTGTATAAAGTTTATAAACTAAAAGTAGTTTAGTCATTTTTTTTGGAAATTAGTGCAAAATACAGAATGCGCCCCAATTCCAAAAAAAATTCCTGGTTCTTTTACATGCCCATTGTATAGCACCTATACAAGGTACACTGTGGAGTTTATAGTCCCCTCTGAAAGACTGTTAACATTATTAGGGTCAGACTGGGGATCGAACCACATGTGAGCCCTGGATTCGGAGTACAGTGTGTTAAGTACTGTACCACTGACCTATTTATAATGAGTGACGAGACGCCTATGTCACTATATATCATGTGTCAGCCTTCTGGGCGAACTAGAAATAACCCCTGGTGAGGCTCGAACATTTGACATTTCGATCAGTATGTTGACTCATTGACCATTAAACCACGGATTACAAGTGCATTCTGGGCCAAACTGTAGTAACTAATAGTGATAGTGGTGTTACCAAAGTATAACTGTGTTTCATTAAAACAGGAAATTAGCGTTCACTTTATAATATATTCTTCTTCGGAAGGTAGCATGCGTGTTTGCTCGCCCACATGGTACGCCGGAGCACAGGGATTCGGCACGTTTGGGGGTTCTAGTATACTTAAATATATATACTAGTACCCCCAAACGTGCCGAATCCCTGTGCGCCGGAGGCGAGGGTATAAATAAACTCAATCATCATCATCAGCATGCGTGCGCAGAATTTGCACTTCCGGTCCATACCTGGCTAAGCCGTTGTTCGACTTCAAAACTCGCGCTAAATGCTGTGCTATTATACAGACCTGTGATGGTTCTCATGTTGTCGATGCCCTCCATAAGGTCCTGTGTGTAGACTCGTTTGATAGCATCGTTCATGAATCTAACGTACTGCGGCATGCTATACCTGATGAACAAATGCTTACTGATAGGAATACATTTAAACATGTCTGGCCCAGGCGCGTAGCTAGACTTACGCATGAACGCACGTGCGTAAGATTAATTTTGACAGTTCCTGAAAATGAAATTGAATAAATGCGAAAAATGCATTAAAAACTGGAGGGTAAGGGGGGACACAGACATTGATCATTCACAAGAAAGCAGACATGAACAAAATACCAACAGACATTGAAGGTAGCTGATGTTCATAGTAGGCAAACGTCACCTGAGACCATATTGCGGGGGAACATCTCTGGTGGGGCATACCCCCGGACCACCCTAGAATAGTGCGTAATCCATATTTAGGCCTAGCTACGCGCCTGTCTGTAATGACCACACATGAAAATGGCAAGAAGTGGTCTTTGTTCACAGGTAGTCTCTCATAACAGGTTAATATGTACATATATATTGGCTGGAGAAGAGGGCCTTTATAGAAAATAATTAAAACATAACGAGGCCCGTTTTGTGTGTGTGTTTTACGTATATTTATCGTCGCTACCGGTTGCCCATATGAGCAACGCCTCCTGAAGAGATTAGTCGTTTTAGATTTTGGAGGATAGTGCATGATACAGAGAGATAGTATCGGTGTTAAAATATATTTATTTGACTGACCAGGCAAAATATATCGACGCCTGTTCCCAAGCTACTCTAAAGCAAGTGTTAGTATATATGGCTGATGACGACACTACACCAGGGAACCAAGGACACCCATTATACGATGTCGACTTAGATACTGAATTCTCTGAAGCTGAGGTTAAAGCTGCAGTATTTGCTCAAAATAATTCCAAAAGTCCTGGAAATGATCACTTAATAGCTGAATTGTTCAAGCATTCATTTGATATTATCTCTCCTTTCCTCATAGGATTTATAATAAAATATTTAATGATGGTTCATTTCCAGAAAGCCTAGGTCTTGGCATTCTGGTTCCACTATTTAAGGGTGGATCTCATGAAGCAAAATTTTTTAGAGGAATCACTCTTAATAATATATTATCCAAAATATACTCGAAGTTACTAGTTACACGATTGACAAACTGGTCGAATAAACATGATAAATTGATTGATAACCAGTATGGGTTTCGCAGGACTAGAACAACAGCTGATTGTATTTATGTGTTACATGCAATAATATCTAAAACTTTAGCAAGCAAGAAGAAACTGTACGTTGCATTTTTAGACTGGGAGAAAATGTTCGACCGAATTGATAGAATACTCCTATGGCAAAAATTGTTGACTGCTAATGTTAGCACTAAATTCATTGCAGCCCTCAAGTCCATGTATTCAACTGTCAAATCAACAATACGCTACAAAAATGCAAAATCGCAACCTATAACATCCAATATTGGGATGTGGGTGAAGTTAGCAGTGAGCAGTGTACTGCCAGTGTACTGCTGTACTGCTGGCAGTGAGCAGTGTACTGCTGTACTGCTGGCAGTGAGCAGTGTACTGCTGTACTGCTAGCAGTGAGCAGTGAGTAGTGTAATCCAGCAGTGAGTTATGTATTCTAGTAGTGAATGATGTGTATATGCCAAATTTCGAAAAATAAATAAATAAAAATAATAAAAAATGTTTTTTTATTTTTTTACTGCCAGTGTACTGCTGGCAGTGAGCAGTGTACTGCTGTACTGCTAGCAGTGAGCAGTGAGTAGTGTAATCCAGCAGTGGGTAGTGTAATCCAGCAGTGAGTGGTGTATTCTAGTAGTGTATGATGTGCAAATGCAAATTTTCGATTTTTTTTTTAAAAAATTAAAAAAATTCTATCATTTTCCGTACTTGCTTTTCTGGCAGTGAGCAGTGGGGAATGTACGAGTAGTGTATTCCAGTCGTACATTCCCCACTGCTCACTGCTAGAAACGCAGCAAGTACGGAAAAAGATAAAAAATATTTTTATTATTTTTATTATTTTATTCAAAAATTAACATTTGCACATCATACACTACTAGAATAAACCACTCACTGCTGGATTACACTACCCACTGCTGGAATACACTACTCGTACATTCCCCACTGCTCACTGCCAGAAAAGCAGAAAAAGATATAAAAAATATTTTTATTATTTTATTCAAAAATTTACATTTGCACATCATACACTACTAGAATACACCACTCACTGCTGGATTACACTACCCACTGCTGGAATACACTACTCGTACATTCCCCACTGCTCACTGCCAGAAAAGCAGAAAAAGATATAAAAAATATTTTTATTATTTTTATTATTTTATTCAAAAATTTACATTTGCACATCATACACTACTAGAATACGCCACTCACTGCTGGATTACACTACCCACTGCTGGAATACACTACTCGTACATTCCCCACTGCTCACTGCTAGAAACGCAGCAAGTACGGAAAAAGATAAAAAATATTTTTATTATTTTTATTATTTTATTCAAAAATTTACATATATATTTTTTATATCATACACTACTAGAATACACCACGCACTGCTGGATTACACTACCCACTGCTGGAATACACTACTTGTACATTCCCCACTGCTCACTGCTAGAAACGCAGCAAGTACGGAAAAAGATAAAAAATATTTTTATTATTTTTATTATTTTATTCAAAAATTTACATTTGCACATCATACACTACTAGAATACACCACTCACTGCTGGATTACACTACCCACTGCTGGATTACACTACTCACTGCTCACTGCTAGCAGTACAGCACTGCTCACTGCCAGCAGTACACTGGCAGTAAAAAAATAAAATAAAAAAATTATTATTTTTATTTATTTATTTTTCGAAATTTGGCATATACACATCATTCACTACTAGAATACATAACTCACTGCTGGATTACACTACTCACTGCTCACTGCTAGCAGTACAGCAGTACACTGCTCACTGCCAGCAGTACAGCAGTACACTGCTTTTTTTTTTTTTTTTTTTGCTTTTTTTTATACAAATTTATTTTAGCTCGATTGCGAAACAAGTTATTACAACTTATAATAATCACTCTCGAGACCTCATTCCTGATGGAATCCATCGCAACGAGGGAGAGAGAAGAGGCAACGTGGAATTTAAATGCCTTGCCTAAGGGCACAATCGTAACGGCTCCAGCGGAGGCTCGAACTCCGGACATTTCGCACCTGAAGCGAACGCGCATCCACTGCGCTATCACGACTTCCACACTGTACACTGCTCACTGCTAACTTCACCCACATCAATATTGGGGTCAAGCAAGGTGATCCTGCTAGCAGTATATTATGTTTATTTTTCCTAAATGACATTTTAAACAATATCAACAGTAACCTGGATGAAATCCCTAATGTCGATGGCTTGCAGGTATTCATGCTACTATTTGCAGATGATGCAGTTGTTTTTTCTCATAATCCAGCTTCCCTTCAAGCTATATTAAATGATATAGAAAAATATTGTAATGAATATGGACTACGCCTTAATGCTAATAAAACAAAAATAATGATCTTCGAAAAGGGTCGTCACACCACACATGATTTTTATCTTTATAACAGCCGGATCGAAGTAGTTAATTCCTTTAAATATCTGGGGATCTACCTCTTTAAAAATGGGAACTGGAATCGCACCCAACAACGTGTATCCCAGCACGCATCCTTTTCACTCCATAATTTATTTACTATATATAATCAACTAGATTTACCTATTAAACAAAAAATGAATTTATTTGACTCGCTAGTCATGCCAATTCTCAATTATGGGGCGGAGGTGTGGGGAAACCATGTTGCTCCCGATGTGGAAATCATTCATTCCAAATTTTGTAGAAAGCTGTTAGGCGTGAAACGATCAACAAACCTTGATGCATTATACGGGGAACTAGGTAGAGTTCCGATATCTTTACATCGAAAGATTTTACTTATCAAATATTGGATTAAATTGATAACATTAGAAAATAAAACCATACTATTTAATTCATATAATATGCTAAGATCCGATGCCGATAATGGGCTAACGTACAACGGTTCAAATTGGGCATTCAATGTGAAACAAATATTGAATGAAATAGGTTTATCATGTATGTGGCAAAACCAAAATAATACGTTGATAAGTTTTGAAATTATAAAACAAAGATTGCTTGACATATACTATCAAAATTGGTATGCATCTATTAACAATTCCCCTCGTCTTGAATCATATAGTATGTATAAACATTCGTTCAAACTAGAAACATATCTTCATATAATTAAGGAACCAAGGTACAGAAATGCTCTCTCACGTTTTAGAACATCATCACATGACCTAGCTATTGAACGTGGTCGATACTTAAACACACCTAGGATTGAACGAATATGTGCAAATTGCAACTCATTGATTGCAAATGAATATCATTTCCTTCTCATATGTCCAAAATATCCAACATTGCGATCTAAATACATAAAACGCTATTATTATACCTGGCCAACAAAACAAAAATTTGCCAATCTTATGTCAACAAACTCCAAAATTACTTTGAATAATCTTTACAAATTCATTTACCATGCTAACCTGTTAAGAAATGTAACTTCGTAAAAACTGCTGTTACATGCCAATAATATTGAAATATCCGCATGAATTATATGCTCTTTGTTAAAAATCCATGTCTTTGTATTGAAATGTTTGTAATTGCTATAAACATATATATACATGTTTTATGCAATAAATTTGTTGAATTGAATTGAATATATTATATCATAAAAAACCGGGAGTGACGGTAATTTTAAAAGCGCAAAATACACACATATTTTTATACAAATTTATTTTAGCTCGATTGCGAAACACGTTCTTACAACTTATATATTAATCATTCTCAAGACCTCATTCCTGATGGAATCCATCGCCACCAGGGAGAGAGAAGAGGCAACGTGGAAATTAAATGCCTTGCCTAAGGACACAATCGTAACGGCTCCAGCGGGGCTCGAACTCCAGACCTTTCGCACCTGAAGCGAACGCTCATCCACAGCGCCATCACGACTTCCACATACGCACATATGGGGCAAGTTGCAATTAAATTATTCCTCAAGATGTTCATTATGATGGATTCAAAACTGAAATATGGAGCTTACTAGTAATGCTATTATTAGGCCACAAAACGGGTCAGACGGATCTGTAGTCCAGTGGTTAACACGCTGGACTGGTAATCCAGGGATCGCAGGTACGATCCCCCGCCTGACCCTAATAAAATTAACGGTCTTTCAGATGGGACTTTAAACCGAGTCCTCGTGTCGGTGCTGTAAATGTGCACGTAAAAGAACCAGAGGAGACTCTGCAATGTGTCTCTGTCTGTATCATTACACTATCCTCAAAAAATCTAAAATGACTAATCTCTTCAGGAGGCGTCGTTCATATGGGCAACCGGTAGCGACGATAAATAAACGTAAAACACACACACTCGGCTAAGTTTGGGGAGCATTTATATTAGTCTTGGATAGTACAGATATACTGTAATGGTGTAGATATTATGATATAATATGTTCTTAACCAATTACTAGACTCCTAGTTATGTATATGTATACATTTTTATTAAATATTTCCATATATTATTGTCATGTGTAAATGTTTAAAATTGCATCTGTGATTGTGAAGAGCAATAGAATAAGTTTTAATTTTTGCGCTATATAAATGCTATGTATGTATTTGTATTTATTTAATTTGTGTTGGATAACACAATTAAGCAACATAATAATGTCTGTAATAAACACTTGTATTTTTCCGTTGTAACCACTTTATTATAGTGACTGAGTTACTTATAGCTGTCTTCTTTTTTTTATACAGCAAAACAGATACAGCAAAATTGGTTTAAAACCCAGGAGGGTAACAGTCAAAACTATTGCCCTCCTCTCCATGAAATGTTACCCGCCTGGCGAAGGAATTACAAAAATAGTCAAAAATAACGAATTAACATTTATATAGCATGTTAGGTAGAACCACCGACCTTCTGTAAGAACACAATTCATGTCCCACTTCTTCATTAATTATACATGTATACTCAACAAAATTCATAATCGGTCCCTGGTATTTTATAATAGTTGGAGGCAATTAATAAGCATACACGATATATATTATCTTATTGTCCTTTAATGCATTTTATCCAAAATGATTAAACAGAAAATCATTCATGGCGATCTGTAATAAAAATATAACCAATAAGATGATATGAATATTGATATTATTTTGTTTATTAGTATGCTCCAAATACTGTAAAACATCAGGTGACCGATTAGCAATTTTGTTGAGTGCATAATTATGGGTGAGGTAAAGTAAATATAGTCGTGTGCGTTTATTTATTGTTTCGAAGCATGTGATTATGTTGCACCTGTGACCATACAAATTGATGTGAGTGTTACGTATACGTTATCGGCAGAATCAAATGTCTACACATATTGAATTACGCTTCCTACTTGATTGTGACTGGTTGATCTAATCCGTGTAGTACATGATACCATCCAATCCACAGGGATTCGGCACGTTTGGTGGTACTATTTAAGTACTTAAATATATATACTAGTACCCCCAAACGTGCCGAATCCCTGTGATCCAATCAGGTGCGTATATTAATACAATTGTCGTCTGCTGTGTGTGTGTTTTATGTGAATTTATCGTCGCTACCGGTTGTCCATATGAGCGTTGCCTCCTTAAGAGATAACCAATTTTAGATTTTTTGGAAGATAGTGCAATGATACAGATATAGACCAATTCCAGAGTCTCCTCTGGTTCGTTTACGTGCACGGTGTAAAGCACCGACACGAGACCTCGGTTTAAAGTCCCATCTGAAAGACTGTTAATTTATTAGAGTCAAACGGGGTATCGAACCTGCGATCCCTGGATTACCAGTCCAGCGTGGACAGCTCTGTAGGGAGAGGACAGCTGTGTAGGGTGAGGATAGCTGTGTAGGGAGAGGACAGTTGTGTATGGTGAGGACAGCTGTATAGGGAGAGGACAGCTGTGTAGGGCGAGGATAGCTGTGTAGGGCGAGGATAGCTGTGTAGGGCGAGGATAGCTGTGTATGGTGAGGACAGTTGTGTAGGGTGAGGACAGTTGTGTAGGGTGAGGATAGCTGATTAGGGATGGTGAGGATAGCTGTGTAGGGTGAGGACAGTTGTGTAGGGTGAGGATAGCTGATTAGGGATGGTGAGGATAGCTGTGTAGGGTGAGGATAGCTGTGTAGAGAGGACAACTGTGTAGGGTGAGGACAGCTGTGTAGGGTGAGGACAGCTGTGTAGGAGAGGATAGCTGTGTAGGGTGAGGATAGCTGTGTAGGGATGGTGAAGATAGCTGTGTAGGGTGAGGATACTGTGTAGGGTGAGGCAGCTGTGTAGGGAGAGGATAGCTGTGTAGGGTGAGGACAAGCTGTGTAGGTGAGGACAGCTGTGTAGGGAGAGGATAGCTGTGTAGGGTGAGGTAGCTGTGTAGGGTGAGGGCAGCTGTGTAGGGAGAGGATAGCTGTGTAGGGTGAGGACAGCTGTGTAGGGTGAGGGCAGCTGTGTAGGGAGAGGATAGCTGTGTAGGATGAGGACAGCTGTGTAGGGTGAGGATAGCTGTGTAGGGTGAGGACAACTGTGTAGGGAGAGGACAGCTGTGTAGGGTGAAGACAGCTGTGTAGGGTGAGAACAGCTGTGTAGGATGAGGATAGCTGTGTAGGGTGAGGACAGCTGTGTAGGGAGAGGACAGCTGTGTAGGGTGAGGACAGCTGTGTAGGGTGAGAACAGCTGTGTAGGATGAGGATAGCTGTGTAGGGTGAGGACAGCTGTGTAGGGTGAAGACAGCTGTGTAGGGAGAGGATAGCTGTTTAGGGTGAGGATAGCTGTATAGGGTGAGGACAGCTGTGTAGCTCTCTCTCTATCTCTCCCTCTCCCGCTCTCTTTCTCTTCATCTCTTTCTCTATCATTGCGATGCATTTCCTTGGGAATGAGGTCTCGAGATTTAATGTTGTAAGAACTTGGTTTGGCAATCTAGCTAAAATAAATGTGCATAAACTAAGCTTATAGTTACATAACACGTGTTCAATAGAGCTTACAATAACTAGTTTTTAACCTTTATTTATTTTATAACGATTGGGAAGCAAGTTTTAGCAACTTATATTAATCACTCTCGTTGGCGCGGATGAAAGCGTATATGTGGTCATTCTTGTGGGAGGAAACCGGAGTACCCGGAGAAAACCCACCGTACCAATTTACATATTTCCCGGTCCGAGGATCGAACCACGATTACATTGGTGAGACGCGAGTGTGCTAACCAGCCTACAATACCTACATACACTACGTAGTCTATGAGGAGTAACTTACCTATCAATCGCTTCTTTAATTGTATATTCGGTATTGTCTGGTTCTGTTATGAATTGTCCCCGGACATTCAAAGGTACAGCCACAATCAAATATGTCCCAGCATGTTCGAATTGGAGAACAAGTTTATCCTGTTCCCTATCGAGACCGGTCCGCGATCCGGGAATTATCCTATCTACCTCTATGATGGCCCCAGCTTGAATAGTCACCGATACATTATCCTCTGTTTTCACTTTGATGTTTGCCCCCACTTTGGCATATCTAGGAAATGCACAGGCAAGCTCCCTCACGCTGCTAAAATGGTTCGGGCATTGAAGAACTTTCAATTTTCCTTTGTAATTTAATGGTACCAGAATTTCGTTATTTTGTACAGATATATTGTCCAGATTGTCCCACCCAGTGCTTGAATAGTTAAATGCAAAATTTGCAGCAACTTTATGCAGAACCATTTTTGAATCTATGGACATAATGTCCCCTTGTGAGAACCCCTCTGTGTCTGTTTCGGAATAGTAACCCTCATTGACATGAATCACACACGGCAAGTCGAACTTTCTATCAACTTCATCTAAACGGTATGTCTCCAAAGTCCATTCCATTTCTGTAGCCATTTTTGTTTCTGTCTGGTAAAATCCACCTAAAATCCTACCCGTGTACGCCCGTGGAATGTTAAACCACGCGCTCCGTTTTATATGTCAAATTTTTAAAATAAATAAATGTTGTTACAAATTCCTCAATGTTATACAAGATAACAATCCTATATATATCGCGTATTTGTGTTAGCCACACAGTTTTGTTGTCCCGGAAATGCAATACTACATGACTGTACTCGCTTAAATAGGTAAACTGCAAGCGATGTTTTAGCTTCGTTATCTACAGATATGTAAATATAAAACGTTCAATTATCTTCCGGGTTGTTTGAATGCTCAATGTCCAATATACGATACAACACATTAAATTCTGTTTTGCCTATTTTAAAAGTATATATCTATTATATATTATATCTTTATTTCTGTCTCATCTATGTACAGTACATACATTGCAATTAATATAAACACATACATTGCACATAGCCATTCTACAAATGAGAATTATAAGAGACAATAACATTTTACAATACATGGAACATGTCTTACTTTCTAATAACTATGTGAAAGTCGCTAATCATGACATTAAAAAATATTTAAAATACTGATTTTTAAGATTCTGACAGGGAAATGGTGCACTATCGCGCAAATTAGAATATGTTTTAAGAAATCAGAACCACCTCTGATCAGATCAGGGATGGATGGATTAGCAGCCTTTACATAGTTCACATAACAAATTGTTCACTAGTAAAATAATGTACACATTATTTACACAGATAAAAACTACGACGCTGTAAAATATTAAAACAGGTTTTGGCACATATACGTATTAATGCCGGATTAGTGAATAACGTAATCAATTTATTTGGTTTAGACAGTGTAAGAAAATTATCACAGATAATGGAATCTTTTCCAAATAATATAGCCCTGATATCCTCATACATATAACAATCTATAATGGCATGCATTTCATCCTCAACTGCATTGCAGAATGGACAAGTACGATTCTGTACAGTTAGATGTTCATATTGTCCAGTTTCAATGCGCAAAGGAGCAACACCACAACGGAACTTACTAAATGCTGAACGATGGCTTATTGGCATAATAATCTTACAGTATTGTTCAACATCGAAATCCAGTTTGAAAAGTTGGTAGGTTCGTAGTTTGTTACGGCCGTTTCCAGATATACTATCTAGTCTTTGTACTAACTCAAGCCAATCAATAATGAATACATCCATGCACTTTGTTTCAACAAGGGATACACATGGGTGTTTGCTAATATTTTCACTAATGTCAGAATAATCGTCTAAACCAAATTCAAACATATGCCTTTTTACAACAAAGAACCAATTCTTGCATGATCTACTCGATTTTGCCTGTGCCCAGAGTGCAACACGTTTATTCAATCGGGTATGATTTATAAATGAAATGCGGCACCAGAAATTCGCAATGCTTTTCCACTGACGGACAGAAGTTGGTTGCCATGCCATTTCACCAATTACAGCCGAGTTTGGAGTATATTTTCCAACCCCGAGAAAAAATCTCATGGCACGGTTGTGAATAGCATTAATGCATGAAAACGATGAGGTTCCCCATACAGCGGCCCCGTAGTTAATGACTGGCCAAACAATAGAGTCATATAACTTAGTAAAAACGTCATAAGGAACCCCACCAATTAACTTACATCTAGCAATGAGAAGACCAAGGGCACGGTTTGCACTTCTGGCTACATGTTTAACAGTAATATTGAAATCTAGATGTTCATGTAAGAGAAATCCAAGGTAAGTGTAAGTATTTACATAATCAATAATGTTTTCACCACACCTAAATATGAATCGAGATCGTGTCACAGATCGTATCTATGTAAATGTCTACTGGTGAAATTATATCATTAAAGCGACATTACATTACAAACAGCCAAAACAACATACACATAGCATTTCTACAATAAATTCTTCCGAAATAATGTGTGAACACTAATTTTCAATTAATAAACAGTGTTTGTACGGTCTGGAAACTATCAAAAAGTGAAAGTATGATTTCATAGCGCGGTCAGCCACGCTCATGAAATTAGATTTGGAGTCTATACTAAGTGGAAGTCGTGATAGCTCAGTGGTAGCACGTTCGCTTCATGCTCGGAGTTCGAGCCCCGCTGATGCCGTTACGATTGTGCCCTTAGGCAAGGCATTTAAATTCCACGTTGCCTCTTCTCTCTCCCTCGTGGCGATGGATTCCATCACGAATGAGGTCTCGAGAGTGATTAATATGAGTTATAAGAAGTTCCGCAATCGAGTTAAAATAAATTTGTATAAACTACTAAGTACAAACTACTGTCGTTTGGAGATCATTTAAATCAGATTAGTCTAAAAATAGATATGCACAGGCACACATGTGAGATATAAAACGTTGTTATTCAGGATACGTGTAGGCCTACACTTTGTATTACGAATGAATGTTGAAGCTGTTTACATTATTTTGTTATGTCAACAAAAGTCGCATACGACATTTGTTTAATGGTTAAAATACTCGGTTTCTATCGCACATATTTGGCAAATAATTATACAATATAGAGGGAAATTACGTTCTGTAGAAATTTGCTTTTTCACAGATGTAGTGTCGCTTTAAATACACACAGGCAACCTTTCTTTATTTGTTAAGAAGAATAATAATATATAATATAATAATAATAATAATAATAATAATAATAAAGACTTTATTTAACGAGAGTACTCATTTAACAAAAGTTAATCTACCATGAGGCCCTCAACATATATACAATCAAATGCAATCAAAACATAGCACTATAAGTGAGAACTGCACATTGGAATAATATAGTAATGTAAAAGCTGAAAAATAGAGAAACTATATTTAATATGTAATGGAAAATGATGATATATGGACTTGGCTAGCAGAGTAGAAAATGGGAATGAGACAATTTATGATGCTAGATCTTATCTAACAATATGCAGATTTGACTTGTAGTGGTATCTTCAAAATATGTATGAAATCAACTTAAAGACAGTCATATTTACGATTCTAATAAATATAGCAATCGCAATACACGTTTATAATAACAGTAGAAGTGCGCGATTAGTTTGAATTGTTATAGTGCCACCTTAAGTAGAGAATTTTGAACTGTTGGATAGTTGGAGCATTTTGAACTGAGTGAGGCAATGAATTCCAAATAGATGATCCTGAAAATTCAAATGTATTACGAAATAATTCACAATTTGGTCTTGGTGTGTATAATTGATATTCTGAGGTTGATCTAAGAATTCTAGGATGTATATCAGAAGTAAAAGTGAAGGATGATTTTAAATAGTCTGGAGCAGCTCCATGTAATGTTTTATACATTTGTATAGCCTTCTGATATATGACTCGTTCTGGAAAGGTCATCCATTTTAGTTGGGAGAATAATAATTTCGATGGAGTGTCAAAGTCCTGATCTAGAATTAGTCTAGCTGCTCTCTTTTGTAACCGAACTATTTTATCTTCTAAAGATGAGTTGCAGTTACCCCATATCACACAACAAAAGTCTAATTGAGGCAATATGTAAGCATTGTAGAAGAGGTTGCGATTGGGAATAGAGAGATACCTTTTTATACGAGACAATAAATATAAATAAGAGTTACATTTTTTGAGAACATTGTCAGTATGCTTATCCCAGGATAGTGTATTGTCAATCATAACTCCGAGTAGTCGTTCAGCAGAACTCGGATGTATGACGGTGTTGTTCACTTTCACTTCAAGAGCAGACTCACTGATACTATAATATAATAATATATATAATATAACACCATGTATTGCATTCCCGTCCTACTTGTAAATTGATATATGTAGTTCTGGATATATTCAAGGAATGAATCGCGTTTCCATTGAGGTATGAACTTCATTGAGCGTGGTTAATGTGTGTGGAGGTCGAAGGCATCCAGGCTAATGTGTGTGTTTTACGTTTATTTATTGTCGCTACCGGTTGCCCATATGAGCAACGCCTCCTGCAGAGATTAATCATTTTAGATTTTTGGAGGATAGTGCAATGATACAGAGAGAGTCCCATTCCGGAGTCTCCTCTGGTTCTTTTACGTGCACGATGTACAGCACCGACACGAGACCTCGGTTTAAAGTCCTGAAAAGACTGTTAATTTTATTAGGGTCAGACGGGGGATCAAACCCTAAACACACACGAACGCTGCCGAACACTGCAAATGTGCATGCCCTAATCTTCGAGTGGGCATGTCAGCTGCATATCATTAGTTGGCAACCCTCATGCGAAATGTATACAAGGAAATGTAATAGCAATGTAAATATTTACATACAGTATATCTATAGACGTGTCAGTAGTCCAGTGGTTAACACGTTGTGGACGGCGAAGCCAGGGATTTGCAGGTTCGATCTCCTGTTTTGCCATAATAATATGAACAGTCTTTCAGATAGGACTTTAAACCTAGGTCTCGTGGCAGTGCATCGTGCACGTAAGCGAACAAGATACTCTGGAAATGACTAATCTGTTCATGAGGCATCGCTCTTATGGGCAACCAGTAGCGACGATAAATAAACAAAAACATACAGTAGTCTCCGAAAGTATATCGGAGTAGGCACACTTTGTTGCATATACACACATGTAGTCCATCCTGTGCAGCCAGGAAATTATCATAAAGATGCTAAACTACACTTTTCGAAAATTCGGCGTTCCATGATTATCGGGTGTTTATTTACCTGTGTTTATGGTTGGCTGACGTTGCAATAAGATACCCGGTACTGATACGTAATAATATATTAAACCTTTCTATGGTTTTATCCGTTTTACGTCATTTTTAGTTTGGTATCGTTTCTTTTTTGACTCAGTATATATACTACAGATAATAAACTAATGTCTTATTTGTACATTTACAGGTTGTTTTAGTATACGTCAAATAAAAGGTGAGAAAACTCCCAAGGACCCACAGTCTTCTCTACACAACCCAAAACCCGGAAAGACAAGTTACAGTTGTATAACTGCAATGTTATTTTCCGAATCGGTGATCAGAAGTCTGATTTATTTGTGTGTATCATATTTAGCGTTGACCACAGCAATACACTATGATTACAACATACTTATACATGTTGTTGTGTGCTTTGAAACTACTGTGTCTGGTGTCCCGCGCTACCAATCTAACTTATACATGTTGTTGTGTGCTTTGAAACTACTGTGTCTGGTGTCCCGCGCTACCAATCTAACTTATACATGTTGTTGTGTGCTTTGAAACTACTGTGTCTGGTGTCCCGCGCTACCAATCTAACTTATACATGTTGTTGTGTGCTTTGAAACTACTGTGTCTGGTGTCCCGCGCTACCAATCTAACTTATACATGTTGTTGTGTGCTTTGAAACTACTGTGTCTGGTGTCCCGCGCTACCAATCTAACTTATACATGTTGTTGTGTGCTTTGAAACTACTGTGTCTGGTGTCCCGCGCTACCAATCTAACTTATACATGTTGTTGTGTGCTTTGAAACTACTGTGTCTGGTGTCCTGCGCTACCAATCTAACTTATACATGTTGTTGTGTGCTTTGAAACTACTGTGTCTGGTGTCCCGCGCTACCAATCTAACTTATACATGTTGTTGTGTGCTTTGAAACTACTGTGTCTGGTGTCCCGCGCTACCAATCTAACTTATACATGTTGTTGTGTGCTTTGAAACTACTGTGTCTGGTGTCCCGCCTACCAATCTAACTTATACATGTTGTTGTGTGCTTTGAAACTACTGTGTCTGGTGTCCGCGCTACCAATCTAACTTATACATGTTGTTGTGTGCTTTGAAACTACTGTGTCTGGTGTCCCGCGCTACCAATCTAACTTATACATGTTGTTGTGTGCTTTGAAACTACTGTGTCTGGTGTCCCGCGCTACCAATCTAACTTATACATGTTGTTGTGTGCTTTGAAACTACTGTGTCTGGTGTCCCGCGCTACCAATCTAACTTATACAATTAATAAGCAAACGTTGTATACGACATAATTATGTTAATATAATATATGTAATTAAGCTCAAACCCGTTAAGCAACACACTGAAGAGTAAAGTAGTGTGACCAATGATCACAGCGGAAGTCACAGGTGGAAGTCGTGATAGCGCAGTGGATGTGCTCGTCTCAGGTGCGAAAGGTCCTGAGTTCGAGCCCTGCTGGAGCCGTTACGATTGTGCCCTTAGGTAAGGCATTTAAATTCCACATTGCCACTTCTCTCTCCCTGGTGGCGATGGATTTCATCAGGAATGAGGTCTCAAGAGTGATTAATATAAGTTGTAAGAACTTGTTTCGCAATCGAGCTAAAATAAATTTGTATAAACTAATGATCACAGCGATCTTTGACACAGATTAACCGTAGCCTGGGAACAAGCGTCGATATATTTTATGAGGGTCAGACTGGGGATCGAACTTGCGATCCCTGGATTACCAGTCCAGCGTGTTACCACTGGATTACAGATCCTAGCCAGGGAACAGGCGTCGATATATTTCGCCTGGTCAGTCAAATAAATATATTTTAACACTGAGACTATTAATTGGGCCGTATTGAATTTCTGAACATATCAATGTCATTTGGCTAGAAGTTAAAAATCGACAGACTGGAACCCAGGCTAAGATTAACCATACGTGGTACGATTTGCAATTTCGCATAACTATTATTGAATCATTCTGAATAAAATTAATTCAATAATCCAGGGATCGCAGGTTCGATCCCCCGTCTAACCCTAATAAAATTAACAGTCTTTCAGATGGGACTTTAAACCGAGGTCCTGTATCGGTGCTTTACACCATGCATGTAAAAGAACCAGAGGAGACTCTGGAATGGGTCTCTGTATGTATCATTGCACTATCCTCCAAAAATCTAAAATGATAATCTCTTCAGGAGGCGTAGCTCATATGGGCAACTGGTAGCGACGATAAATAAACGTAAAACACCCAATTAATTCAATTATCCTTGAACGACAGTATAGGTGGATTCAATGCATGACATTTCTGCTTTTTCTATTAACTCCCTTCGACAGATTTATTTCAGATTTATTCCGAAATGTATATTAGTCATTTTGTTGGAATCCTTCGTCTTTACTGTTGTTCCCTAACCAGATGTTGCGGTATGATAAATGTGATTTGATCAAAATCAACTTAATTAACAGGGATCATTCTAGAGGGCGATGTGGGTGAAATGGTCCACTAGGGACCTTGACTTCGCCCTCTGGGGGCCCGCCCCACTTCTCCCTAAAAAAACATTTTTGTCTAGTAAGATACACTGGCCCATTATAAAGCACTCCTTCTATTCAAATGTTGTATTTAATGGTTGTACTGTGCATTTTAACCCTATTTTGCAGAAGTATATTAAAGAACACCATTTAAGGAAGCGAGATCAAGCGCTTTCTCACTTCTCCCAAAAATTCTGACCTAGAATGAACCCTGAATTAAATTATATCAATGTTTTGCAATAAAGTACCGGTATACATTAGATATATCTGTAGGATATCTGTCGAGCTTTATTAATTTAATAATTATAAGATGAGGAAATAGATGAAAAGTGATAGCATGCGTGCAATGGAAACCACGATGAGAACAGAGGAAACCAATTACAAATACATATCCTACTTAAAGAGAATTCAAGGGGGTTGGGGGGGGGTGTTCCTACTTAAAGGGAATTCAAGGGGGTTAGGGGGGGGTGTTCGTTGCTTTGTATTATCTGCATCTACAATAAAATGTTAAAAACAAATTCTTTTAAGATTCAATATTTTATTAAGTAACATAAACATACAATGTTTCTAGTTACGTGATCAAATATCTTAACATATATGTTATCAACATGAAAACAATTTTTATACAGTAATTAAAGGGCAATAACTCTGGTGGTACTGGGTCAATCCCGACGAACAGTGCATGTGCACCACCACACTATGGTGATATATATATTTATCCTACCGTCATGCGAAATAACGTACAAAAACGGCCTGCCTAATAAAGCTTTCGTGACGGACTACTTTTATGACCCAGATTACGGTTTGTAAATAAACAAAGCGTCTGTCGTCACATTGAGTTGTTTGCTGAGTTTGGAAAATGTCCCAAGAAGAAAGTCGTGTACAGGCAAACTTTCAGGTTGTTTGGGATGAATTAACAGAACTCGATGAGACCGCTCTGGAAACTACTGTTGTCAGAGAAATGTCATTTATCATTTATCTATAAATAGAAATGTCAACGCGCAACATATTATCAAGTGCGTAGCGAGTTTGTAAACTGGCATGGCTAGTTTGTTTGTTTTTGTGTCGGGTGCACACTCAGAATGTAGGATAAATAGAATATTAGGTTACTGTCTTATAAATTTTAATTTATTAGGCGAGTCGGAGAAAATATACAAGGCGAGGCTCTGCCGAGCCTTGTATTTTTTCGGAGACGAGCCTAATAAATTAAAATTTATAAGACAGTAACCTAATATTCTCTATATACATGACAAAATGTAATATACACAAGTTACACCGTGGCTGTCTGACTAGCGCAGTAGTTAGCGCGTTCACTTCACACCAATGCAACACGGGTTTGATCATCGAACAGGGTATGTTGAGATGGTACGGTGGTCGCCAGATCGAACAGGTGGGTTTTCTCCGGGTACTCCGGATTCCTCCCACACGAATGACCGACCACATTTACGCTTTCACCCGGAATAACGAGACTCAAATAATTTGAGATGGGTAGATAGATCGAAAAAGTAATTCTTTTGGGGGGATGGAGTTGATGGCTATGCATATAACGGCTTTATTTCCAGGAAAGAAAATAAATGAGTATTTGATGCTGGGGTTAATTACATTTATCATTTATATTAGGCATCATAATATTACACCCATTGAGAACTGGCCCTGGATAGACTATGCAAAAACAATATCCCTCGCCGAGATGGTACGCTTACAGGTTTATCACAGTAGCTTGACTAAATGTCCATGCTTGTCTTGCACATAAAATACTGTGATAAATCTTGGCATATCTTTAACTATCTGTACGATCTCTCGCATGTTTATCACAGTAGCTTGACTAAATGTCCATGCTCGTCTTGCACATAAAATACTGTGATAAATCTTGGCAGATCTGTAACTATCTGTACGATCTCTGCGCATGAAACCATGTCGTTAAATCTGTTCCTCCTTTATCAATGCTGCCAATCTTTCAAACGCCTAAAAATAAATTAAAAACGTTTATGTATACAGTCAAATCTGTCTTAAGCAGCCAGCCTAGGGAATCATAGCAAGTGGCTGCTTAGCACAGGTGGCTGCTTAATAGAGATTAAATATAAAATAAAACAGCATATTGGGAATCTGGAAACTGGCTGCTTAAAACAGGTTGGCTGCTTAATAGAGGTGACCACTAACACAGGTTTGACTGTATTGGGAATCTGGAAACTGGCTGCTTAAAACAGGTTGGCTGCTTAATAGAGGTGACCACTAACACAGGTTTGACTGTATTGGGAATCTGGAAACAGGCTGCTTAAAACAGGTTGGCTGCTTAATAGAGTTGACCACTAACACAGGTTTGACTGTATTGGGAATCTGGAAACTGGCTGCTTAAAACAGGTTGGCTGCTTAATAGAGGTGACCACTAACACAGGTTTGACTGTATTGGGAATCTGGAAACTGGCTGCTTAAAACAGGTTGGCTGCTTAATAGAGGTGACCACTAACACAGGTTTGACTGCATTGGGAATCTGGACACTGGCTGCTTAAAACAGGTTGGCTGCTTAATAGAGGTGACCACTAACACAGGTTTGACTATATTGGGAATCTGGAAACTGGCTGCTTAAAACTGGTTGACTGCTTAATAGAGGTGACCACTAACACAGGTTTGACTGTATTGGGAATCTGGAAACTGGCTGCTTAAAACAGGTTGGCTGCTTAATAGAGGTGACCACTAACACAGGTTTGACTATATATGAGACGAGAATTTTTACATACGAGCTGGGCTCTTTCATGGTATCATAATTTGCGTGGGAGGAAATTTGTATATTCTGAATTATAAACATTAACATACACATGTAGTATGCTTCCTCAGGTACATGTATGTCTTCACCAAAATACCAACATTTGTCCCCCATGTAGTTTGGGACCATCTAGACATATTTCCACATGCCATTTGGAGATGTTGGTTTAACCCTTTCAACCCCACAGGCCTCTAAATAGGCTTATGAAAAGTGTAGATCCAGATGAGCCGGCTCGTAACGAGCCGTCTAATCAGGATCTGCACTTTTTTGCCAGTAATAATTATTACTATTTTTAGATAAAATTACCCATTTTGATAAATGAACTGGTCCAAATGTAATTTTCTTATTAATTTATTGGTCTAAAAATAGCATGCACCAGTCCATGTCAGTTACTTGGGGTTGAAAGGGTTAAACAGTATTTATTTTTTCAATGCTATTCATATACAGTATACAATATGTTCAAACAATATGTTCTATAGTTAATGTACATACACTTACATATGTCACAAACAATATGTTCTATAGTTAATGTACATACATTTACATATGTCACAAACAATATGTTCTATATTTACTGTACATACACTTACATATGTCACACACAATATGTTCTATAGTTAATGTACATACACATACATATGTCACAAACAATATGTTCTATAGTTAATGTACATACACTTACATATGTCACACACAATAGGTTCTATAGTTAATGTACATACACTTACATATGTCACAAACAATATGGTCTATAGTTAATATACATACACTTACATATGTCACAAACAATATGTTCTATAGTTAATGTACATACACTTACATATGTCACAAACAATATGTTCTATAGTTAATGTACATACACTTACATATGTCACAAACAATATGTTCTATAGTTACTGTACATACACTTACATATGTCACAAACAATATGTTCTATAGTTAATGTACATACACTTACATATGTCACAAACAATATGTTCTATAGTTAATGTACATACACTTACATATGTCACAAACAATATGTTCTATAGTTAATGTACATACACATACATATGTCACAAACAATATGTTCTATAGTTAATGTACATACACTTACAAATGTCACAAACAATATGTTCTATAGTTAATGTACATACACTTACATATGTCACACAGTAATAAGGATCTGAAAACAAGTCTTGTTTGGAAGATGTTGTATTTTAATCATTTTAATGTATGCTCTCACCTTTGAAGAGGAAACATGCTCTCAGATGATGTCTTCCCCTACAACAACGGGCCCAAACAAGGCCTATAAGTCAGTCATGTATAAATATAAGTAATGACCATGGACCCTGTAGCAATCCCATTCTCACCAGACTACCTGGGACTATTATGGGTGACATGTGTGTGTCTTACGTTTATTTATCGTCGCTACCGGTTCCCATATGAGCGACGCCTCCTGAAGAGATTAGCGATTTTAGATTTTTGGAGGATAGTGCAATGATACAGACAGAGACCTATTCCAGAGTCTCCCCTGGTTCTTTTGCGTGCACGGGGTAAAGCACCAACACGAGACCTCGGTTTAAAGTCCCATCTGAAAGACTGTTAATGGTGACATGACCATGGCTAATGGATTATTAATGGTGATATGACCATGGCTAATGGGTTATTAATGGTGACATGACCATGGCTAATGGGTTATTAATGGTGATATGACCATGGCTAATGGGTTATTAATGGTGACATCACCATGGCTAATGGTTTATTAATGGTGATATGACCATGGCTAATGGGTTATTAATGGTGACATGACCATGGCTAATGGTTTATTAATGGTGACATGACCATGGCTAATGGTTTATTAATGGTGATATGACCATGGCTAATGGGTTATTAATGGTGACATGACCATGGCTAATGGGTTATTAATGGTGACATCACCATGGCTAATGGTTTATTAATGGTGACATGGCCATGGCCAATGGGTTATTAATGGTGACATGACCATGGTTAATGGTTTATTAATGGTGACATGACCCTGGCTAATGGTTTATTAATGGTGACATGACCATGGCTAATGGGTTATTAATGGTGACATGACCATGGTTAATGGGTTATTAATGGTGACATGATCATGGCTAATGGGTTATTAATGGTGACATCACCATGGCTAATGGGTTATTAATGGTGACATCACCATGGCTAATGGTTTATTAATGGTGATATGACCATGGCTAATGGGTTATTAATGGTGACATGACCATGGCTAATGGGTTATTAATGGTGACATCACCATGGCTAATGGTTTATTAATGGTGACATGACCATGGCTAATTGGTTATTAATGGTGACATGACCATGGTTAATGGTTTATTAATGGTGACATGACCATGGTTAATGGTTTATTAATGGTGACATGACCATGGCTAATGGGTTATTAATGGTGACATGACCATGGTTAATGGGTTATTAATGGTGACATGATCATGGCTAATGGGTTATTAATGGTGACATGATCATGGCTAATGGGTTATTAATGGTGACATCACCATGGCTAATGGGTTATTAATGGTGACATCACCATGGCTAATGGGTTATTAATGGTGACATCACCATGGCTAATGGGTTATTAATGGTGACATCACCATGGCTAATGGGTTATTAATGGTGACATCACCATGGGCTGATCACATGGCACCAATGAACAAATAAAACTCCATTTTACTTTACTTTATTTGCTGCACACCGAGATATTGTAAGGAGCAGATGATTAGATATTGTGATTATTATCTTATATTTTCAATAATAAATTATTACGGTAAAATATGGCCACAAACGAACGTGCGTTTGTGAAATTACCATTTTGTAAATTACCTCCCTTTATGGGTATTTTTTGCAGCAAAATTACCAATAAATCTGTAAATGGTGGTTTAAGAAAGCTAACATTATGATAAATTTGTAGACGGATCTATAGTCCAGTGGTAACACGCTGGACCTGGATCGCAGGTTCGATCCCCCGTCTGACCCTAATAAAATTAACAGTCTTTCAGATGGGACGTTAAACCGAGGTCTCGTGTCGGTGCTTTACACCGTGCACATAAAAGAACCATAGGAGATTCTGGAATGGGTCTCTGTCTGTATCATGCACTATCCTCCAAAATCTAAAATAACTAATCTCTTCAGGAGGTAGCGACGATAAATAAACGTAAAACACACATAAATTTGTATATGAAGAAAACAAATGCATAAACAGACTTTAATGGTCACATGACAAATGGATGATCACATGATCCCAAATGAACTACTAATGGTCACATGACAAATGGATGATCACATGATCCCAATGGCCACCTAACCATGAATGATCACATGATACCAAAATAAAGAAATTAAAATGGTACCATATTCATGTGCTCCTCTGTGCATGTAGAATAGGAAGCTCGTACGTATTGGCAAGGTTGGGTGCCATCAAGCTGAAATGCATTTCCTGGTACAAATAGGACCTCTTTCTCCCGAGCTTTGACGGTGATCAGTTTATAGGTGTCTGGTACATGAAGTTTCATCCAGAGAAACATACCACCCGACGGCTCTGACCATTCTGCCAGACCTAATTGTAACATGTATAATACATAATTTAAAATTATTGATTTTTTTAAATAATTTAATTTTTTTTTATATACAGCCAAACCTGTCTTAAGCAGCCAGCCAAGTGATTTACAGAAAGTGGCTGCTTAGCATAGATGGCTGATTAATAGAGGTCAAATGTATAATAAAACAACTCCTGGAGTGAAGTCAAATACAGTCAAACCTGTCTTAAGCAGCCAGTTGGAATCACAAAAAGTGGCTGCTTAACACAGGTGGCTGCTTAATATAGGTCAGCTGTATAATAAAACATATATTGGGAATCTGGAAACTGGCTGCTTAATACAGGTTGGCTGGAGGTGACCACTAACACAGGTTTGACTGTATATAAATAATTATTATTTGTAAAGTTGTCGCCTATATATGTTTAGTATGTGAGTATTAGAATAAAAAATATAAGTATGGATTGTAAAAGATATGTCACAGACTCGTCACAGAGATCATTTAAACATTGCAGATGATGTTTTAGATTATATAAATTTATTTTAGCTCGATTGCGAAACAAGTTCTTATAACTTATATTAATCACTTTCGAGACCTCATTCCTGATGGAATCCATCGCCACGAGGGAGAGAGAAGAGGCAACGCAGATGATGTTCAGGATATGCATAGAGATAATGATCTCCATCTGCGGGATATATTGGTGCCCATTGGACAGAGATTGAACATACTTTGAGATCATTAGCTTACAGCTTGGAAAAAGGACACTTGATAAAAATGAAAAATCCAACATATAGAAATAGTGGCGTGGCGGGAGGGTGGTGAGGCATCCCATCATTTGTATATCAATCATTTTTTACAACAAACTTAAATATACAGACGGATCTGTAGTCCAGTGGTAACACGCTGGACTGGTAATCCAGGGATCACAGGTTCGAACCCCAGAGGAGACTCTGGAATGGGTCTCTGTCTGTATCATTACACTATCCTCCAAAAATCTAAAATGACTAATCTCTTCAGGAGGCGTCGCTCGTATGGGCAACTGGTAGCGACGATAAATAAACGTAAAACATACATACATACAACTTAAATGTACTGTCTATCACATGTGGCCACCACTCTAAAATGACAAATTGTGTCCCTTCCAGGGTGGTTGTTGCAGAGGTTTATTTACTGAGAAACTGGTTGACCTGTGAGGTGTTTTTCTGCCGCATTTAAGCATTGGTTTTTCTTCTTTCTGTAGAACTCTGTCACTACATCTACATGTTTGTTGAACCCTTCATATCCCCATTCATTTAATATCTGCAGCAACACCATTTGAAACAGGCGAGAGAGACCTGATCAGGAGGAGACTTAAGACCAGTCTAGAATAGACTTAGGACCAGTCTATTTACCTGTGAGAGGGTGCTGGTATGCATGACTGAAGCCTGCATATGTAGAAAGATCCGGTGTAGAATAGGTTTAGGACCAGTCTATTTACCTGTGAGAGGGTGCTGGCATGCATGACTGAAGCCTGCATATGTAGAGAGATCCGGTCTAGAATAGGTTTAGGACCAGTCTATTTACCTGTGAGAGGGTGCTGGCATGCATGACTGAAGCCTGCATATGTAGAGAGATCCGGTCTAGAATAGGTTTAGGACCAGTCTATTTACCTGTGAGAGGGTGCTGGCATGCATGACTGAAGCCTGCATATGTAGAGAGATCCGGTCTAGAATAGGTTTAGGACCAGTCTATTTACCTGTGAGAGGGTGCTGGCATGCATGACTGAAGCCTGCATATGTAGAGAGATCCGGTCTAGAATAGGTTTAGGACCAGTCTATTTACCTGTGAGAGGGTGCTGGCATGCATGACTGAAGCCTGCATATGTAGAGAGATCCGGTCTAGAATAGGTTTAGGACCAGTCTATTTACCTGTGAGAGGGTGCTGGCATGTATGACAGAAGCCTGCATATGTAGAGAGATCCGGTCTAGAATAGGTTTAGGACCAGTCTATTTACCTGTGCGAGGGTGCTGGCATGCATGATCGCTTGATGGTATATTGAGTTAATATTGTTTCCAGATTGTGTTGATATTCCTGAACCAAACTCTTTAAAAATCTTCCAGACAGTACGTGGGTTATCTTTACCAGACTCTATTTTTCTTTCACATGACTCTTTCCTTGCTGTATTAATCATTGCCGACACTTTGTTTCTAAGTAGTTTATATTGATTAACACCTTGCTCTGATTTATCTTGCTTCATTTTATCGCGTTCTTTCATAGTATCTAAGATTTCTGTTGTTATCCAGTCTGGTTGATATTTCCGTTTCACTCGCTGAGTTTTTATTGGAATATGTTTATGTACAATTTCTAAAAATAGTTTACACCACATATTTAATATTTCATTTGGATCATCATATATATAAACAAAGGTCCAATCTGCAATACGTAAATCTTCACAAAAGGACTCCTCATTGAAGTTTTTAAATGATCTATGTGATATTGTTTCATGCATACTTTTATTATTTGAAAAGTTGACTTTACGATTACAGAATACTGGGTAATGATCACTGATAGAAAGCTTTGGTACATACATATTGGCAATGTTTTCTTCCATGTTAGTATATATGTGATCAATCAAAGATGCATATGATCTAGTTACCCTAGTAGGTTCCGTTACTAACTGTGTAAGACCTAGTGGGATATAAAAATTTGCCCATTCATCATTTGTATAACAATCAGTGAGGTTTTATTGAAATCACCTAATAAAAGTATTTCTTTATCTTCATAGAACATATTTTCGATAAACAATTCAAATCTGTCTTTCCACTTTATTTTAGAGTAAGGATGCCTATACACATTGCAAACAAAAAATGGTTTACAATATTTACAATATATTTCAAGAACAATAACCTCAATATCATGCGTTTCTAAATCATAACGGCGTTTCACATTTAACCCATCTTTAACATAAACTAAAATTCCGCCACCACCATTTCTGTCATTTTGGTATCTACGAAATGGAGGTAAAAATCCTTTAATTAAATAAGCATTTGTATTTACATCATCTTTAAATTTTGTTTCACTCAGCCCCATAATATCAATTTTATTTTTATCAGAGGTCATAAGTAGCTTTACCTCTTCAAATTTGTCTAAATTATTAAGACCTTGAACATTTAAATGACCAATAGTCATGCCATTTTTATGCAGACCGATGTCTGTGGTATCAATTACATTACCATTAAAGCTGTTGGTCGAGTCAGGATGATTAGCTAAACTAATTTCTAAAGCATTACAAATACAGTTTGATAATTCACATTGTGAACATATTGTTTGCAAAAGATTAAATCTATTGGATGTAGTGACATCAAAGTCATTTCCAGACACGTCAGCATTGGCAACATGGCCTGATTTCTATTGCTTATATCAATGTATGGCCTTGTGGCCAAGACGGTCACAGTTAAAACACCTTCCCGAGAATTTCCACTGAAGATGTCTATGAGTATCCCCATGTTGACTTAGATTAGCCCACGTCGATTTCCATATGTCTGTTTCACTGGTGCCATAGTTGTTGTTTCCATTTTCAAGCGATGTTCTTCGTGGTACAAATACACATCTATTAAAGTCACCACAAACCTGGGTGAAGTTTTTTATTGTACCCAATAGTCTTTTTATACCAGATCGGGATAGGTGGATGTTATCCTTAAAGTTAAAGAAATAATTGATGGGATTGCCATCCTTATCACGGAAAGCTTGACACATGTCTATGCAATTTATACAAGCTTCTGCAGCAAGTTCTTCAATGCAGTCATTGCACTGAAACACATCTCCCCGAGGACAAAGAGTACATACTACAATGGCCAATTTTGGATTGCTGATTTTTAAGCTTTCTAACAGGGTCATATATTTCTCCTTGAACATTTGACCAGACATACCCCTGACTACATCATTACCCCCTATGTAGATGATAACCGTGCTAAAACTTGACAAATCATACAGTAAAATATCATCTGCTATGTCATCAATGCCAGCGCCACTTATTGAATGTTTATGCGTTCCTTGTGTAAGTCCTTGTGGGTTAATACCATGAAGTATAGAAGATCCAATAATAAGTGTTTTTGATCTCATAGCATTACGAGTACTATTTCTTGGTCTGATTTCTTCCCTATTGTGTGTCAGAGGAGTTTGATTATTTATATGCTTAATGTGAACATTTTGCCTGTTCCCTTGAATTGTCTCAATCTTGTAAATCGGAGTGTCTTTGCATATTTCACTCTGTTTCTGTGCTGGTACGGATTGAGAAGCATGCTTAGTGTGCTCACTATTTTGGACAGGACTATCAGGACTATCATTTTGCAACACTCCATGACATTCTCTTCCTTTTAATAGTTCTTTTTGCAAAGACAACACATTATTCTGCATTTCCAGCAAATTCTTGTTGATTTTTGTGATATTTTCAGCATTTACTTGAGACTGATTTACATGTCCTTTTCCGACTACGCGTGGCTTTGTATCAGTAGATCGTTTCGGCTGGACTGGTGATGCCTGTTTGTAACAGCTGTTTATGCTATCATGCTTATATTCCTGGTTTAAGTACTGGAATAGAACATTTTAGCACTATTAACTAAACTATGAGATCTCCAGACCATGTGTCCAACTCCAGTAGCTGTTACAGTTGACGCATGTATGTCAACTGAAATGTTAGTTTTCATACTATTAATGTGTGTAGTACACTTCAGATTTTCATCATTCCCGAGAGCAAAGTCAGATCTTATTTTATTCACAAATATATTAAATATGTCTCTTTTGCAGAACACAACAATAGTCGCTGAATCACATTGTACAGTTTTATACAAAATGCCTTCAAATTGGTCAGTACACTTCGAATCCAATTCAAATGTGGATTCATCAGACGCACTATACCTCAGATTATGTTGCGCCTCGTAATCCATCAGATTATAGTCTGTCTGTGTTCTAGAATAAATAGTTATATATATATTTAGATTATGCACTGACGTTTCGATACGTGCTTGTTAATGGATTAGTTTCCTTCAGGAAAAGTTTTCTGTTAACGTTTCTGGCATTTCCAGATTCGTTTTGTTCGATGTTTAGTATGTCAATAAAATGCGCACTTGTTTCCGTTGAAGCGACGTTCTCCAAACATAGTATCCTAGCTAATCAGTCGTCACAGAAACTGCATCGTGTACAGTGGTGCGGTTTTGAGCGATGTATAGTCAAACCTGTCTTAAGCAGCCAGCCAGCCAATGGAATCACAGAGAGTGGATGGTTAGCACAGGTGGCTGTTTAATAGAGGTCAAATATGTAATAAAATAAAATATTGGTAATATGGAAACTGGCTGCTTAATGGAGGTGACAATTAACACAGGTTTGATTGTACATGCATTTCGTCGTGATTGCAATTAGTTCAGGGATATGTTAATTTAACCAATAATTTCAAGTATTTCAATACGTTGTCATTTATACTATACAATGTGGGTACAACGAAATGTCATTTTCATCAAGGGTCATTTGTACCTATTTCATAACGTAGCCTATCTATGTTGCATTATGTCTTCTTCTAATTTACAACCGTATCATATAACAAAACATGTGATGAATTATGTATGTGATCAACATGGAGAAATGTTAACTTGGAACCCAATTTCTATCTCGCATTTGCATGAACTTTGCCGACTGTACTCCGTTCAATTGCATAACTTCTTTTAAACTGTCTGTAGTGATAGTTTGGAAAAATGCTCCATCCAATTTCTCCGTTTTACAAATTCCAACAATATCTTGTAAACCACAGAGTTGCAGCCGCTCCACTAACTCATCAGTGTTCAAATCTTTGAATAACTTCCGGTTCTTATCAGGCTGGTTATGTGATGGTGTAACACGGGCCGTGGGTTTCTGGACTGCCTTTGTTGGCTCCAGATATGTGTCTCTATTACTCGCTATTTTTTCTCTGCCAGGTCTTGGCTTGGCTGGCGACTGGTAATGATGTGCCGATGATTGAAACATAGCAGAGTCATTAACTTCGTCGTAAACCGGTTGTAGTTCTGTCTCGTCTTCACCTACTTCCGGTTCCGGTGTAGGTGCTCTTTGTTTAGCTTTGGCTGCCATCCTATTTTTAAGCTCTACTTGTAAAGCTGCCGATTTAGGAGCACCTTTGTCCTTATGACCTTTGAATGGACGTGTTATAGTTGTCAAAATGTCTTTGCCTTTAGATGTTTTCTTCTTCTATAACACAGAAACAGCGATGGCAAGGTTAATATCACATAGTCGTGCATCTTACAAAGGGGTCAACGCAATCGATAATGGGAGAATAACTATGTGTGAGGTAGACGGCGAGAGGCGAGCATTATGACGGCTGTGGTGTTTTTATTATATGTCCGCTTGAACATGTTGAACTTGTAGATTTAATTAATATTTTTCCCAAAATGAAAATTGAATAAGCGACCCACGACGAGTTTAGTTTAATCATATTTTATTGCATTCTATATATACAGTGTACAATGCAAAACAAATGAACAAACTTGTATAACTATCCGTAATGCATGATTCATGGCATTGTTTGCTCAAGGATTGTCATTATATGTTGAAGCAAATGGGTTGCGCCACATTAGTTACGCCAATCGGTTATCATAACCCACGTCATTCGCTGTCGTAGTCAATGAGTCAACCCTTGTACCTTTTGCGATGTTTGTTAGTTTATACAAATTTATTTTAGCTTGATTGCGACACAAGTTGTTACAACTTCAATTAATCACTCTCGATACCTCATTCCCGATGAAATCCATCCCCACGTAAAAGAACTAGAGGAGACTCTGAAATGGGTATCTGTCTGTATCATTGCACTATCCTCCAAAACTCTAAAATGACTAATCTCTTCAGGAGGCGGCGTCGCTCATATGGGCAACCGGTAGCGACGATAAATAAATGTAAAACACACACACACGCACACGCACGCACACGCACGCACACGCACGCACACACACGAGAGCTATTTTGTGCTGTATAACTGACAACAATATAATGAAAATCATGTTTATTAGACTGAATATGAGCAGTAGATAATTATACGATTGCTATATTTATTAGAATCGTAAATATGACTGTCTTTAAGTTGATTTCATACATATTTTGAAGATACCACTACAAGTCAAATCTGCATATTGTTAGATAAGATCTAGCATCATAAATGGTCTCATTCCCATTTTCTACTCTGCTAGCCAAGTCCATATATCATCATTTTCCATTACATATTAAATATAGTTTCTCTATTTTTCAGCTTTTACATTACTATATTATTCCAATGTGCAGTTCTCACTTATAGTGCTATGTTTTGATTGCATTTGATTGTATATATGTTGAGGGCCTCATGGTAGATTAACTTTTTTTAAATGAGTACTCTCGTTAAATAAAACGTCCCCTCAAGTCTTTATTTCATTAATTATTTTATTATTATACTCACCAACGTGATCTTGCCAGCACCTGAAATGATCAATAATATTCTTAATGCAAAAACAAATTACACTGCATAAGTTTAATTGGGAAACCCAGCTTGTTTGTTTATTACCTCCCTTGACTGACACAATCCGATTTATCCAGAAATGTATATTGGATCTTTTATTTTATATGTTTATTTAGCGTCGCTACCGGTTGCCTATAAATACGAGCTACGGGCAGTTTAACTAACAGCACCTTTCCTGGGCAGGCTCCAGCGGTTAACCAGTACTTTGTGCACCAGCCTCCGTAAGTGAAAGAAAAAATGCCAACAAGTCTATTTATAATTATAACTAGAGTAGACCGGTCTGTTGCCCCGACACGGGGACCCATCAATAGACGGATCTGTAGTCCAGTGGTAACAAGTCTGGACTGGGAATCCATTACGCGTCTCACTTCGCTTCTTGAGCTCTTCGTCAGGTATCGCCTTACAGATTACTCATAGATAGTTCGTCTGCAACTGAATCCTGAATACATCACATAACCAGTCTTTCAGATTGGACGTGAAACCGAGGTCTCGTGTCGGTGCTTTACACCGTGCACGTAAAAGAACCAGAGGAGACTCTGGATGGGTCTCTGTCTGTATCATTGCACTATCCTCCAAAATCTAAAATGACTAATATCTTCAGGATGCGTCGCTCATATGGGCAACCGTTAGCGGCGATAAATAAACGTAAAACACACACAGGGGACCATCATTGATGATAGGTTACAGGTGTATAGCAACCTTATCGACTCCACCATGAAGATGGTCCTTTTAGCTGGTAGCATTTGTTTTTAATGTTGTTCCCTAAGTAGATGTTTCGGGAGGATAAAGGTAATTTTATCAAAATCATATTAATTTTATCAGTTGGATATGTTGTAGGATAGCTGTCGAGATTTAATAATATTTAATGAAATGATGAGAAAACGGACGAAACGAATAACATGTGGTGCAAAGGAAACAACGATAAAAACAGAGTAAACAAATTAAGAGAATCAATCTACTTTTACGTGTAAATGTATCCAAGGGCAGTAACTCACTAATGTCTTTCATTGAAAATATGTGTATGTTTTTAAAGCGACATAACATCGGTGAAAATGCAAATGTTTGCAGAATGTAATTTGCTATTATATGGTATTATCCCCCCCCCCCAATATTTGCCTCAAAAACTTGAGTATTTCAACAAATAAACAAACGTCGTATACGCGGTTTGTTGACAAAACAAAATAATGTAAACATTCATGCATACTACAACGTGTTTATCCTGAATAACAATGTTAGTGTTCGAATGTATTCAGAAGAATGTGTAGTAGCAATGCATTTATACGTGAAAACATGCATTTTATTTGCTTTTTTCAATGTAATGTCGCTTTAACAATTCAAATCCTATTTTGAATTATAAAATTATGTATTTTCTGCAACATAATATGTAGTGTTCCATGAAACCTAGTACAGGGTATTCGGCCTCTGTGAGTGGTAATAGGCTTTGACATCAAATCACTTGTCCATCACCACTGTAGATTCGAATCTTATTTGGGGTGACGAATTCGGTGAAGAGAGGAAGCTATCCAACTGGCTTGCGGAAGGTCAGTGGTTCTACCTGCCCGTGTCTGAAATACTGTGTAGAAGGGCACCCGGGATCTTCCTCCA
>CM026397.1:61841087-61895013 GCA_014843695.1 Archivesica marissinica | reverse complement strand
ATGCAGGCTTCTGTCATGCATGCCAGCACCCTCTCACAGGTAAATAGACTGGTTCTAGACCGGATCTCTCTACATATGCAGGCTTCTGTCATGCATGCCAGCACCCTCTCACAGGTAAATAGACTGGTCCTAAACCTATTCTAGACCGGATCTCTCTACATATGCAGGCTTCTGTCATGCATGCCAGCACCCTCTCACAGGTAAATAGACTGGTCCTAAACCTATTCTAGACCGGATCTCTCTACATATGCAGGCTTCTGTCATGCATGCCAGCACCCTCTCACAGGTAAATAGACTGGTCCTAAACCTATTCTAGACCGGATCTCTCTACATATGCAGGCTTCTGTCATGCATGCCAGCACCCTCTCACAGGTAAATAGACTGGTCCTAAACCTATTCTAGACCGGATCTCTCTACATATGCAGGCTTCTGTCATGCATGCCAGCACCCTCTCACAGGTAAATAGACTGGTCCTAAACCTATTCTAGACCGGATCTCTCTACATATGCAGGCTTCTGTCATGCATGCCAGCACCCTCTCACAGGTAAATAGACTGGTCCTAAACCTATTCTAGACCGGATCTCTCTACATATGCAGGCTTCTGTCATGCATGCCAGCACCCTCTCACAGGTAAATAGACTGGTCCTAAACCTATTCTAGACCGGATCTCTCTACATATGCAGGCTTCTGTCATGCATGCCAGCACCCTCTCACAGGTAAATAGACTGGTCCTAAGTCTATTCTAGACTGGTCTAACGTCTCCTCCAGATCAGGTCTCTCTTGCCTGTTTCAGATGGTGTTGCTGCAGATATTAAATGAATGGGGATATGAAGGGTTCAACAAACATGTAGATGTAGTGACAGAGTTCTACAGAAAGAAGAAAAACCAATGCTTAAATGCGGCAGAAAAACACCTCACAGGTCAACCAAATTTCTCATTAAATAAACCTCTGCAACAACCACCCTGGAAGGCACACAATTTGTCATTTTAGAGTGGTGACTACATGTGATAGACAGTACATTTAAGTTGTATGTATGTATGTTTTACGTTTATTTATCGTCGCTACCAGTTGCCCATACGAGCGACGCCTCCTGAAGAGATTAGTCATTTTAGATTTTTGGAGGATAGTGTAATGATACAGACAGAGACCCATTCCAGAGTCTCCTCTGGGGATCGAACCTGTGATCCCTGGATTACCAGTCCAGCGTGTTACCACTGGACTACAGATCCGTCTGTATATTTAAGTTTCTTGTAAAAAATGATTGATATACAAATGATGGGATGCCTCACCACCCTCCCGCCACCCCACTATTTCTATATGTTGGATTTTTCATTTTTATCAAGTGTCCTTTTTCCAAGCTGTAAGCTAATGATCTCAAAGTATGTTCAATCTCTGTCCCATGGGCACCAATATATCCCGCAGATGGAGATCATTATCTCTATGCATATCCTGAACATCATCTGCGTTGCCTCTTCTCTCTCCCTCGTGGCGATGGATTCCATCAGGAATGAGGTCTCGAAAGTGATTAATATAAGTTGTAAGAACTTGTTTCGCAATCGAGCTAAAATAAATTTATATAAACTAAGCCGATGTCTCGTGTTGGTGCTTTACACTGTGCACGTAAAAGATCCAGAGGAGACTCTGGGACGGCTCTCTGTATGTATCATTGCACTATCCTCCAAAAATCTACATTATAAGAACTTGTTTCGTAATCGAGCTAAAATAAATTTATATAAACTAAAACATCATCTGCAATGTTTAAATGATCTCTGTGACGAGTCTGTGACATATCTTTTACAATCCATACTTTGTATTTTTTATTCTAATACTCACATACTAAACATATATAGGCTACAACTTTACAAATAATAATTATTTATATACAGTCAAACCTGTGTTAGTGGTCACCTCCATTAAGCAGCCAACCTGTATTAAGCAGCCAGTTTCCAGATTCCCAAAATGTTGTTTTATTATACATTTGACCCCTATTAAGCAGCCACCTGTGCTAAGCAGCCACTTTCTGTGATTCCCTTGACTGACTGCTTAAGACAGGTTTGACTGTATTTGACTTCACTCCAGGAGTTGTTTTATTATACATTTGACCTCTATTAATCAGCCACCTGTGCTAAGCAGCCACTTTCTGTAATTCCCTTGGCTGGCTGCTTAAGACAGGTTTGACTGTATATACAATTTTTTGAAATTATTTTAAAAAATTAAAATTATTTGTATGTATTATACATGTTACAATTAGGTCTGGCAGAATGGTCAGAGCCGTCGGGTGGTATGTTTCTCTGGATGAAACTTCATGTACCAGACACCTATAAACTGATCACCGTCAAAGCTCGGGAGAAAGAGGTCCTATTTGTACCAGGAAATGCATTTCAGCTTGATGGCACCCAGCCTTGCCAATACGTACGAGCTTCCTATTCTACATGCACAGAGGAGAACATGAATATGGTACCATTTTAATTTCTTTATTTTAGTATCATGTGATCGATCATGGTTAGGTGGCCATTGGGATCATGTGATCGATCATGGTTAGGTGGCCATTGGGATCATGTGATCATGTGATCGATCATGGTTAGGTGGCCATTGGGATCATGTGATCGATCATGGTTAGGTGGCCATTGGGATCATGTGATCATGTGATCGATCATGGTTAGGTGGCCATTGGGATCATGTGATCATCCATTTGTCATGTGACCATTGGGATCATGTGATCATGTGATCGATCATGGTTAGGTGGCCATTGGGATCATGTGATCATCCATTTGTCATGTGACCATTGGGATCATGTGATCATGTGATCGATCATGGTCAGGTGGCCATTGTGATCATGTGATCGATCATGGTCAGGTGGCCATTGGGATCATGTGATCATCCATTTGTCATGTGACCATTAAAGTCTGTTTATGCATTTGTTTTCTTCAATTAGAAAAATAATATAATTCATATACAAATTTAGTTAGCTTTCTTAAACCACCATTTACAGAGTTATTGGTGATTTTGCTGAAAAAAATACCCATAAAGGGAGGTAATTTACAAATGGTAATTTCACAAAAACACGTTCGTTTGTGGCCATATTTTACTGTAATAATCTCGGTGTGCAGCAAATAAAGTAAAGTAAGTGTAAAATGGAGTTTTATTTGTTCATTGGTGCCATGTGATCAGCCATGAATAACCCGTTAGCCATGGTGATGTCACCATTAATAACCCATTAGCATGGTGATGTCACCATTAATAACCCATTAACCATGATCATGTCACCATTAATAACCCATTAGCCATGGTCATATCACCATTAATAACCCGTTAGCCATGGTGATGTCACCATTAATAACCCATTAGCCATGGTCATGTCACCATTAATAACCCGTTAGCCATGGTGATGTCACCATTAATAACCCATTAGCCATGGTGATGTCACCATTAATAACCCATTAACCATGATCATGTCACCATTAATAACCCATTAGCCATGGTCATATCACCATTAATAACCCGTTAGCCATGGTGATGTCACCATTAATAACCCATTAGCCATGGTCATGTCACCATTAATAAACCATTAGCCATGGTCATGTCACCATTAATAACCCATTAGCCATGGTCATGTCACCATTAATAAACCATTAGCCATGGTCATGTCACCATTAATAACCCGTTAGCCATGGTCATGTCACCATTAATAACCCATTAGCCATGGTCATGTCACCATTAATAAACCATTAGCCATGGTCATGTCACCATTAATAACCCGACCACACACCAAAAACCCATTAGCCATGGTCATGTCACCATTAATAACCCATTAGCCATGGTCATGTCACCATTAATAAACCATTAGCCATGGTCATGTCACCATTAACAGTCTTTCAGATGGGACTTTAAACCGAGGTCTTGTGTTGGTGCTTTACAACGTGCACACAAAAGAACCAGAGGAGACTCTGGAATGGGTCTCTGTCTGTATCATTGCACTATCCTCCAAAAATCTAAAATCGCTAATCTCTTCAGGAGGCGTCGCTCATATGGGCAATCGGTAGCGACGATAAATAAACGTAAAATACACACATGCAGGGTTCATTCTAGGTCAGAATTTTTGGGAGAAGTCAGAAAACGCGTGATCGCTTCCTTAAATGGTGTTCTTTAATATACTTCTGCAAAATAGGGTTAAAATGCCCAGTACAACCATTAAATACAACATTTGAATAGAAGGAGTGCTTTATAATGGGCCAGTGTATCTTACTAGACAAAATTTTTTTTTTAGGGTGAAGTGGGCGAAGTCAGGGTCCCTAGGGCGACAATTTCGCCCACATCGCCCTCTAGAATGATCCCTGCACATGTCACCCGTAATAGTCCCAGGTAGCCTTGTGAGAATGTGATTGCTACAGGGTCCGTGGTCATTACTTATATAAATACATGACTGACTTAAAGGCCTTGTTTGGGCCTGTTATTGTAGGGGAAGACATCATCTGAGAGTATGTTTCCTCTTCAAATGTGAGAGCATACATTAAAATGATTAAAATACAACATCTTCCAAACAAGACTTGTTTTCAGATCCTTATTACTGTGTGACATATGTAAGTGTATGTACATTAACTATAGAACATATTGTTTGTGACATATGTAAGTGTATGTACATTAACTATAGAACATATTGTTTGTGACATATATAAGTGTATGTACATTAACTATAGAACATATTGTTTGTGACATGTAAGTGTATGTACATTAACTATAGAACATATTGTTTGTGACATATGAAAGTGTATGTACATTAACTATAGAACATATTGTTTGTGACATATGTAAGTGTATGTACATTAACTATAGAACATATTGTTTGTGACATATGTAAGTGTATGTACATTAACTATAGAACATATTGTTTGTGACATATGTAAGTGTATGTACATTAACTATAGAACATATTGTTTGTGACATATGTAAGTGTATGTACATTAACTATAGAACATATTGTTTGTGACATATGTAAGTGTATGTACATTAACTATAGAACATATTGTTTGTGACATATGTAAGTGTATGTACATTAACTATAGAACATATTGTTTGTGACATATGTAAGTGTATGTACATTAACTATAGAACATATTGTTTGTGACATGTAAGTGTATGTACATTAACTATAGAACATATTGTTTGTGACATATGTAAGTGTATGTACATTAACTATAGAACATATTGTTTGTGACATATGTAAGTGTATGTACATTAACTATAGAACATATTGTTTGTGACATGTAAGTGTATGTACATTAACTATAGAACATATTGTTTGTGACATGTAAGTGTATGTACATTAACTATAGAACATATTGTTTGTGACATATGTAAGTGTATGTACATTAACTATAGAACATATTGTTTGTGACATATGTAAGTGTATGTACATTAACTATAGAACATATTGTTTGTGACATATGTAAGTGTATGTACATTAACTATAGAACATATTGTTTGTGACATATGTAAGTGTATGTACATTAACTATAGAACATATTGTTTGACATATTGTATACTGTATATGAATACCATTGAAAAAATAAATACTGTTTAACCCTTTCAACCCCAAGTAACTGACATGGACTGGTGCATGCTATTTTTAGACCAATAAATTAATAAGAAAATTACATTTGGACCAGACTCGTTACGAGCCGGCTCATCTGGATCTACACTTTTCATAAGCCTATTTAGAGGCCTGTGGGGTTGAAAGGGTTAAACCAACATCTCCAAATGGCATGTGGAAATATGTCTAGATGGTCCCAAACTACATGGGGGACAAATGTTGGTATTTTGGTGAAGACATACATGTACCTGAGGAAGCATACTACATGTGTATGTTAATGTTTATAATTCAGAATATACAAATTTCCTCCCACGCAAATTATGATACCATGAAAGAGCCCAGCTCGTATGTAAAAATTCTCGTCTCATATATAGTCAAACCTGTGTTAGTGGTCACCTCTATTAAGCAGCCAACCTGTTTTAAGCAGCCAGTTTCCAGATTCCCAATACAGTCAAACCTGTGTTAGTGGTCACCTCTATTAAGCAGCCAACCTGTTTTAAGCAGCCAGTGTCCAGATTCCCAATACAGTCAAACCTGTGTTAGTGGTCACCTCTATTAAGCAGCCAACCTGTTTTAAGCAGCCAGTTTCCAGATTCCCAATACAGTCAAACCTGTGTTAGTGGTCACCTCTATTAAGCAGCCAACCAGTTTTAAGCAGCCAGTTTCCAGATTCCCAATATAGTCAAACCTGTGTTAGTGGTCACCTCTATTAAGCAGCCAACCTGTTTTAAGCAGCCAGTTTCCAGATTCCCAATGCAGTCAAACCTGTGTTAGTGGTCACCTCTATTAAGCAGCCAACCTGTTTTAAGCAGACAGTTTCCAGATTCCCAATACAGTCAAACCTGTGTTAGTGGTCACCTCTATTAAGCAGCCAACCTGTTTTAAGCAGCCAGTTTCCAGATTCCCAATACAGTCAAACCTGTGTTAGTGGTCAACTCTATTAAGCAGCCAACCTGTTTTAAGCAGCCTGTTTCCAGATTCCCAATACAGTCAAACCTGTGTTAGTGGTCACCTCTATTAAGCAGCCAACCTGTTTTAAGCAGCCAGTTTCCAGATTCCCAATACAGTCAAACCTGTGTTAGTGGTCACCTCTATTAAGCAGCCAACCTGTTTTAAGCAGCCAGTTTCCAGATTCCCAATATGCTGTTTTATTTTATATTTAATCTCTATTAAGCAGCCACCTGTGCTAAGCAGCCACTTTCTATGATTCCCTAGGCTGGCTGCTTAAGACAGATTTGACTGTATACATAAACGTTTTTAATTTATTTTTAGGCGTTTGAAAGATTGGCAGCATTGATAAAGGAGGAACAGATTTAACGACATGGTTTCATGCGCAGAGATCGTACAGATAGTTACAGATCTGCCAAGATTTATCACAATATTTTATGTGCAAGACGAGCATGGACATTTAGTCAAGCTACTGTAATAAACCTGCGAGAGATCGTACAGATAGTTAAAGATCTGCCAAGATTTATCACAGTATTTTATGTTCAAGACAAGCATGGACATTTAGTCAAGCTACTGTGATAAACCTGCGAGAGATCGTACAGATAGTTACAGATATGCCAAGATTTATCACAGTATTTTATGTGCAAGACGAGCATGGACATTTAGTCAAGCTACTGTGACAAACCTGTGAGCGTACCATCTTGGCGAGGGATATTGTTTTTGCATAGTCTATCCAGGGCCAGTTCTCAATGGGTGTAATATTATGATGCCTAATATAAATGATAAATGTAATTAACCCCAGCGTCAAATACTCATTTATTTTCTTTCCTGGAAATAAAGCCGTTATATGCATAGCCATCAACTCCATCCCCCCAAAAGAATTACTTTTTCGATCTATCTACCCATCTCAAATTATTTGAGTCTCGTTATTCCGGGTGAAAGCGTAAATGTGGTCGGTCATTCGTGTGGGAGGAATCCGGAGTACCCGGAGAAAACCCACCTGTTCGATCTGGCGACCACCGTACCATCTCAACATACCCTGTTCGATGATCAAACCTGTGTTGCATTGGTGTGAAGTGAACGCGCTAACTACTGCGCTAGTCAGACAGCCACGGTGTAACTTGTGTATATTACATGTTGTCATGTATATAGAGAATATTAGGTTACTGTCTTATAAATTTTAATTTATTAGGCTCGTCTCCGAAAAAATACAAGGCTCGGCAGAGCCTCGCCTTGTATATTTTCTCCGACTCGCCTAATAAATTAAAATTTATAAGACAGTAACCTAATATTCTATTTATCCTACATTCTGAGTGTGCACCCGACACAAAAACAAACAAACTAGCCATGCCAGTTTACAAACTCGCTACGCACTTGGTAATATGTTGCGCGTTGACATTTCTATTTATAGATAAATGATAAATGACATTTCTCTGACAACAGTAGTTTCCAGAGGGGTCTCATCGAGTGCTGTTAATTCATCCCAAACAACCTGAAAGTTTGCCTGTACACGACTTTCTTCTTGGGACATTTTCCAAACTCAGCGGACAACACAATGTGACGACAGACGCTTTGTTTATTTACAAACCGTAATCTGGGTCATAAAAGTAGTCCATCACGAAAGCTTTATTAGGCACTGACTAATAAAGCAAACTTTATTAGGCAGGCCGTTTTTGTACGTTATTTCGCATGAAGGTAGGATAAATATATATATCACCATAGTGTGGTGGTGCACATACATTGTTCGTCGGGATTGACCCAGTACCACCAGAGTTATTGCCCTTTAATTACTGTACAAAAATTGTTTTCATGTTGATAACTTATATGTTAAGATATTTGATCATGTAACTAGAAACAGTGTATGTTTATGTTACTTAATAAAATATTGAATCTTAAAAGAATTTGTTTTTAACTTTTTAACTTTTTATTGTAGATGCAGATAATTCAAAGCAAAGACCCCCCCCCCAAATCCTCTGAATTCTCTTAAGTAGGATATGTATTTTTAATTGGTTTCCTCTGTTTGCATCGTGGTTTCCATTGCATGCATGCTATCTAGGGCGAGTTGAACATATCTGGCGTGTGACTAACGTGTGACTAACGTGTGACTAACACATAACTAGCGTGTGACTAACGCATGAGGAGCATGTAACAGCGATCAAGTAAGACACCCCTGAAAACTATTAGCGTGTGCTGACGTGTCACTGGCGCGTGATGAACGATTAGTCAACGTTAGATGAGCGTGTAACTAACGTGTTGATAACGACAGAATAGCATTCTGCTGGCGTGTAGGTTTTATGGTATAAACGCTGGAAAATCATGAGATTGAACAGTAAACATCATGCCGTCAAGAGGGGAAAACAGTGAAAGAAGAAGAATGCAAAGCCTCCTACCAACGTCTTCGGACGAAGAACAACTCCACGAGGAATAGCCAATCCGATGTGTGACACACCATGTGACATCCCCTGAAGACCCCATTGAGGACGTTCCGACTGTGGCAAAGAAAGGGAAGAAGCAAAGGAAGGACTGCAGGATCCAGGACCGGGCAGTGGAGGTTAGTCTGATGGAAAATGAACTGCTGTGGAACTCACAGAAGACAGAGTACAGGAACAAGGCGAAGAGGCAACGGATACTCAAGACCAAGGCCATAGAGCTGGAGATCGTGATGGACCACCTGTGGATCTTGTTCAAATCCCTTAGGGACATGTTCACAAGGCAAGTATTTATGTTTGAAATTATGAAAATAAACTGAACCCTGCTTAAAAAGCATCGGTTTATATACCCACATTCATGGATGTTCTGGAAACGCACAAATGATGCTTATTGGACGACATATGACGTTCTCACACGCTACTTGCGCTGGTGGTCCATTCTGTGGTCGTTGACAGGTCGCCAGTGAGTCGTTCACTGCAAAGCAAATGATTAATAACAACCAAGTAACGCTAGAGTAATGACTGACTAACGATAGCCGAACGCGTGCAACGTTCCGCGAACGTTAGTAAAACGTTCCACGAACATTCTTCAGCGTTCTCGAGCGATTGAAATTAAACGTTGAAGAACGCTGGTCTCCATGAGAACTTTTGTGTATGTTCAAAACGTTCTCTGCCGATCACCATACCAGCGACCATGGACGATTACCAACGTTTCCTCAAACGCCATAGAACGCTGACCAGAACGTTATGGTGTGACGGCCCCTTTAGGGAAAAACAGTAAAGACGGATTCAAGTAAAATATACATTTCGGAATAAATCGGATTTTTTAATAGAAAAAACAGAAATGTCACGCATAGAATCCACCTATAAGGATAATTTGAATGAATTGTGTGTTTTACGTTTATTTATCGTCACTACCGGTTGCCCATATGAGCTACGCCTCCTGAAGAGATTATCATTTTAGATTTTTGGAGGATAGTGCAATGATACAGACAGAGACCCAGTCCAGAGTCTCCTCTGGTTCTTTTACGTGCACGATGTACCGACACGAGACCTCGGTTTAAAGTCCCATCTGAAAGACTTCATTTTATTAGGGTCAGACAGGGGATCGAACCTGCGATCCCTCGATTATTGAATTAATTTCATTCAGAATGATTCAATAATAGTTATGCGAAAATGCAAATCGTACCACGTATGGTTAATCTTAGCCTGGGTTCCAGTCTGTCGATTGTTCACTTTTTAACGTCTAGCCAAATGACATTGATATGCTCAGAAACTCAATACGGCCCAATTAATAGTCTCGGTGTTAAAATATATTTATTTGACTGACCAGGCAAAATATATCGACGCCTGTTTCCAGGTTATCTACCCTACACAGCTGTCCTCTCCCTACACAGCTACCCGCACCCTCTCAGGTTAATTTGTGTCAACGATCGCTGTGATCATTAGTTTATACAAATTTATTTTAGCTCGATTGCGAAACAAGTTCTTACAACTTATATTAATCACTCTCGAAACTTCATTCCTGATGGAATCCATCGCCACCAGGGAGAGAGAAGAGTCAACGTGGAAATTAAATGCCTTGCCTAAGGGCACAATCGTAACGGCTCCAGCAGGGCTCGAACTCAGGACCTTTCGCACATGAGACGAGTGCATCCACTGCGCGATCACGACTTCCGATTTGTGTACAAATAAGACATTAGTTTATACAAATTAATTTTAGCTCGATTGCGAAATAAGTTCTTACAACTTGTATTAATCACTCTCGAGACCTCATTCCTGATGGAATCCATCGCCATGAGGGAGAGAGGAGGCAATGTGGAATTTAAATGCCTTGCCTAAGAGCACAATCGTAACGGCTCCAGCGGGGCTCGAACTCCGGATCTGAAGCGAACGCGCATTTACGGCGCTATCACGACTTCCACTAATAATTAAATACGTGTCTTATACCAGTATTACATACCAACCGTAATAAAAACGACTTGCTTCGGTCATAATCTGGACCTCTACTGACTTGGCTGTCCGATTAGCACGCTCGCTTCTCATCAATGCAACCCGAGGTTCGATCCTCGGACCGGGATGTATGCGAGATGGTATGGTGGTCGCCAGATCGGACAGGTGGGTACTCCGGTTTCCTCCCACACGAATGACCACGTATACGCTTTCATCCGCGCCAACGAGAGTGATTAATATAAGTTGTTAGAACTTGCTTCGCAATAAATAAAGTTTACGCTAAACTACTGAATGCTAAACTGGCCCTGGGTAAGGAGATATTTTGCACGCTCTCTTGATTGGTCACTATAATGACCAGTGTATACGATCATGCAATGGATGTCAAGCATACGACTCAAAACCGGTTATACAACTTTCTCGATAAACCGGTTATACAACTTTCTCGATAATACAACTCTCTCGTAACTAATGCTAACAATCACTCACTCGATTAATATCACTCTTATGCATCTGATACACCCAAATTCCACTACGTTACACACAATTATCATTTCGACACACACTATTCGTTTAATAGGTATGTAAAAAAGTCAAATGTCTTCATTAAGTAAAAATCTTGCTAGGCGGCGTCGCTGAGACGGTACGTATTCGAAACATCACGTGTTAGGCGGCATCGCCGGAGAGGTGCGGGTTCGAAACCTGACTTGCTAGGCGGCGTCGCTGAGACGGTACGTATTCGAAACATGACTTGTTAGGCGGCGTCGCCGGAGGGGTACGGGTTCGAAACCTGACTTTGCTAGGCGGCGTCGCTGAGACGGTACGTATTCGAAACATGACTTGTTAGGCGGCGTCGCCGGAGAGGTGCGGGTTCGAAACCTGTCTTTGCTATGCGGCGTCGCTGGAGAGGTGCGGGTTCGAAACCTGACTTGCTAGGTGGCGTCGCTGGAGAGGTGCGGGTTCGAAACCTGACTTGCTAGGTGGCGTCGCCGGAGGCGGCGTCGCTGAGACGGTACGTATTCGAAACATGACTTGTTAGGCGGCGTCGCCGGAGCGGTGCGGGTTCGAAACCTGACTGCTAGGCGGCGTCGCTGAGACGGTACGTATTCGAAACATGACTTGCTAGGCGGCGTCGCTGAGACGGTACGTATTCGAAACCTGACTTGCTAGGCGGCGTCGCTGAGACGGTACGTATTCGAAACATGTCTTGTTATGTGGCGTCGCCGGAGAGGTGCGGGTTCGAAACCTGTCTTTGCTATGCGGCGTCGCCGGAGAGGTGCGGGTTCGAAACCTGTCTTTGCTATGCGGCGTCGCCGGAGAGGTGCGGGTTCGAAACCTGTCTTTGCTAGGCGGCGTCGCTGGAGAGGTGCGGGTTCGAAACCTGACTTGCTAGGTGGCGTCGCCGGAGAGGTGCGGGTTAGAAACCTGGCTTTTGCGTAGCTAATAATTTGAAATCGATGAAAAATGTAGTTTAGCATCTTTATGATAATTTCCTGGCTGCACAGGATGGACTACATAGTGTGTATATGCAACAAAGTGTGCCTACTCCGATAGACTTTCGGAGATTACTGTATGTTTTTGTTTATTTATCGTCGCTACTGATTGCCCATAAGAGCGATGCCTCATGAACAGATTAGTCATTTCCAGAGTATCTTGTTCGCTTACGTGCACGATGCACTGACACGAGACCTAGGTTTAAAGTCCTATCTGAAAGACTGTTCATATTATTATGGCAAAACAGGAGATCGAACCTGCAAATTCGCCGTCCACAACGTGTTAACCACTGGACTACTGACACGTCTATAGATATACTGTATGTAAATATTTACATTGCTATTACATTTCCTTGTATACATTTTCGCATGAGGGTTGCCAACTAATGATATGCAGCTGACATGCCCACTCGAAGATTAGGGCATGCACATTTGCAGTGTTCGGCAGCGTTCGTGTGTGTTTGGGGTTTGATCCCCCGTCTGACCCTAATAAAATTAACAGTCTTTTCAGGACTTTAAACCGAGGTCTCGTGTCGGTGCTGTACATTGTGCACGTAAAAGAACCAGAGGAGACTCCGGAATGGGACTCTGTCTGTATCATTGCACTATCCTCCAAAAATCTAAAATGACTAATCTCTGCAGGAGGCGTCGCTCATATGGGCAACCGGTAGCGACAATAAATAAACGTAAAACACACACATTAGCGTGGATGCCTTCGACCTCCACACACATTAACCACGCCCAATGAAGTTCATACCCCGATGGAAACGCGATTCATTCCTTGAATATATCCAGAACTACATATATCAATTTACAAGTAGGACGGGAATGCAATACATGGTGTTATATTATATATATTATTATATTATATATTATTATTCTTCTTAACAAATAAAGAAAGGTTGCCTGTGTGTATTTAAAGCGACACTTGTCGCAAACTCTCCTTTTTCTTCTTGTATGTATATGACTCAGTTGCTTCGGCTCTTACCAGGGTCTATCCTATTGTAGACTCGCTGGAGTTGTCTAGGGGGTTTCTTCTTCGATATATGTATTAATGATAACTCAACACAGTCTTACATTTCTTCTATATAATATCTTGTCTAAATTGGCATCAGAGATCTTCATATATATATAATCAGTGATTTATATATATATACATCGTATCATTAAACGCTTATTTAACAATCCAATTGTGTGAGCCGACTATGCGCTACACAGTATAATTAACTCCAGTCTCTCTAATCCGTCATTACTCAATATCACTATAATCTAATCAAGGTTTCTGATTTATTAACTTTTAATCACCTTCGATATGGTTCGCCGAAACTCTCTGTTTCTTCTATGGCTGAACGATTTTATTTAATTATTCGACAAATCTTTATAAGTTATAATTCTTATAATGTCCATAATATCTAAGTATCATAGAAACAGTTTATCTGTTCTATATAATAGAATGAGATCACGCCACTCTCTCTCCTGGAGGTAGGCTTTAGTGTTCTGCCTTTAGTTACTAAAATCCATTTCTTATATACACGATTGAATCAGTGTCTATATGATATAACAATTCCTAAAACATCTGTTATTCCTAAAACATCTGTTATGTTATCTAATATTACACCATCAAACCAGTTCGTCGCCTTTATATTACATAACTGGACACCTGCAACCACGGCCTCGATAAACTGAGATTAGGCCTAAAATCTTAAGTCATTTCCCGCGCGAAGCGAGACTGATAATTTTAGGCGCGAAAATAATAGCAGACGATTATGCATAAAACAAATATATATATATTACATGGTAAACATTTGGCCTTATATAGAAACAGTTTAATGTATTTATATAATACATTACTATTTATATATAACAATAATAAACATTTCGTGCAAATAATTGTGGTTTTGCACACACTACATCTGTGAAAAAGCAAATTTCTACAGAACGTAATTTCCCTCTATATTGTATAATTATTTGCCAAATATGTGCGATAGAAACCGAGTATTTTAACCATTAAACAAACGTCGTATGCGACTTTTGTTGACATAACAAAATAATGTAAACAGCTTCAACATTCATTCGTAATACAAAGTGTAGGCCTACACGTATCCTGAATAACAACGTTTTATATCTCACATGTGTGCCTGTGCATATCTATTTTTAGACTAATCTGATTTAAATGATCTCCAAACGACAGTAGTTTGTACTTAGTAGTTTATACAAATTTATTTTAACTCGATTGCGGAACTTCTTATAATTCATATTAATCACTCTCGTGACCTCATTCGTGATGGAATCCATCGCCACGAGGGAGAGAGAAGAGGCAACGTGGAATTTAAATGCCTTGCCTAAGGGCACACTCGTAACGGCATCAGCGGGGCTCGAACTCCGAGCATGAAGCGAACGTGCTACCACTGAGCTATCACGACTTCCACTTAGTATAGACTCCAACTCTAATTTCAGGAGCGTGGCTGACCGTGCTATGAAATCATACTTTCACTTTTTGATAGTTTCCAGACCGTACAAACACTGTTTATTAATTGAAAATTAGTGTTCACACATTATTTCGGAAGAATTTATTGTAGAAATGCTATGTGTATGTTGTTTTGGCTGTTTGTAATGTAATGTCGCTTTAATGATATAATTTCACCAGTAGACATTTACATAGATACGATCTGTGACACGATCTCGATTCATATTTAGGTGTGGTGAAAACATTATTGATTATGTAAATACTTACACTTACCTTGGATTTCTCTTACATGAACATCTAGATTTCAATATTACTGTTAAACATGTAGCCAGAAGTGCAAACCGTGCCCTTGGTCTTCTCATTGCTAGATGTAAGTTAATTGGTGGGGTTCCTTATGACGTTTTTACTAAGTTATATGACTCTATTGTTTGGCCAGTCATTAACTACGGGGCCGCTGTATGGGGAACCTCACTTTTAAAATAGGCAAAACAGAATTTAATGTGTTGTATCGTATATTGGACATTGAGCATTCAAACAACCCGGAAGATAATTGAACGTTTTATATTTACATATCTGTAGATAACGAAGCTAAAACATCGCTTGCAGTTTACCTATTTAAGCGAGTACAGTCATGTAGTATTGCATTTCCGGGACAACAAAACTGTGTGGCTAACACAAATACGCGATATATATAGGATTATGATCTTGTATAACATTGAGGAATTTGTAACAACATTTATTTATTTTAAAAATTTGACATATAAAACGGAGCGCGTGGTTTAACATTCCACGGGCGTACACGGGTAGGATTTTAGGTGGATTTTACCAGACAGAAACAAAAATGGCTACAGAAATGGAATGGACTTTGGAGACATACCGTTTAGATGAAGTTGATAGAAAGTTCGACTTGCCGTGTGTGATTCATGTCAATGAGGGTTACTATTCCGAAACAGACACAGAGGGGTTCTCACAAGGGGACATTATGTCCATAGATTCAAAAATGGTTCTGCATAAAGTTGCTGCAAATTTTGCATTTAACTATTCAAGCACTGGGTGGGACAATCTGGACAATATATCTGTACACAATAACGAAATTCTGGTACCATTACATTACAAAGGAAAATTGAAAGTTCTTCAATGCCCGAACCATTTTAGCAGCGTGAGGGAGCTTGCCTGTGCATTTCCTAGATATGCCAAAGTGGGGGCAAACATCAAAGTGAAAACAGAGGATAATGTATCGGTGACTATTCAAGCTGGGGCCATCATAGAGTTAGATAGGATAATTCCCGGATCGCGGACCGGTCTCGATAGGGAACAGGATAAACTTGTTCTCCAATTCGAACATGCTGGGACATATTTGGTTGTGGCTGTACCTTTGAATGTCCGGGGACAATTCATAACAGAACCAGACAATACCGAATATACAATTAAAGAAGCGATTGATAAGTAAGTTACTCCTCATAGACTACGTAGTGTATGTAGGTATTGTAGGCTGGTTAGCACACTCGCTTCTCACCAATGCAATCGTGGTTCGATCCTCGGACCGGGAAATATGTAAATTGGTACGGTGGGTTTTCTCCAGGTACTCCGGTTTGCTCCCACAAGAATGACCACATATACGCTTTCATCCGCGCCAACGAGAGTGATTAATATAAGTTGCTAAAACTTGCTTCGCAATCGTTATAAAATAAATAAAGGTTAAAAACTAGTTATTGTAAGCTCTATTGAACACGTGTTATGTAACTATAAGCTTAGTTTATACACATTTATTTTAGCTAGATTGCCAAACAAGTTCTTACAACATTAAATCTCGAGACCTCATTCCCAAGGAAATGCATCGCAATGATAGAGAAAGAGATGAAGAGAAAGAGAGCGGGAGAGGGAGAGATAGAGATAATAATAATAATAATAATAATAATAATAATAAAGACTTTATTTAACGAGAGTACTCATTTAACAAAAGTTAATCTACCATGAGGCCCTCAACATATATACAATCAAATGCAATCAAAACATAGCACTATAAGTGAGAACTGCACATTGGAATAATATAGTAATGTAAAAGCTGAAAAATAGAGAAACTATATTTAATATGTAATGGAAAATGATGATATATGGACTTGGCTAGCAGAGTAGAAAATGGGAATGAGACAATTTATGATGCTAGATCTTATCTAACAATATGCAGATTTGACTTGTAGTGGTATCTTCAAAATATGTATGAAATCAACTTAAAGACAGTCATATTTACGATTCTAATAAATATAAATATAGCAATCGCAATACACGTTTATAATAACAGTAGAAGTGCGCGATTAGTTTGAATTGTTATAGTGCCACCTTAAGTAGAGAATTTTGAACTGTTGGATAGTTGGAGCATTTTGAACTGAGTGAGGCAATGAATTCCAAATAGATGATCCTGAAAATTCAAATGTATTACGAAATAATTCACAATTTGGTCTTGGTGTGTATAATTGATATTCTGAGGTTGATCTAAGAATTCTAGGATGTATATCAGAAGTAAAAGTGAAGGATGATTTTAAATAGTCTGGAGCAGCTCCATGTAATGTTTTATACATTTGTATAGCCTTCTGATATATGACTCGTTCTGGAAAGGTCATCCATTTTAGTTGGGAGAATAATAATTTCGATGGAGTGTCAAAGTCCTGATCTAGAATTAGAAGATAGAGAGAGAGCTACACAGCTGTCCTCACCCTAAAGAGCTATCCTCTCCCTACACAGCTGTCCTCACCCTACACATATGTCCTCACCCTACATAACTGTCCTCACCCTACACAGATGTCCTCACCCTACATAACTGTCCTCATCCACACAGCTGTCCTCACCCTACACAACTGTCCTCACCCTACACAGCTGTCCTCACCCTACACAGCTGTCCTCATCCTACACATCTGTCCCCCCCTACACAGCTGTCCTCAGGCTACACAGCTATCCTCACCCTACACAGCTATCCACATACTACACAGCTATCCTCATCCTACACAGCTGTCCTCACACTAAACAGCTCTCCTCACCCTACACAGCTGTCCTCACCCTACACAGCTGTCCTCATCCTACACATCTGTCCCCCCTACACAGCTGTCCTCAGGCTACACAGCTATCCTCATCCTACACAGCTGTCCTCACCCTACACAGCTGTCCTCACCCTACACAGCTGTCCTCTCCCTACACATCTGTCCTAGCCCTACACAGCTATCCTCACCCTACACAGCTATCCTCACCCTACACAGCTATCCACATACTACACAGCTATCCTCTTCCTAAACAGCTGTCCTCACCCTACACAGCTATCCTCACCCTACACAGCTATCCACATACTACACAGCTATCCTCTGCCTAAACAGCTGTCCTCACCCTACACAGCTGTCCTCACCCTACACAGCTATCCTCATCCTACACAGCTGTTCTCACCCTACACAGCTGTCCTCACCCTACAGAGCTGTCCTCTCCCTACACAGCTGTCCTATCCCTACACAGTTGTCCTCTCCACACACAACTGTCCTCACCATACACAGCTGTCCTCTCCCTACACAGCTGTCCTTTCCCTACACAGCTGTCCTATCCCTACACAGTTGTCCTCTCCACACACAACTGTCCCCACCATACACAGCTGTCCTCTCCCTACACAGCTGTCCTCTCCCTACACAGCTGTCCTCTCCCTACACAGCTGTCTTCTCCCTACACATCTGTCCTCTCCCTACACAGCTGTCCTCTCCCTACACAGTTGTCCTCTCCCTACACAGCTGTCCTCTCCATACACAACTGTCCTTACTCTACACAGCTGTCCTCACCCTAAACAGCTGTCCTCACCCTACACAGCTGTCCTCACACTACACAGCTATCCTCTCCCTACACAGCTGCCCTCACCCTACACAACTGTCCTCACCCTAAACAGCTATCCTCACTCTACACAGCTATCCTCACCCTACACAGCTATCCTCACCATACACAGCTGTCCTCACCCTACACAACTGTCCTTACCCTACACAGCTGTCCTCACCCTACACAACTGTCCTTACCCTACACAACTGTCCTCATCCTACACAGCTATCCTCACCATCCCTACACAGCTATCCTCACCATACACAGATGTCCTCTCCCTAAGCAGCTATCCTCTCCCTACACAGCTGCCCTCACCCTACACAACTGTCCTCACCCTAAACAGCTATCCTCACTCTACACAGCTGTCCTCACCCTACACAGATATCCTCACTCTACACAGCTGTCATCACCCTACACAGCTATCCTCACCATACACAACTGTCCTCACCCTACACAACTGTCCTTACCCTACACAGCTGTCCTCACTCTACACAACTGTCCTTACCCTACACAACTGTCCTCATCCTACACAGCTATCCTCACCATCCCTACAAAGCTATCCTCACCATACACAGCTGTCCTCTCCCTAAGCAGCTATCCTCTCCCTACACAGCTGCCCTCACCCTACACAACTGTCCTCACCCTAAACAGCTATCATCACTCTACACAGCTGTCCTCACCCTACACAGATATACTCACCATACACAGCTGTCCTCACCCTACACAGCTGTCCTCACCCTACACAGCTATCCTCACCCTACACAGCTGTACCCACCCTACACAACTGCCCTCACCCTACACAGCTGTCCTCATCCTACACATATGTCCCCCCTACACAGCTGTCCTCACCCTACACAGCAATCCTCATCATAAACAGCTGTCCTCACCCTACAGAGCTGTCCTCACCCTACACAGCTGTCCTCTCCCTACACAGCTGTCCTCTCCCTACACAGCTGTCCTAGCCCTATACAGCTATCCTCACCCTACATAGCTATCCTCACCCTACACAGCTATCCACATACTACACAGCTATCCTCTCCCTAAACAGCTGTCCTCACCCTACACAGCTATCCTCACCCTACACAGCTATCCACATAATACACAGCTATCCTCTCCCTAAACAGCTGTCCTCACCCTACACAGCTATCCTCACCCTACACAGCTATCCACATACTACACAGCTATCCTCTCCCTAAACAGCTGTCCTCACCCTACACAGTTATCCTCACCCTACATAGCTGTCCTCTCCCTACACAGCTGTCCTATCCCTACACAGTTGTCCTCTCCACACACAACTGTCCTCACCATACACAGCTGTCCTCTCCCTACACAGCTGTCCTTTCCCTACACAGCTGTCCTATCCCTACACAGTTGTCCTCTCCACACACAACTGTCCCCACCATACACAGCTGTCCTCTCCCTACACAGCTGTCCTCTCCCTACACAGCTGTCCTCTCCCTACACAGCTGTCCTCACCCTACAGAGCTGTCCTCTCCCTACACAGCTGTCCTATCCCTACACAGTTGTCCTCTCCACACACAACTGTCCTCACCATACACAGCTGTCTTCTCCCTACACATCTGTCCTCTCCCTACACAGCTGTCCTCTCCCTACACATTTGTCCTCTCCCTACACAGCTGTCCTCTCCATACACAACTGTCCTTACTCTACACAGCTGTCCTCACCCTAAACAGCTGTCCTCACCCTACACAGCTGTCCTCACACTACACAGCTATCCTCTCCCTACATAGCTGCCCTCACCCTACACAACTGTCCTCACCCTAAACAGCTATCCTCACTCTACACAGCTATCATCACCCTACACAGCTATCCTCACCATACACAGCTGTCCTCACCCTACACAACTGTCCTTACCCTACACAGCTGTCCTCACCCTACACAACTGTCCTTACCCTACACAACTGTCCTCATCCTACACAGCTATCCTCACCATCCCTACACAGCTATCCTCACCATACACAGCTGTCCTCTCCCTAAGCAGCTATCCTCTCCCTACACAGCTGCCCTCACCCTACACAACTGTCCTCACCCTAAACAGCTATCCTCACTCTACACAGCTGTCCTCACCCTACACAGATATCCTCACTCTACACAGCTGTCATCACCCTACACAGCTATCCTCACCATACACAGCTGTCCTCACCCTACACAACTGTCCTTACCCTACACAGCTGTCCTCACTCTACACAGCTGTCCTTACCCTACACAACTGTCCTCATCCTACACAGCTATCCTCACCATCCCTACAAAGCTATCCTCACCATACACAGCTGTCCTCTCCCTAAGCAGCTATCCTCTCCCTACACAGCTGCCCTCACCCTACACAACTGTCCTCACCCTAAACAGCTATCATCACTCTACACAGCTGTCCTCACCCTACACAGATATACTCACCATACACAGCTGTCCTCACCCTACACAGTTGTCCTCACCCTACACAGCTATCCTCACCCTACACAGCTGTACTCACCCTACACAACTGCCCTCACCCTACACAGCTGTCCTCATCCTACACATATGTCCCCCCTACACAGCTGTCCTCACCCTACACAGCAATCCTCATCATAAACAGCTGTCCTCACCCTACACAGCTGTCCTCACCCTACACAGCTGTCCTCTCCCTACACAGCTGTCCTCTCCCTACACAGCTGTCCTAGCCCTATACAGCTATCCTCACCCTACATAGCTATCCTCACCCTACACAGCTATCCACATACTACACAGCTATCCTCTCCCTAAACAGCTGTCCTCACCCTACACAGCTATCCTCACCCTACACAGCTATCCACATACTACACAGCTATCCTCTCCCTAAACAGCTGTCCTCACCCTACACAGCTATCCTCACCCTACACAGCTATCCACATACTACACAGCTATCCTCTCCCTAAACAGCTGTCCTCACCCTACACAGTTATCCTCACCCTACACAGCTGTCCTCTCCCTACACAGCTGTCCTATCCCTACACAGTTGTCCTCTCCACACACAACTGTCCTCACCCTACACAGCTATCCTCTCCCTACACAGCTGTCCTCTCCCTACACAGCTGTCCTATCCCTACACAGTGTCCTCTCCCTACACAGTGTCCTCTCCCTACACAGCTGTCCTCTCCATACACAACTGTCCTACCTACACAGCTGTCCTCACCCTAAACAGCTGTCCTCACCCTACACAGCTGTCCTCACACTACACAGCTATCCTCTCCCTACACAGCTGCCCTCACTCTATACAGCTGTCCTCACCCTACACAGCTGTCCTCACCATACAAAGCTGTCCTCACCCTACACAACTGTCCTTACCCTACACAGCTGTCCTCACCCTACACAACTGTCCTACCCTACAACTGTCCTCCCCTACACAGTGTCCTACCCTACACACTGTCCTCACCTACAAGCTATCCCCTACACAGCTATCTCACCACACACTGCCCTCACCTACACACTGTCCTCACCCTAAACAGCTATCCTCACTCACACACTTCCTCACCTACAACTATCCTCACCATACACAGCTGTCTCACCCTACACACCCCCAACACCCTCACCTACACAGCTATCTCTACACATCCACTACACTTCCTCCCCTAACAGCTTCCTCACCCTACACAGCTTCCCTACACACTACCCACTACACAGTTCCTCCCTAACACTGTCCACCCACACAGCTTCCTCCCCTACACAGCAATCTACACAGCTTCCCAACACTGTCCTCACCTACAAGCTGTCCTCACCTACACAGCTGTCCTCTCCATACACAACTGTCCTTACTCTACACAGCTACCTCACCCTAAACAGCTGTCCTCACCCTACACAGCTGTCCTCACACTACACAGCTATCCTCCCTACACAGCTCCTCACCTACACAACTTCCTCACCCTAACAGCTATCCTCACCTACACAGCTGTCCTCACCCTACACAGCTATCCTCACCCTAAACAGCTATCCTCTCCCTACACAGCTATCCTCACCCTACACAGCTATCCTACCATACACATCTGTCCTCACCCTACACAGCTGTCCTCGCCCTACACAGCTGTCCTCACCCTACACAGCTATCCTCACCCTACACAGCTATCCTCACCCTACACAGCTATCCTCACCATACACATCTGTCCTCACCCTACACAGATGTCCTCACCCTACACAGCTATCCTCACCCTACACAACTGTCCTCATCCTACACAGCTGTCCTCTCCCTACACAGCTGCCCTCACTCTATACAGCTGTCCTCACCCTACACAGCTGTCCTCACCATACAAAGCTGTCCTCACCCTACACAACTGTCCTTACCCTACACAGCTGTCCTCACCCTACACAACTGTCCTTACCCTACACAACTGTCCTCGCCCTACACAGTTGTCCTTACCCTACACAACTGTCCTCATCCTACATAGCTATCCTCACCATCCCTACACAGCTATACTCACCAAACACAGCTGCCCTCACCCTACACAACTGTCCTCACCCTAAACAGCTATCCTCACTCTACACAGCTGTCCTCAACCTACACAGCTATCCTCACCATACACAGCTGTCCTCACCCTACACAGCTGTCCTCACCCTACACATGTATCCTCACCCTACTCAGCTGTCCTCACCCTACACAGCTGTCCTCACCATACACATCTATCCTCACCCTACACAGCTATCCTCACCATACACAGCTGTCCTCACCCTACACAGCTGTCCTCACCCTACACAGCTGTCCTCACCCTACACAGCTATCCTCACCATACACAGCTGTCCTCCCCCTACACAGCTGTTCTCACCCTACAGAGCTATCCGCACCCTACACAGCTATCCTCACCCTACACAGCTGTCCTCACCCTACACAGTTGTCCTCACCCTACACAACTGTCCTCATCCTACACAGCTATCCTCACCATCCCTACACAGCTATCCTCACCCTACACAGCTATCCTCACCCTACACAACTGTCCTCATCCTACACAGCTATCCTCACCATCCCTACACAACTATCCTCACCATACACAGCTGTCCTCTCCCTAAACAGCTGTCCTCACCCTACACAGCTGTACTCTACCTACACAGCTATCCTCATTCTACACAGATGTCCTCACCCTACACATCTGTCCTGACCCAACACAGCTGTCCTCTCCCTACACAGTTGTCATATCCCTACACAGCTGTCCTCTCCACACACAACTGTCCTCACCATACATAGCTGTCCTCACCATACACAGCTGTCCTCTCCATACACAACTGTCCTTACTCTACACAGCTATCCTCACCCTAAACAGCTGTCCTCACCCTACACAGCTGTCCTCACACTACACAGCTATCCTCTCCCTACACAGCTGCCCTCACCTTACACAACTGTCCTCACCCTAATCAGCTATCCTCACCCTACACAGCTGTCCTCACCCTACACAGCTATCCTCACCCTAAACAGCTATCCTCTCCCTACACAGCTATCCTCACCCTACACAGCTATCCTCACCATACACATCTGTCCTCACCCTACACAGCTGTCCTCGCCCTACACAGCTGTCCTCACCCTACACAGCTATCCTCACCCTACACAGCTATCCTCACCCTACACAGCTATCCTCACCATACACATCTGTCCTCACCCTACACAGATGTCCTCACCCTACACAGCTATCCTCACCCTACACAACTGTCCTCATCCTACACAGCTGTCCTCTCCCTACACAGCTGCCCTCACTCTATACAGCTGTCCTCACCCTACACAGCTGTCCTCACCATACAAAGCTGTCCTCACCCTACACAACTGTCCTTACCCTACACAGCTGTCCTCACCCTACACAACTGTCCTTACCCTACACAACTGTCCTCGCCCTACACAGTTGTCCTTACCCTACACAACTGTCCTCATCCTACATAGCTATCCTCACCATCCCTACACAGCTATACTCACCAAACACAGCTGCCCTCACCCTACACAACTGTCCTCACCCTAAACAGCTATCCTCACTCTACACAGCTGTCCTCAACCTACACAGCTATCCTCACCATACACAGCTGTCCTCACCCTACACAGCTGTCCTCACCCTACACATGTATCCTCACCCTACTCAGCTGTCCTCACCCTACACAGCTGTCCTCACCATACACATCTATCCTCACCCTACACAGCTATCCTCACCATACACAGCTGTCCTCACCCTACACAGCTGTCCTCACCCTACACAGCTGTCCTCACCCTACACAGCTATCCTCACCATACACAGCTGTCCTCCCCCTACACAGCTGTTCTCACCCTACAGAGCTATCCGCACCCTACACAGCTATCCTCACCCTACACAGCTGTCCTCACCCTACACAGTTGTCCTCACCCTACACAACTGTCCTCATCCTACACAGCTATCCTCACCATCCCTACACAGCTATCCTCACCCTACACAGCTATCCTCACCCTACACAACTGTCCTCATCCTACACAGCTATCCTCACCATCCCTACACAACTATCCTCACCATACACAGCTGTCCTCTCCCTAAACAGCTGTCCTCACCCTACACAGCTGTACTCTACCTACACAGCTATCCTCATTCTACACAGATGTCCTCACCCTACACATCTGTCCTGACCCAACACAGCTGTCCTCTCCCTACACAGTTGTCATATCCCTACACAGCTGTCCTCTCCACACACAACTGTCCTCACCATACATAGCTGTCCTCACCATACACAGCTGTCCTCTCCATACACAACTGTCCTTACTCTACACAGCTATCCTCACCCTAAACAGCTGTCCTCACCCTACACAGCTGTCCTCACCCTACACAGCTATCCTCACCCTAAACAGCTATCCTCTCCCTACACAGCTATCCTCACCCTACACAGCTATCCTCACCATACACATCTGTCCTCACCCTACACAGCTGTCCTCGCCCTACACAGCTGTCCTCACCCTACACAGCTATCCTCACCCTACACAGCTATCCTCACCATACACATCTGTCCTCACCCTACACAGATGTCCTCACCCTACACAGCTATCCTCACCCTACACAACTGTCCTCATCCTACACAGCTGTCATCACCCTACACAGCTATCCTCACCCTACACAGCTATCCTTACCCTACACAACTGTCCTCATCCTACACAGCTATCCTCACCATCCCTACACAACTATCCTCACAATACACAGCTGTCCTCTCCCTAAACAGCTGTCCTCACCCTACTTATCTGTCCTCTACCTACACATATATCCTCATTCTACACAGCTGTCCTCATCCTACACATCTGTCCTCACCCAACACAGCTGTCCTCTCCCTACACAGCTGTCATATCCCTACACAGCTGTCCTCTCCACACACAACTGTCCTCACCATACATAGCTGTCCTCACCATACACAGCTGTCCTCTCCATACACAACTGTCCTTACTCTACACAGCTATCCTCACCCTAAACAGCTGTCCTCACCCTACACAGCTGTCCTCACACTACACAGCTATCCTCTCCCTACACAGCTGCCCTCACCTTACACAACTGTCCTCACCCTAATCAGCTATCCTCACCCTACACAGCTGTCCTCACCCTACACAGCTATCCTCACCCTACACAGCTATCCTCTCCCTACACAGCTATCCTCACCCTACACAGCTATCCTCACCATACACATCTGTCCTCACCCTACACAGCTGTCCTCACCCTACACAGCTGTCCTCACCCTACACAGCTATCCTCACCCTACACAGCTATCCTCAACCTACACAGCTATCCTCACCATACACATCTGTCCTCACCCTACACAGATGTCCTCACCCTACACAGCTATCCTCACCCTACACAACTGTCCTCATCCTACACAGCTGTCCTCACCCTACACAGCTATCCTCACCCTACACAGCTATACTCACCATACAGATCTGTCCTCACCCTACACAGATGTCCTCACCCTACATAGCTATCCTCACATACACATCTGTCCTCACCCTACACAGCTGTCCTCACCCTACACAGCTATCCTCACCCTACACAACTGTCCTCATCCTACACAGCTATCCTCACCCTACACAGCTATCCTCACCCTACACAGCTATCCTCACCATCCCTACACAGCTATCCTCACCCTACACATCTGTCCTCTCTCTACAGAGCTGTCTTCACCATACACAGCTATCCTCACTCTACACAACTGTCCTTACTTTACACAGCTGTCCTCACCCTACACAGCTATCCTCTCCCTACACAGCTGCCCTCACCCTACACAACTGTCCTCACCCTAAACAGCTATCCTCACTCTACACAGCTGTCCTCACCCTACACAGCTATCCTCACCATACACAGCTGTCCTCACCATACACAGCTGTCCTCACCCTACACAGCTATCCTCATCCTACACAGCTGTTCTCACCCTACACAGCTGTCCTCACCCTACACAGCTGTCCTCTCCCTACACAGCTGTCCTATCCCTACACAGTTGTCCTCTCCACACACAACTGTCCTCACCCTACACAGCTATCCTCTCCCTACACAGCTGTCCTCTCCCTACACATCTGTCCTATCCCTATACAGCTGTCCTCTCCCTACAAAGTTGTCCTCTCCCTACACAGCTGTCCTCACCCTACACAGCTGTCCTCACACTACACAGCTATCCTCTCCCTACACAGCTGCCCTCACCCTACACAACTGTCCTCACCCTAAACAGCTATCCTCACTCTACACAGATGTCCTCACCCTACACAGCTATCCTCACCATACACAGCTGTCCTCACCCTACACAACTGTCCTTACCCTACACAACTGTCCTCACCCTACACAGTTGTCCTTACCCTACACAACTGTCCTCATCCTACATAGCTATCCTCACCATCCCTACACAGCTATACTCACCATACACAGCTGCCCTCACCCTACACAACTGTCCTCACCCTAAACAGCTATCCTCACTCTACACATCTGTCCTCAACCTACACAGCTATCCTCACCATACGCAGCTGTCCTCACCCTACACAGCTGTCCTCACCCTACATAGCTGTCCTCACCCTACACAGCTATCCTCACCCTACACAGCTATCCTCACCATACACAGCTGTCCTCACCCTACACAGCTGTCCTCACCCTACACAGCTGTCCTCACCCTACACAGCTATCCTCACCATACACAGCTGTCCTCCCCCTACACAGCTGTTCTCACCCTACACAGCTATCCGCACCCTACACAGCTATCCTCACCCTACACAGCTGTCCTCACCCTACACAGTTGTCCTCACCCTACACAACTGTCCTCATCCTACACAGCTATCCTCACCATCCCTACACAGCTATCCTCACCCTACACAGCTATCCTCACCCTACACAACTGTCCTCATCCTACACAGCTATCCTCACCATCCCTACACAACTATCCTCACTATACACTGCTGTCCTCTCCCTAAACAGCTGTCCTCACCCTACACAGCTGTCCACTACCTACACAGATATCCTCATTCTACACAGCTGTCCTCATCCTACACATCTGTCCTCACCCAACACAGCTGTCCTCTCCCTACACAGCTGTCATATCCCTACACAGCTGTCCTCTCCACACACAACTGTCCTCACCATACATAGCTGTCCTCACCATACACAGCTGTCCTCTCCATACACAACTGTCCTTACTCTACACAGCTATCCTCACCCTAAACAGCTGTCCTCACCCTACACAGCTGTCCTCACACTACACAGCTATCCTCTCCCTACACAGCTGCCCTCACCTTACACAACTGTCCTCACCCTAATCAGCTATCCTCACCCTACACATCTGTCCTCACCCTACACAGCTATCCTCACCCTACACAGCTATCCTCTCCCTACACAGCTATCCTCACCCTACACAGCTATCCTCACCCTACACAGCTATCCTCACCATACACATCTGTCCTCACACTACACAGCTGTCCTCAACCTACACAGCTGTCCTCACCCTACACAACTATCCTCACCCTACACAGCTATCCTCACCCTACACAGATGTCCTCACCCTACACAGCTATCCTCACCATACACATCTGTCCTCACCCTACACAGCTGTCCTCACCCTACATAGCTATCCTCACCCTACACAACTGTCCTCATCCTACACAGCTATCCTCACCCTACACAGCTATCCTCACCCTACACAGCTATCCTCACCATCCCTACACAGCTATCCTCACCCTACACATCTGTCCTCTCCCTACAGAGCTGTCTTCACCATACACAGCTATCCTCACTCTACACAACTGTCCTTACTTTACACAGCTGTCCTCACCCTACACAGCTATCCTCTCCCTACACAGCTGCCCTCACCCTACACAACTGTCCTCACCCTAAACAGCTATCCTCACTCTACACAGCTGTCCTCACCCTACACAGCTATCCTCACCATACACAGCTGTCCTCACCCTACACAGCTATCCTCACCCTACACAGCTATCCTCACCCTACACAGCTGTCCTCACCCTACACAGCTGTCCTCACCCTACACAGCTATCCTCACCCTACACAGCTATCCTCACCCTACACAGCTGTCCTCACCCTACACAGCTGTCCTCACCCTACACAGCTGTCCTCACCCTACACAGCTATCCTCACCATACACAGATGTCCTCCCCCTACACAGCTGTTCTCACCCTACACAGCTATCCGCACCCTACACAGCTATCCTCACCCTACACAGCTGTCCTCTCCCTACCCAGCTGTCCTCACCCTACACAGCTGTCCTCACCCTACACAGTTGTCCTCACTCTACACAACTGTCCTCATCCTACACAGCTATCCTCACCATCCCTAATCAGCTATCCTCACCCTACACAACTGTCCTCACCATACACAGCTATCCTCACCCTACACAGCTATCCTCACCGTCCTCTCCCTACAGAGCTGTCCACGCTGGACTGGTAATCCAGGGATCGTAGGTTCGATACCCCGTTAGGCTCTAATAAATTAACAGTCTTTCAGATGGGACTTTAAATCGAAGTCTCGTGTCGGTGCTTTACACTGTGTACGTAAAAGAACCAGAGGAGACTCTGGAATGGGTCTATATCTGTATCATTGCACTATCTTCCAAACAATCTAAAATGGGTTATCTCTTAAGGAGGCAACGCTCATATGGACAACCGGTAGCGACGATAAATTCACATAAAACACACACACACAGCAGACGACAATTGTATTAATATACGCACCTGATTGGATATGTACTACACGGATTAGATCAACCAGTCACAATCAAGCAGGAAGCGTAATTCAATATGTGTAGACATTTGATACATTAAGTCATATTGGAAAGACTATTGCACTAAATATGTCTATTTTTCGCTTAAAATGAAATAACTAAAATTGCATAAAGTTCAAATGATTTTGGGGTATAAAATTACAGGGCCTTCTCTTTGTTTTGTACGATGGTCTGTTTTATTATGTGTGTTGTGTAGATTGTCACTACAAAATGTAGTTTCACTGTTCGCTATCTCTATCATGCATATGTTTTGACCTCATGGGCTATTTAGCCTAATGGTTTTGAATAAAATGTCTGTCTATAATCACATTCTTCGAAACAATAAATAAACGCACACGACTATATTTACTTTACCTCACCCATAATTATGCACTCAACAAAATTGCTAATCGGTCACCTGATGTTTTACAGTATTTGGAGCATACTAATAAACAAAATAATATCAATATTCATATCATCTTATTGGTTATATTTTTATTACAGATCGCCATGAATGATTTTCTGTTTAATCATTTCGGATAAAATGCATTAAAGGACAATAAGAGAATATCTATCGTGTATGCTTATTAATTGCCTTCAACTATTATAAAATACCAGGGACCGATTATGAATTTTGTTGAGTGTATATAATTAATGAAGAAGTGGGACATGAATTGTGTTCTTACAGAAGGTCGGTGGTTCTACCTAACATGCTATATAAATGTTAATTCGTTATTTTTGACTATTTTTGTAATTCCTTCGCCAGGCGGGTAACATTTCATGGAGAGGAGGGCAATAGTTTTGACTGTTGCCCTCCTGGGTTTTAAGCCAATTTTGCTGTATCTGTTTTGCTGTATAAAAAAAAGAAGACAGCTATAAGTAACTCAGTCACTATAATAAAGTGGTTACAACGGAAAAATACAAGTGTTTATTACAGACATTATTATGTTGCTTAATTGTGTTATCCAACACAAATTACATTTTATTAAATAAATACAAATAAATACATAGCATTTATATAGCGCACAAATTAAAAATTATTTTATTGCTCTTCACAATCACAGATGCAATTTTAAACATTTACACATAACAATAATATATGGAAATATTTAATCTAGGAGTCTAGTAATTGGTTAAGAACATATTATATCATAATATCTACACCATTACAGTATATCTGTACTATCCAAGACTAATATAAATGCTCCCCAAACTTAGCCGAGTGTGTGTGTTTTACGTTTATTTATCGTCGCTACCGGTTGCCCATATGAACGACGCCTCCTGAAGAGATTAGTCATTTTAGATTTTTTGAGGATAGTGTAATGATACAGACAGAGACACATTCCAGAATCTCCTCTGGTTCTTTTACGTGCACTTTTACAGCACCGACACGAGAACTCGGTTTAAAGTCCCAACTGAAAGACCGTTAATTTTATTAGGGTCAGGCGGGGGATCGTACCTGCGATCCCTGGATTACCAGTCCAGCGTGTTAACCACTGGACTACAGATCCGTCTGACCCGTTTTGTGGCCTAATAATAGCATTACTAGTAAGCTCCATATTTCAGTTTTGAATCCATCATAATGAACATCTTGAGGAATGATTTAATTGTAACTTGCCTCATATGTGCGTATGTGGAAGTCGTGATAGCGCAATGGATGCGCGTTCGCTTCAGGTGCGAAAGGTCTGGAGTTCGAGCCCCGCTGGAGCCGTTACGATTGTGTCCTTAGGCAAGGCATTTAATTTCCACGTTGCCTCTTCTCTCTCCCTGGTGGCGATGGATTCCATCAGGAATGAGGTCTTGAGAATGATTAATATATAAGTTGTAAGAACGTGTTTAGCAATCGAGCTAAAATAAATTTGTATAAAAATATGTGCGTATTTTGCGCTTTTAAAATTACCGTCGCTCCCGGTTTTTTATGATATAATATATTCAATTCAATTCAACAAATTTATTGCATAAAACATGTATATATATGTTTATAGCAATTACAAACATTTCAATACAAAGACATGGATTTTTAACAAAGAGCATATAATTCATGCGGATATTTCAATGTTATTGGCATGTAACAGCAGTTTTTACGACGTTACATTTCTTAACAGGTTAGCATGGTAAATGAATTTGCAAAGATTATTCAAAGTAATTTTGGAGTTTGTTGACATAAGATTGGCAAATTTTTGTTTTGTTGGCCAGGTATAATAATAGCATTTTATGTATTTAGATCGCAATGTTGGATATTTTGGACATATGAGAAGGAAATGATATTCATTTGCAATCAATGAGTTGCAATTTGCACATATTCGTTCAATCCTAGGTGTGTTTAAGTATCGACCACGTTCAATAGCTAGGTCATGTGATGATGTTCTGAAACGTGAGAGAGCATTTCTGTACCTTGGTTCCGTAATTATATGAAGATATGTTTCTAGTTTGAACGAATGTTTATACATACTATATGATTCAAGACGGGGGGAATTGTTAATAGATGCATACCAATTTTGATGGTATATGTCAAGCAATCTTTGTTTTATAATTTCAAAACTTATCAACGTATTATTTTGGTTTTCCCACATACATGATAAACCTATTTCATTCAATATTTGTTTCACATTGAATGCCCAATTTGAACCGTTGTACGTTAGCCCATTATCGGCATCGGATCTTAGCATATTATATGATTTAAATAGTATGGTTTTATTTTCTAATGTTATCAATTTAATCCAATATTTGATAAGTAAAATCTTTCGATGTAAAGACATCGGAACTCTACCTAGTTCCCCGTATAATGCATCAAGGTTTGTTGATCGTTTCACGCCTAACAGCTTTCTACACAATTTGGAATGAATGATTTCCACATCGGGAGCAATATGGTTTCCCCACACCTCCGCCCCATAATTGAGAATTGGCATGACTAGCGAGTCAAATAAATTCATTTTTTGTTTAATAGGTAAATCTAGTTGATTATATATAGTAAATAAATTATGGAGTGAAAAGGATGCGTGCTGGGATACACGTTGTTGTGTGCGATTCCAGTTCCCATTTTTAAAGAGGTAGATCCCCAGATATTTAAAGGACTTAACTACTTCGATCCGGCTGTTATAAAGATAAAAATCATGTGTGGTGTGACGACCCTTTTCGAAGATCATTATTTTTGTTTTATTAGTATTAAGGCGTAGTCCATATTCATTACAATATTTTTCTATATCATTTAATATAGCTTGAAGGGAAGCTGGATTATGAGAAAAAACAACTGCATCATCTGCAAATAGTAGCATGAATACCTGCAAGCCATCGACATTAGGGATTTCATCCAGGTTACTGTTGATATTGTTTAAAATGTCATTTAGGAAAAATAAACATAATATACTGCTAGCAGGATCACCTTGCTTGACCCAATATTGGATGTTATAGGTTGCGATTTTGCATTTTTGTAGCGTATTGTTGATTTGACAGTTGAATACATGGACTTGAGGGCTGCAATGAATTTAGTGCTAACATTAGCAGTCAACAATTTTTGCCATAGGAGTATTCTATCAATTCGGTCGAACATTTTCTCCCAGTCTAAAAATGCAACGTACAGTTTCTTCTTGCTTGCTAAAGTTTTAGATATTATTGCATGTAACACATAAATACAATCAGCTGTTGTTCTAGTCCTGCGAAACCCATACTGGTTATCAATCAATGTATCATGTTTATTCGACCAGTTTGTCAATCGTGTAACTAGTAACTTCGAGTATATTTTGGATAATATATTATTAAGAGTGATTCCTCTAAAAAAATTTGCTTCATGAGATCCACCCTTAAATAGTGGAACCAGAATGCCAAGACCTAGGCTTTCTGGAAATGAACCATCATTAAATATTTTATTATAAATCCTATGAGGAAAGGAGAGATAATATCAAATGAATGCTTGAACAATTCAGCTATTAAGTGATCATTTCCAGGACTTTTGGAATTATTTTGAGCAAATACTGCAGCTTTAACCTCAGCTTCAGAGAATTCAGTATCTAAGTCGACATCGTATAATGGGTGTCCTTGGTTACCTGGTGTAGTGTCGTCATCAGCCATATATACTAACACTTGCTTTAGAGTAGCTTGGGAACAGGCGTCGATATATTTTGCCTGGTCAGTCAAATAAATATATTTTAACACTGATACTATTAATTGGGCCGTATTGAGTTTCTGATCATATCATGTCATTTTGCAAGAAGTGAAAAATCGACAGACTGACACCAATATAAATATAATATAACCACTGGACTACAGATCCGTCTGTCAATGTATGAAACAATAATAGATATTTAATAGCCTCTTAACAAACCCCCAATAATACACACTGGACTGGTAATCCAGGGATCGCAGGTTCGACCCCCCGTCTGACCCTATTAAAGTCTTTCAGGTGGGACGTTAAACCGAGGTCTCGTGTCGGTGCTTTGCACCGTGCACGTAAAAGAACCAGAGGAGACTCTGGAATGGGTATCTCTCTGTATCATGCATTATCCTCCAAAATCTAAAACGACTAATCTCTTCAGGAGGCGTTGCTCATATGGGCAACCGGTAGCGACGATAAATATACGTAAAACACACACACAAAACGGGCCTCGTTATGTTTTAATTATTCTCTATAAAGGCCCTCTTCTCCAATCAATATATATGTACATATTAACCTGTTATGAGAGACTACCTGTGAACAAAGACCACTTCTTGCCATTTTCATGTGTGGTCATTACAGACAGGCGCGTAGCTAGGCCTAAATATGGATTACGCACTATTCTAGGGTGGTCCGGGGGTATGCCCCACCAGAGATGTTCCCCCGCAATATGGTCTCAGGTGACGTTTGCCTACTATGAACATCAGCTACCTTCAATGTCTGTTGGTATTTTGTTCATGTCTGCTTTCCTGTGAATGATCAATGTCTGTGTCCCCCCTTACCCTCCAGTTTTTAATGCATTTTTCGCATTTATTCAATTTCATTTTCAGGAACTGTCAAAATTAATCTTACGCACGTGCGTTCATGCGTACGTCTAGCTACGCGCCTGGGCCAGACAGGTTTAAATGTATTCCTATCAGTAAGCATTTGTTCATCAGGTATAGCATGCCGCAGTACGTTAGATTCATGAACGATGCTATCAAACGAGTCTACACACAGGACCTTATGGAGGGCATCGACAACATGAGAACCATCACAGGTCTGTATAATAGCACAGCATTTAGCGCGAGTTTTGAAGTCGAACAACGGCTTAGCCAGGTATGGACCGGAAGTGCACATTCTGCGCACGCATGCTGATGATGATGATTGAGTTTATTTATACCCTCGCCTCCGGCGCACAGGGATTCGGCACGTTTGGGGGTACTAGTATATATATTTAAGTATACTAGAACCCCCAAACGTGCCGAATCCCTGTGCTTCGGCGTACCGTGTGGGTGAGCGAACACGCATGCTACCTTCCGAAGAAGAATATATTATAAAGTGAACGCTAATTTCCTGTTTTAATGAAACACAGTTATACTTTGGTAACACCACTATCACTATTAGTTACTACAGTTTGGCCCAGAATGCACTTGTAATCCGTGGTTTAATGGTCAATGAGTCAACATACTGATCGAAATGTCAAATGTTCGAGCCTCACCAGGGGTTATTTCTAGTTCGCCCAGAAAGCTGACACATGATATATAGTGACATAGGCGTCTCGTCACTCATTATAAATAGGTCAGTGGTACAGTACTTAACACACTGTACTCCGAATCCAGGGCTCACAGGTGGTTCGATCCCCAGTCTGACCCTAATAATGTTAACAGTCTTTCAGAGGGGACTATAAACTCCACAGTGTACCTTGTATAGGTGCTATACAATGGGCATGTAAAAGAACCAGGAATTTTTTTTGGAATTGGGGCGCATTCTGTATTTTGCACTAATTTCCAAAAAAAATGACTAAACTACTTTTAGTTTATAAACTTTATACACATTTATTTGAGCTCGATTGCGAAACAAGTTCTTATAGCTTATATTAATCACTCTCTGGAATCCATCGCCACGAGGGAGAGAGAACAGGCAACGTGGAATTTAAATGCCTTACCTAAGGGCACAATCGTAACGGCTCCAGTGGGGCTCGAACTCCGGGCATTTCGCACCTGAAGCTAACGCGTTACCATTGAGCTATCACGACTTATACAACGTATGACAAAGTTCATAGCTCTTGAAATAGTTCAATTTATAATATGCTATATATTGTAGCCTTCTGTTGTTCATTTGCCAGTTAGATGTACTTAGTACTAGTACTCATATAAATGCCACTTTATATCGTGCAAGCCCTGCTTTATCTGAAGTTTCGACTGAAGACGTATCTTAATAATTTATACAACTACTATCCAAATAATGGGTTCGCAAAGGAGGGAACGTGAAGTGGTGACGTAAAGTTATATTCCTGCTTAAAACAGTCTTAAACATTCTTTGATCCCCCGTCTGACCCTAATAAAATTAACAGTCTTTCAGATGGGACGTTAAACCGAGGTCTCGTGTCGGTGCATTACACCGTGCACGTAAAAGAACCAGATGAGACTCTGGAATGGGTCTCTGTCTGTATCATTGCACTATCCTCCAAAAATCTAAAATGACTAATCTCTTCAGGAGTCGTCGCTCATACGGGCAACCGTTAGCGACGATAAATAAAGCGTAAAACACACAATTTGTTGTGTGGGTTTAAACTTTGAACTTAAAGTCGCACGAACGATTTGGGTCATACAGCGATGACGTGTTGTATTATTGGTGGAGGGAGACCACGAGTGCTCCTTGGAGCAGTATTGCAGGTACGCATGCGCACCCGAGTAGAACCACCAATGTTCCACAAGCCAGCTGGATAGCTTCCTCACATCAAAAGATTCGACACCTCAATGGGATTCTAACCTACATCGGCGAGGGGCAAGTGATTTGAAGTCAACGACCGTAACCACTCGGCCACGGAGGTCCCCAGTAAATAATGTTGTTCTTTTACACGTAGTTAGTATGAATGTACATATTTGTTGGTGCCCCAACTATTTGTTGGATTTTAAATGTGCCTGAGTAATCTAAAAGCATGACCTAGTCCAGGTCTATATACTAATCCAAATTAAGTTATGTCCATATATCATCCCCAAGATAAAATATTTGCTCTCTGAACAGGGAACATACAACTCCCGTTTTTAGACAACATTCATATGCTATTATAAATTACAAAATGGAACTATTTTTATGGTGAAGAAATATTGTGATATTCGGCTACATATTTTCATTGCAGGAACGTAGCTTGAGACACATTTCTAGTTGAAGCGCTATCTTTCTCCCACGTTGGAATACTACATCACAATTGTGTTTACCATCTCATGTATCGGGACCATTATGTATCTGTTTAAATGTATTACGCTATATATCCTCATGTTGTACACTAAATGTACCTGAGTGAAATAAAATAATATGTCTGTCTGTCTGTATTGGCTAGTACATTGTGCATATCTTACGCACTATTATGACAACTAATTGTTTCCATAATTGATTTTAGAAACACTGCGATTGAATCGCATCGTCACCCAGAACGTGTTAATCGGTCATTACAAACCATTAGACTATTCCGAAACAAACGATACCGAGAGATTCCGACAGAGAACTCTGGTTGTATTGCCCATTGACAACTCGGACATACGTGAGGTGGAGGTGAACGTGCTGAAGGGTGTCACCGATGATATCTATGAGCACGTGTTTCTCGTGCGCAATGTCTCAAATTCTAATACTGAAGATATTGTAGATGGTTCCTTGTACGTAGATTTCGCAATGACGCCAGGAGTTAAGCGCATTGCAGCTGCAGGTATGATATGTCATGTCTAATGATCTATTAGTAATCACAGTCAGTTTAAAAAATCGGTGAAGGAACATTTTATGCAATCAGTATCAATCTAGTCCTTTTATCTGGTCATTATTTTTTTTTCATTTAATGTTTTATTTCCAATGTATTGAGTTTTAGTAAATACCTGTTCAATGTCAGGCAATTCCCTGTGATATTATATAAATATTCATGCACGCATGTGCTATGTTACTGTAATTCACTATGTGCAATAATTTGATTGACTAATGATATCATATGATTAATTCTAAGGACCACAATGGAAATAAGGAGAGCTTTGTTGCTCTTTTTTTGTGTTATCCTTGGTATTGATTATAATTATGTCATCTACTCTGTACGTTAATGCTCACATGTACTATGTTGACATTGATTTTGTATTTGTTCTATTCCATTAGTATATGTGTAGTTTGTTGAAAAACAACTTCTTTCACTTGATGTATCTAAATCAACGGGCTCTGATAATTTACATGCCAGATTCTTAAAGCTTTCTGCCAAAATCATTGCTGCAATTTTAACACAAATATTCAATTCTAGCATAAACTCCAACAAATTTCCCAAAGCATTTAAATTAGCCAAAGTTATACCCATTCACAAAAAAGGTGACAAATCAGATAAAAATAATTACAGACCTAGTCACAGGTTGTACTATAGGAGTACAATCGTGTTTTACCGTGAACGGCGTAGCTTAACATATAAAACTGCTTAAACATCGCGCATGCGTTTACCGCCTTTTAAATTCGTGTATCTTCGTTCTTTGTCATATGCAACGGAATTGAATCGGGGATATTCGACAATCTACGTCCGAGACGGAAATTAGAGATGTTTCCCGGGGCAATTTGCCGTGCACGTGTTTTGTCTCGTGAACACTTGTCAGTCTGTTAGTACGGTGTCCAATCGTTTTGTTTGTTGTATTTGTATGAATGAAAGATTGTATGAACGTGGATGAGAGCTTTGCATGGATTGGGTACTAATATATTTCTTCCCACAACTATACCTCCGTGCTTGGTCACAACCCAGGAGAACTCTTACGAGTAACATGTTAATGTTATAGAGAGATTATAATACAATAGTCTACCAATTTATATTGAGTAGTTACAGACAGACACTGTGGTAAGTTTTGTATTATATTAACATCGGTTTTCTACAGGTATATGTCTGGTTTTATGAAATGATTGAAATGTTTTATACTTTGTTTTTATATGCTCTTGTATGTATTTACTTATGTTTTAGGCCTTTTTCCATATACGGAAACTGTGAATAAAGAAATATAACGAACCTACGCCAGAGTGCCTATTTTATATTGGCCCCTGTTACATCAATATTACCTGTTATGTCATTGATTCTTGAGCGCCATGTCAGCCTTCACTTGAAACAATTTCTCGAGGAACATAATTTATTATATAATCGACAGTCTGGATTCCGTGAAAATCATTCATGTCAAACTTCCCGTACACGCTTACTGGATGACTGGATATCAGCAATTGATAAGAATGAAGTAGTGGCCACAGTCTTTCTGGATCTTTCCAAAGCCTTTGATCTGGTTGATCATTCTATCTTAATACGTACATTAGCTTATTATGGTCTTGCTGAATCATCACAAAATTTGTTTTCCTCGTACTTAGCTGACAGGTTCCAACAAACGAATGTTTCTGGTGCTCGTTCTGATGCTGGACCTGTTGTTTCTGGTGTTCCTCAGAGGTCTGTCTTAGGTCCCATTCTCTTTATAATTTACATCAATGACTCTTACCAGCACAGTTGCAGACATATTTGCTGACGATACAACTATATCTGCCTCCGATCAATCTCTTGACACTCTTACTACTTCTTTATCTACTGATTTGATAAATGTTCAACAGTGGTGTTTAGACAAGCGTATGATTCTCAATACTTCTAAGACCAAAATCATGTATATTTCCTCTAAATCAAAAGCTCATAGTATCAGTGAGTCTGCTCTTGAAGTGAAAGTGAACAACACCGTCATACATCCGAGTTCTGCTGAACGACTACTCGGAGTTATGATTGACAACACACTATTTTGGGATAAGCATACTGACAATGTTCTCAAAAAATGTAACTCTTATTTATATTTATTGTCTCGTATAAAAAGGTATCTTTCTATTCCCAATCGCAACCTCTTCTACACTGCTTACATATTGCCTCACTTAGAATTTTGTCGTGTGATTTGGGGTAACTGCAACTCATCTTTAGAAGATAAAATAGTTCGGTTACAAAAGAAAGCAGCTAGACTAATTCTAGATCAGGACTTTGACACTCCATCGCAATTATTATTCTCCCAACTAAAATGGATGACCTTTCCAGAACGAGTCATATATCAGAAGGCTATACAAATGTATAAAACATTACATGGAGCTGCTCCAGACTATTTAAAATCGTCCTTCACTTTTAATTCTGATATGCATCCTAGAATTCTTAGATCAACCTCAGAATATCAATTATACACACCAAGACCAAATTGTGAATTATTTCGTAATACATTTGAATTTGCAGGATCATCTATTTGGAATTCATTGCCTCACTCAGTTCAAAATGCTCCAACTATTCAACAGTTCAAAATTCTCTACTTAAGGTGGAACTATAACAATTCAAACTAATCGCGTACTTCTACTGTTATTATAAACGTGTATTGCCATTGCTATATTTATTAGAATCGGAAAATTGCTGTCTTTAAGTTGATTTCATACATATTTTGAAGATACCACTACAAGTCAAATCTGCACATTGTTAGATAGATCTAGTATCATTAATTGTCTCATTCCCATTTTCTACTCTGCTAGCCAATTCCATATATCATCATATTCCGTTACATATTAAATATAGTTTCTCTATTTTTCAGCCTTTACATTACTATATTATTCCAATGCGCAGTTCTCACTTATAGTGCTATCTTTTGATTGCATTTGATTGTATATATGTTGAGGGCCTCATGGTAGATTAACTGTTGTTAAATGAGTACTCTCGTTAAATAAAGTCTTTATTAGTATTATTATTATTATTATATATTTCGGGTTTTACGTCTGCATCAGTACCATTTATGGGCTCTATCGCCCGCGGGCAGTTTACCTAACAACACCTTTCCTGGGCAGGCTCCAGCGGTTAACCAGTACGGAGCTCGAACCCGTGTCCATCAGTGATGATAGGTTACAGTGGTATACAAGTCAGCGACCTTAAGCACTCGACCACGGAGGCGGACCATTATATATATATATTTGTTTTATGACATATATTCTATTTTTACCAGAATAAAACTATATATCTACATGTCGTGAGCATAATAATAACTCAAAGATTTATAGGAAATCTCTTTCTTTATGTTTTCAATTTATGTTATCGTAAAGCTAACAATCTCATAGCCAACCTATTGCAACCAATTGTGCAAGGTTCGTCATAGACCATGCTGCATTATTATAAATCATAGGCTAGATATTATATAAACACACATCGTCTGTATCTGAGCATGTTTTAAAATGATACCCATCATTATCAATGATTTCATATTGATTGGCACCCAGTCACAATCAGGACTTTCATATTGAACCACGCCAAGTCACTATCAAGGCTGTCATATTGAACAACGCCAAGTCACTATCAAGGCTGTCATATTGAACAACGCCAAGTCACTATCAAGGCTGTCATATTGAACAACGCCAAGTCACAATCACGACTTTCATATTGAACGACACCCAGTCACTATCAATGTTTTCATATTGAACGACACCCAGTCACTACCAATGTTTTCATATTGAACGACACCCAGTCACTACCAATGTTTTCATATTGAACAACACCCAGTCACTATCAATGCTTTCATATTGAATGACACCAAGTCACTATCAATGCTTTCATATTGAATGACACCAAGTCACTATCAATGCTTTCATATTGAATGACACCAAGTCACTATCAATGCTTTCATATTGAACGACACCCAGTCACTACCAATGTTTTCATATTGAACGACACCCAGTCACTATCAATGCCACACCCAGTCACTATCAATGCCACACCCAGTCACTATCAATGCCACACCCAGTCACTATCAATGTTTTCATATGGAACCGCCCACCTAACACTGGGAATAAGTCCCCCAGACATCCATAGTATGTGTGTGGGGGGGGGGGAATAACACACTTTCTGTATACCTATTTCTATATAATTATATACTAATATAAATCTTGCAAACGAAGCTCATCTCCTTTGCAGATCCAGCGACAAAGGGTGCAGGTGGTGTGAACGTAGAGGATAAGCCACCACCTCGACCTCCTAAACCAGCACACTTGTCACAACCAACACCAAGTAAGTATCTCAATCAAGTACTGCTTTACTTTATTTCTTGTGTGTGTTTTACGTTTATTTATCGTCGCTGCCGGTTGCCCATATGAGTGACGCCTCCTGAAGAGATTAGTCATTTTAGATTTTTGGAGGATAGTGCAATGATACAGACAGAGACCCATTTCAGAGTCTCCTCTGGTTCTTTTACGTGCACGGCGTACAGCACCGACACGAGACCTCGGTTTAACGTCCCACCTGAAAGACTGTTAATTTTATTAGGGTCAGACGGGGGATCGAACCTGCGATCACTGGATTACCAGTCCAGCGTGTTTCCACCGGACTACATATTCGTCTGTGACTTTATTTCACGCCATTTATTGCAAATCTATATAGGAAAGTGTGTATTAGACCGAATCGACATCGTGTATTTGAAGTAAATGTGGATCTACTTTACACGTGTATATATACTCAAGAGTGTGATATTCGGTCAATGAATCTCTAGGGACCGTGGGAAAGTCTTTTAAATTGATTTAGTGTCTGCTGTTCATGTGATAAAGAACATATGTGACTCGTTTTCATTTCATGAACTTTTATAAAACTTATCCACAATTAATAAAAACAATTCTAAACTCGTTCAATAAAAGTTTATCGTGATTAAATGAAAACTCGTCACAAATGATAAATTATCTATCAATTAGATATGCCGTATGGGCTTAATGTAATCTTTTGATATGGCAAACAACGGAAATAAAACAAGCATGCTGAAATATCAACGAGAAACTAGGCAAAACACAACCATATTATTGATATGTTCTTGTGGTCGCGACCAGAATACATTATTCTAGCCACACATATTTTTTATTTGATGGACATCCGACAAGTAATACACGCTTACCCATTGATTCATCTGAAATAGCCGGAACTATATTCTGCGGATTTATCTGAAGGGACACAAGTTTTACTTGTTGTTTTCTAGTCGTTTTACAATGTGTAATAACAGCTAGAACGTCCACTTAACCTCGTTAACGACAGTCGTGCTCTCGGGAAACACGCTGTCTGCAGCTTCAGGATCATGCTCGAGCAATACTTAATAAAACGTCGCTATCTACCCGGCACCGCCCTCTGACTTTACATATGTATGTATGTATGTTCCATTAATCTCAAAACCGTTCCATTAATATCAAAGCCCCTTGCGGGGACCTAGACATGTTTTCCTGCGCATGCTAAGCCGATCATAGCGGTTAACCAGTACTAAGCAATATGTGTGGGGTGCCTTGCTCAATTATACTACATACGTGGCCTGACTGAGTATCGAACCCCGGACCGTTCAATTCCAAATCCGACGCTCTACCATTGGACCTCGGACGCCACACGCATGCATATGATTAAGCTACTGTAACACATACGAAGAATACAAACTGTGATTCCTTTGTATATTTAGAGAAACCGATGATACAACCAAAGCCAGGACAACCCGCTCCGTACGACAATAAGGCTCCTCCTTTACTAGGTATGTCCTGTATTCCATATGTTCTCTACAAAGGTTAGATAGAGTAGTGGCTTATGACACATATTTGTGTTTTATTGTACGTTAAAGCAACATTACATCGCAAAAAGCAAATACATGTACAATGCATTGATGGATAGATATAAACACCGCACGATAATGACAACATTTTTATATTACTACCGTATTTCATATGCAAATTGACTATTTATATGCAAACGTTACCATTCAATTGTATAGACTACACAATAGTCAATTTGCATATGAAATAATAATATAAAAACACCGATAGCAAGTCAATGGACTCTTCCGATAATGTTGTCATTATCGTGCGGTGTTTATGCTACACATTCTTCCGAATACATTCGAAAACTAACATTGAATCATTAAACAGTGTTTTTGTGGTTTACAAACTTTCAGCATTTTAGTAAGAGTTCAGGTATAACGGTCACCCATGTTCCTGAATTGACGTTTGTTTGTCATTGGAGTCAATACCAATCGCGAGATAATGTCGTTTAGAGATAATTTAGCTAAGATTAGTCTACAAATAAATATGCATAGGCACAACTGTGAGATATAACGGTAAATCTGTACAATAAATTGTGTTATTCAGGATACACGAGCTGCATTACGCATGGATGTCGATCATATAATAATTTACATTATTTTGTTATGTCAACAAACCGCGTATACGACGTTTATTAGTTGAAATACTAATACACACTGCATTGTTTGAATAGAGAAGAAGAAAGCACAGTATGGAATAGTTAGCGACACGACGCCAGTTCACAAACAGCGACCCCCTGTACAAGAGGAGACAGACGAGGACAGTGATGCCGACTACGAGTTTGTGGAGCCAAATCCTGCATGTACGCTAGTGTATCTATACATGTCTACTCATTAAATATATTCACATACGGATCTGTAGTCCAGTTGTAAAAACCGAGGTCTCGTGTCGGATCTTTACACACTGCATGTAAAAGAACCAGAGGTGACTCTGGAATGGGTCTCTGTCTGTATCATTGCACTATCCTCCAAAATCTAAAATGACTAATCTCTTCAGGAGGCGTCGCTCATATGGGCAACCGGTAGCGACGATAAATAAACGTAAAACACACACATTGAATAAATTCTATTAAATAGTTTCCATGCACTGTTTCTCTCGGAAATAAGAATATGTCGGCCTTTTTCGCATTTTTATATTTGCATCTTTCTTTAGAATAGCCAGTGTCTGCCAGTTGGTGCTGATGTTTTATGTTTTCATGTGTGTGTAATATATATTTGTGTAAAATTCTATCCAGTGTATATTTGTGTAAAATTCTATCCAGTGTATATATGTGTAAGGTTCTATCCAGTGTATATTTGTGTAAGGCTCTATCCAGTATATATTTGTGTAAAGTTCTATCCAGTGTATATTTGTGTAAGGTTCTATCCAGTGTATATTTGTGTAAGGTTCTATCCAGTGTATATTTGTGTAAGGTTCAATCCAGTATATATTTGTGTAAAGTTCTATCCAGTATATATTTGTGTAAAGTTCTATCTAGTGTATATTTGTGTAAAGTTCTATCCAGTGTATATTTGTGTAAGGTTATATCCAGTGTATATTTGTGTAAGGTTATATCCAGTGTATATTTGTGTAAGGTTATATCCAGTGTATATTTGTGTAAGGTTATATCCAGTATATATTTGTGTACAGTTCTATCCAGTGTATATTTGTGTAAAGTTCTATCCAGTGTATATTTGTGTAAAGTTATATCCAGTGTATATTTGTGTAAAATTCTATCCAGTGTATATATGTGTAAGGTTCTATCCAGTGTATATTTGTGTAAGGCTCTATCCAGTATATATTTGTGTAAAGTTCTATCCAGTGTATATTTGTGTAAGGTTCTATCCAGTGTATATTTGTGTAAGGTTCTATCCAGTGTATATTTGTGTAAGGTTCTATCCAGTATATATTTGTGTAAAGTTCTATCCAGTATATATTTGTGTAAAGTTCTATCTAGTGTATATTTGTGTAAAGTTCTATCCAGTGTATATTTGTGTAAGGTTATATCCAGTGTATATTTGTGTAAGGTTATATCCAGTGTATATTTGTGTAAGGTTATATCCAGTGTATATTTGTGTAAGGTTATATCCAGTATATATTTGTGTACAGTTCTATCCAGTGTATATTTGTGTAACGTTCTATCCAGTGTATATTTGTGTAAAGTTATATCCAGTGTATATTTGTGTAAAGTTCTATCCAGTGTATATTTGTGTAACGTTCTATCCAGTGTATATTTGTGTAACGTTCTATCCAGTGTATATTTGTGTAATGTTCTATCCAGTGTATATTTGTGTAAGGTTCTATCCAGTGTATATTTGTGTAAGGTTCTATCCAGTGTATATGTGTGTATGGTTCTATCCAGTGTATATTTGTGTAACGTTCTATCCAGTGTATATTTGTGTAAGGTTCTATCCAGTGTATATTTGTGTACGGTTCTATCCAGTGTATATTTGTGTACGGTTCTATCCAGTGTATATTTGTGTACGGTTCTATCCAGTGTATATTTGTGTACGGTTCTATCCAGTGTATATTTGTTTAATGTTCTATCCAGTGTATATTTGTGTAAGGTTCTATCCAGTGTATATTTGTGTTATATGTGTATACTTATGTTATGTTGCATAGAAATATAGTCATTATATGTGTATACTTATGTTACGTTGCATAGAAATATAGTCGTTATATGTGTATACTTATGTTACGTTGCATAGAAATATAGTCATTATATGTGTATACTTATGTTACGTTGCATAGAAATATAGTCGTTATATGTGTATACTTATGTTATGTTGCATAGAAATATAGTCGTTTGTATACTTATGTTATGTTGCATAGAAATATAGTCGTTATATGTGTATACTTATGTTATGTTGCATAGAAATATAGTCATTATATGTGTATACTTATGTTACGTTGCATAGAAATATAGTCGTTATATGTATATACATATGTTATGTTGCATAGAAATATAGTCATTATATGTGTATACTTATGTTATGTTGCATAGAAATATAGTCGTTATATGTTATACAATTATGTTATGTTGCATAGAATTACATGTTTGTAGTGTATGTATATATATATACTGTATTTCCAATAGATAAGTACATGCCATGCTACACGTATTTCTTTTCAGCACCAGGAGAATGTGTAGATTTCAGTCTGGCAGACGTGAACTTCAACAGTCCTGGTAAATATTAGTTTAAACATATTTTATTCGGATCAAATACATATATAATATATACACACAATGTTTATACATTGGAACCGATATGGGTCGCGAAACAAGCTTAAAGCTTATATGAATCCCCTCCCATGTTGGAGTACGTTTAAATGGTACAAATTGTTTGGTGAATAGTAATGGCGAGTTTATATGTTCAGGTAAACATTGATAATATATACATATAACATATGGGGTAAACATTAGAATGCACCTCTGGGTTGAAACATTCCAAATATTGAACGTTGTGCATACAGTTCTTAAGATTTGTAAATGTGTATCAATAGTCAATTTAGAAGCCATGTTTCTTTATAATCAACCGTCGCTGCTTCTTTTGCAAGCGAGGGGAAATAAATAATCGTTGGTGCTCGATATATTAGTCGTGCCTACACATTAATAAAGGTTAGCTACACCCCTGTGTTACTAAGCATTATCCACAATTCTGTCCCGCCCCAGCGGCTGGGGGCAAAAGAAATTCACTGCTGCCTGGCTGGTGTGCAGGTTGGGTAAAACTCCCACGAAACCAGCCGACCGCGTTCCACCAAAAACATATTCTAAAATTTAAATTCAAATACATATCCTAAAACTAAATAAAGTCTTGAAAAATAAATATACCACAGAACTGAAATGTAAAACGCGTTAGAAAATATAAAAATATAACCATTAAAACTGAGAAATTAAATACAAGTTATTAAACTTATGTTTAAAATATCGTAATACTATACTGTTAGGATTTCAAACACACGAACAATAAAACTAAACAAAAACAAATGAACAAAACAAACGAACAAAACAAACTAGGTTTAACAAAAATATAAATAAATGATTTTAAATAAATTAAATCTATTTAGGTAAATATTTTTCCCTTCCCAAACCCTGCATGTATGTCTTTTCTCTCTATCCTTGCTATATCATATATTAACAATGCTCATTTGTTTACCATTTGTGCCTGTGGGTAGCGCACGGGACGAAGAGTGTAACATTCATCTGTATTTAATACCATTTGTGTTGTGTACGTTTCACATTTTCTATTCTCGTATCACTATGCACAATTTATACAAAATTGGGAACAAATTTTATCCCACTGTTTGATTATTTGAAATATTTTTCACACGGAATATCCACGTAACATCTTCCAACTAGTTCAGTACTCCAATGTATCATCTAACCGTACTCCAATGTATCATCTAACTAGTAGTATGTTTAGGCCTTCACCTAGCTTACGAAACATTTTGAAACAAATCGATTAACCCCTTGTCTGGAGGGATACAATATATAGATCATTTTACGTCTGTGATGGTTGGGGTGAAATCCCCTGATAAAACAGACGCCACCAGTTTGCCGTAGGTGGCGACCCGTAAACCGGAAATAGGGATTCTGGTAGTTGAGGGGGCTCAGGGATCTCCAGCTCCTAACACACTACTTCGACCCTGGCTTCGGATAGACGTGGCGTCTGGGTTGGGCCCGGGCCTAGACAATCGGCTAGTCGTGCCTTGCTCTGGAATCGAAAAACTTATCTGCCTATCTTTCTTACTATATATGTATCGTCGGATACAAACCGTGTGTTGACTACCTTTTTTCCTTTCTTAAAGTAGATTTTATGAGCGGCGGCTTAACGGGTTAATCGATGGATAGATAGGGGATCTGTGTGACTGTCCAGTTACTGGCAGGATCACAGTTTCCTCTACTATCAGTAGAGTATGACAGAAGAGTAGCATTAACGCTAGAGGTAGGAATACCACCTCTAAACTGCGTTCCCTGGTAGGACTCCGAGGCGGGTGGTGCCCTCTTATGTTGAACATCAAAACAATAACCATGGCTTCCCAAAATTCCCTAAAACGACCACGACCATCAGACGATTCAGAAATACCACTTAAAGCGTATCCAAAATTCTTCATTATTGAATCAGAAATGCATGAAAAAAAAATTGGCTCAATATCTCCATTTGTTATCGAAAAATCATTGGAAAGTTTAATTGGATCACCAAAATCTGTAAAAAAACTAAGAAACCAAACGTTACTTGTTGAAACTAAATCCAGATCACAAACTGAAAATATTTTAAAAATAAAACAAATATACGACATTGATGTTACTATAACGGACCACAGATCTCTAAACAGTTCCAAAGGTATAATCAAAGATCACATTTTAAAAGGAGTCTCGAACGAAGATATTGTTAAAAATTTAACTCCACAAGGCGTCACTCAAGCTAAAAGATTCATGTACAAAAAAGACGGCCAATTTTTTGAAACTAATACAATTTTATTAACCTTCAACAACACAGTTATTCCACCAAATCTGAAAATCTTTTATAGAATTATAAATGTCGAATTATATATACCAAATCCACTTCGATGTTTCAACTGCCAAAAATTTGGCCACCATGAAGACAACTGTAAAATTACAAAATACTCCATTTGTGAAATTTGTGGTATGGGTGAAAACGATCACCTTACCGCAAATTGCCCCAATCAATCAAAATGCGTAAACTGTAAAAAAGATCACATCTCAAAATCAAACAAATGCGAAACTTGGATAAAAGAAAAAGAAATCATGAAAATAAAGTGCTCACAAAATATCTCTTACTTCGAAGCAAGGAAAATTCAGGAAAATAAACCAGATATATCAGACTCTAAAATAGTTCAATCAGCAATAAATAAGCCAATAATGAAAAATGCATACACTCAAACTGAAATTATTACTGAAATTATTACCGAAAAATCCGAAGCCAAAAACAGTTCCAATGACAAAACAAAAACTCACTTAACTTCTCAATCCTCATCCCAATCAACATCTCGTAAATCCCGATCAACATCTGTTATTAAATCAAACTCATCACAGAGTAAAACGAACCAACAAAAAAAAACAAATAAACCAAATGGACCTAGCAACCTGAAACAAAACTCAGATAGACCACCGAAGGGATCAGTGGATCCCATAAAACAATCGAATAAATTCTCTTCATTAGAACATGAAGACATGGAGCTGGTACCAGATCCACCTCCAAACACTAAAATGTAATCTTTTTATGTACCATTTTTTAATCTTCTCTCCGTAAATAATGGATAAGAATAATACAATAATACAATGGAACTGTCGGGGACTAAAAGCAAACTATAATGAGATTTTAATACTTATATCTATGCTTTCACCAAATATCCTTTGTTTGCAAGAAACTTTCCTAAAATCGACTGACAATATATATTTTAAAGATTTTATCATGTTTAATTTTATAAATAATGATTGTCAAAAGGCATCTGGTGGATCATCCATTCTCATAAAAAAGACTGTTCCACATAGTAAAATAGACTTGACTACAAATTTACAGGCCATTGCTGCCAAGGTTACACTTTCAAAAACATTTACAATTTGTTCCATTTATATACCTCCAAACTCGCCATTAAAACAAAATGATTTAGAGAATCTTGTTGAACAATTGCCTCACCCTTTTATGTTAGTTGGAGATTTCAATGGACATAGTAAACTATGGGGATGTACAAATATCAATAATAAAGGAAAAATAATAGAAGACTTTATAACTGAAAATGATCTTTGTCTATTAAATGATAACAAATTGACATACCTTCATCCTGCCACAGGACATTTTTCTGCTTTAGATTTATGTATATGTCATCCAAACATTTTCTTAGATTTTGAATGGTCCGTACATGATGACCTACATGGAAGTGACCACTTCCCAATCGTAATCACAGAAATAAACAAATCAAAAGATGAATTTTACCCACAATGGAATCTACAAAAAGCTAATTGGGAAAAATTCCAAATTTTATGCAGAGAACATTTGATATTGGAAAAGATTGGGACCGAGGATCAAATCACCTCGTTTTCGAATTCACTTTTAAAAATTTCAACGGAATGCATTCCGAAATCCTCTACATCTTCTAAAAGAATTAGACCATGGTTTAATGACGATTGTAAAAATGTTATAAATAAACGAAAGAATGCATTGCGTAAATTTAATAAAACTCCCAAAAAAGCAAATCTCTTAAACACACAAATTACACGAGCAAAAGCTCGAAGAACTATAAAAAATGCAAAAAGCACTTCATGGCAAAAATATGTATCTACTATAAACTCTAATACATCAATGAAAAGGGTTTGGAATATGGTAGCAAAAATAAATGGCAAGAGGAAAAGCTCAAAAATTGTTCATCTAAATACATCTAATAATAGAACCCATTTAACAAAAAAAGACATATCCAATGTTTTAGGTGAAAACTTTCAAAACAACTTTTCAACATTAAACTATAATGAGAAGTTTCAGATATTTAAAACTGAGAAAGAGAAAGAAAAAATTGATTTTCATTCTAGAAATGAAGAAAAATATAATCTACCATTCAATATGTCAGAACTCGAAACTGCTCTACAAAGAACAAAAGAAACGGCCACAGGTCCAGATCAAATCCAGTATCAAATTATAAAACATTTACCAAATAATGCAATGATAACTCTTTTAGATATTTTTAATATGACGTGGGAAAGTGAGAACTTTCCCAAAGAATGGAGTGAAGCCATAATCATTCCTATTCCCAAACCAGGAAAAGATCATACAAATCCCACAAATTATCGTCCCATCGCACTAACTAGTTGTCTATGTAAAACCATGGAGAGAATGATTAACGATAGACTTGTTTGGTTCTTGGAATCAAACAGTTTGATTACGAGTTACCAAACGGGTTTTCGGAAAAATAAATGTACAACTGATCATCTAGTAAGACTAGAAAATTATATTCGTAATGCCTTCATCAAAAAAGAACATTTGGTAGCAGTTTTTTTCGATTTAGAAAAGGCATATGATACCACATGGAAATATGGTATTCTCAAAGATTTACACGATTTTGGTCTGAAAGGCCACTTGCCCAATTTTATTGCCAATTTTTTATCAAATAGAAATTTTAAAGTAAGAATTGGCTCAACGCTCTCCGATACATACAAACACGAGCAAGGGGTGCCTCAAGGTAGTATTTTATCCCCAACACTTTTTAATATTAAAATAAATAGCATTGTGAAATGTTTAAACGAAACAGATTGCTCCTTATATGTAGATGATTTTGTAATGTTCTACAAATCTAAAAATATGGAAACCATTGAACAAAAACTACAACAATGTCTAAATAAACTTGAAGATTGGGCAAACAAAAATGGTTTCAAATTCTCTAAAATTAAAACTCAATGCGTACATTTCTGTCAATTGAGAGGATTACATCCAGATCCAAATTTAAAAATTTACGGTTCACAAATTCCTGTAGTAGAAGAAGTAAAATTACTAGGACTTATATTTGACAAAAAATTAACATTCATACCTCATATAAATTATCTACGGACGAAATGTCTAAAAGCTCTAAATATTTTGAAGGTGCTCTACAATACAAATTGGGGAAGCGATTGTCCAGTTCTTATAAATCTATACAGATCACTTATCCGTTCCAAACTGGATTACGGATCCATTGTGTATGGATCGGCGAGAAAATCCTACTTGAAAAAGTTAGATACAATACATCATCAAGGTCTACGACTGGCTCTAGGAGCTTTTCGCACATCTCCCGTAGAAAGCTTATATGCTGAAACAAATGAACCCTCTTTATACATACTGAGAGAGAAACTCTCGTTACAATATACAACCAAACTAGCTGCAAATCCCAAAAATCCTGCATTCAATTGCGTTTTCGAGCCTAAAAACAAAATAGTTTACGGAAACTCTCCATCCGCCATAAAACCACTAGGTCTCCGTATTAAACCATTATTAGTAGAAGCAAAAATAGATACAACAATTATACAAGAAAACAAGTTGCTAAATAAAGAACCGTGGACTTTGACTACCCAAACATTATTTTAGATCTTCATTTGTATGAGAATAAGAAAAGTGAAACTAGTCCAGATATTTTTAAAACAAAATTTTTAGAAATAAAATCTAAATATAAAGATTATATATCCATCTACACAGATGGCTCAAAAGGACTTGAAAAGGTTGCATGTGCAGCAGTTACCCATACTAAATCAAGTACTGTAAGATTACCTGATGACAGTTCAATTTTCTCTGCAGAAACACAAGCTATCGACCTAGCTCTTTCCCTTATTACTGTTAACGAAAACGACAAATTTATTATATTTTCCGACTCTTTGTCGGTTTTAACATCTCTCAAACAACCAAACCATTCCAACCCCCTAATTCAACAAATCTTTAAAAGATAAATATCTATTAGCTCCTCAAAAACTGTTGTTTTTTGTTGGATTCCCAGTCATATAAACATACGAGGAAATGATGAAGCTGATTTTCTAACAAAGTCTGCTTTAGACTTGCCAATAACAAACTCTAAAATACCGCATACGGATTTAAAATCCAATATTAGGAAATATGTGATAGTAATGTCAAATAACTTGGGACAAACAAGTTGGAAATAAGTTACATGAAATTAAAACCATATTTTCAAGTACATATCGTACAAAACTAAACCGAAAAGAACAAGTTCGTTTGACTCGGTGTCGTATTGGACACACTTGGATTACACATTCTTATATTTAATATGCAGCCAGAAGAAACAACCCATACTGTATTCCTGTGTATGAGATATTCACAGTGAGCACTTTTGGCTCCACTGGACACCTCAATTTTACACAACAGGAATGGCTCGTTAATACAAATAGTATACAAGAATTATTCGATTCAGTACTGCCAAGTACAATATTAGGTTTTTTAAAAGAAACTCACCTTATAAATAGATTATAATGCAACTTATTGTGATTATCAAGTATATATATTTAAAATGTAACCTTTTAACATAGATCACGTTTTTTAAACAATTTTTATTTTTACAAATGTTTTCGACGCCACATGACCTTATTAGGTTGAGGCGTCGGTAAATAAGATATCGTCAAGATATCCATTAAATAAAATAAATTTCTTTATAATCAACCGTCGCTGCTTCTTTTGCAAGCGAGGGGAAATATATAATCGTTGGTGCTCGATATATTAGTCGTGCCTACACATTAATAAAGGTTAGCTACACCCCTGTGTTACTAAGCATTATCCACAATTCAACTCTATTGTGTTTTACGT
>CM026397.1:61805732-61840087 GCA_014843695.1 Archivesica marissinica | reverse complement strand
AGGAATCACAGTTTGTATTCTTTGTATGTGTTACAGTAGCTTAATCATATGCATGCGTGTGGCATCCGAGGTCCAATGGTAGAGCGTCATATTTGGAATTGAACGGTCCGGGGTTCGATACTCAGTCAGGCCACGTATGTAGTATAATTGAGCAAGGCACCCCACACATATTGCTTAGTACTGGTTAACCGCTATGATCGGCTTAGCATGCGCAGGAAAACATGTCTAGGTCCCCGCAAGGGGCTTTGATATTAATGGAACGGTTTTGAGATTAATGGAACATACATACATACATATGTAAAGTCAGAGGGCGGTGCCGGGTAGATAGCGACGTTTTATTAAGTATAGCTCGAGCATGATCCTGAAGCTGCAGACAGCGTGTTTCCCGAGAGCACGACTGTCGTTAACGAGGTTAAGTGGACGTTCTAGCTGTTATTACACATTGTAAAACGACTAGAAAACAACAAGTAAAACTGGTGTCCCTTCAGATAAATCCGCAGAATATAGTTCCGGCTATTTCAGATGAATCAATGGGTAATTGTGTATTATTTGTCGGATGTCCATCAAATAAAAAATATGTGTGGCTAGAATAATGTATTCTGGTCGCGACCACAAGAACATATCAATAATATGGTTGTGTTTTGCCTAGTTTCTCGTTGATATTTCAGCATGCTTGTTTTATTTCCGTTGTTTGCCATATCAAAAGATTACATTAAGCCCATACGGCATATCTAATTGATAGATAATTTATCATTTGTGACGAGTTTTCATTTAATCACGATAAACTTTTATTGAACGAGTTTAGAATTGTTTTTATTAATTGTGGATAAGTTTTATAAAAGTTCATGAAATGAAAACGAGTCACATATGTTCTTTATCACATGAACAGCAGACACTAAATCAATTTAAAAGACTTTCCCATGGTCCCTAGAGATTCATTGACCGAATATCACACTCTTGAGTCTATATACACGTGTAAAGTAGATCCAAATTTACTTCAAATACATGACATCGATTCGGTCTAATACACAATTTCCTATATAGATTTGCAATAATTGGCGAGAAATAAAGTCACAGACGGATATGTAGTCCAGTGGTAACACGCTGGACTGGTAATCCAGTGATCGCAGGTTCGATCCCCCGTCTGACCCTAATAAAATTAACAGTCTTTCAGGTGGGACGTTAAACCGAGGTCTCGTGTCGGTGCTGTACACCGTGCACGTAAAAGAACCAGAGGAGACTCTGGAATGGGTCTATGTCTGTATCATTGCACTATCCTCCAACAATCTAAAATGACTAATCTCTTCAGGAGGCGTCGCTCATATGGGCAACCGGCAGCGACGATAAATAAACGTAAAACACACACAAGAAATAAAGTAAAGCAGTACTTGATTGAGATACTTACTTGGTGTTGGTTGTGACAAGTGTGCTTGTTTAGGAGGTCGAGGTGGTGGCTTATCCTCTACGTTCACACCACCTGCACCCTTTGTCGCTGGATCTGCAAATGAGATGAGCTTCGTTTGCAAGATTTATATTAGTATATAATTATATAGAAATAGGTATACAGAAAGTGTGTTATTTCCCACCCCCCCCCACACACATACTATGGATGTCTGAGGGACTTATTCCCAGTGTTAGGTGGGCGGTTCAATATGAAAACATTGATAGTGACTGGGTGTGGCATTGATAGTGACTGGGTGTGGCATTGATAGTGACTGGGTGTGGCATTGATAGTGACTGGGTGTCGTTCAATATGAAAGTCTTGATAGTGACTGGGTGTCGTTCAATATGAAAACATTGATAGTGACTGGGTGTCGTTCAATCTGAAAGTCTTGGTAGTGACTGGGTGTCGTTCAATATGAAAGCATTGATAGTGACTGGGTGTCATTCAATATGAAAACATTGATAGTGACTGGGTGTCGTTCAATATGAAAACATTGATAGTGACTGGGTGTCGTTCAATATGAAAGCATTGATAGTGACTGGGTGTCGTTCAATATGAAAGTCTTGATAGTGACTGGGTGTCGTTCAATATGAAAGCATTGATAGTGACTGGGTGTCGTTCAATATGAAAGCATTGATAGTGACTGGGTGTCGTTCAATATGAAAGCATTGATAGTGACTGGGTGTCGTTCAATATGAAAGCATTGATAGTGACTGGGTGTCGTTCAATATGAAAGCATTGATAGTGACTGGGTGTCGTTCAATATGAAACATTGATAGTGACTGGGTGTCGTTCAATATGAAAGCATTGATAGTGACTGGGTGTCGTTCAATATGAAAACATTGATAGTGACTGGGTGTCGTTCAATATGAAAGTCTTGATAGTGACTGGGTGTCGTTCAATATGAAAGCATTGATAGTGACTGGGTGTCATTCAATATGAAAACATTGATAGTGACTGGGTGTCGTTCAATATGAAAACATTGATAGTGACTGGGTGTCGTTCAATATGAAAGCATTGATAGTGACTGGGTGTCGTTCAATATGAAAGCATTGATAGTGACTGGGTGTCGTTCAATATGAAAGCATTGATAGTGACTGGGTGTCGTTCAATATGAAAGCATTGATAGTGACTGGGTGTCGTTCAATATGAAAGCATTGATAGTGACTGGGTGTCGTTCAATATGAAAGCATTGATAGTGACTGGGTGTCATTCAATATGAAAGCATTGATAGTGACTGGGTGTCGTTCAATATGAAAGCATTGATAGTGACTGGGTGTCGTTCAATATGAAAGCATTGATAGTGACTGGGTGTCGTTCAATATGAAAGCATTGATAGTGACTGGGTGTCGTTCAATATGAAAGCATTGATAGTGACTGGGTGTCGTTCAATATGAAAGATTGATAGTGACTGGGTGTCGTTCAATATGAAAGCATTGATAGTGACTGGGTGTCGTTCAATATGAAAACATTGATAGTGACTGGGTGTCGTTCAATATGAACATTGATAGTGACTGGGTGTCGTTCAATATGAAAGCATTGATAGTGACTGGGTGTCATTCAATATGAAAACATTGATAGTGACTGGGTGTCGTTCAATATGAAAGTCTTGATATGACTGGGTGTCATTCAATATGAAAGCATTGATAGTGACTGGGTGTCGTTCAATATGAAAACATTGATAGTGACTGGGTGTCGTTCAATATGAAAACATTGATAGTGACTGGGTGTCATTCAATATGAAAGCATTGATAGTGACTGGGTGTCATTCAATATGAAAACATTGATAGTGACTGGGTGTCGTTCAATATGAAAGTCTTGATAGTGACTGGGTGTCATTCAATATGAAAGCATTGATAGTGACTGGGTGTCGTTCAATATGAAAGCATTGATAGTGACTGGGTGTCGTTCAATATGAAAACATTGATAGTGACTGGGTGTCATTCAATATGAAAGCATTGATAGTGACTGGGTGTCATTCAATATGAAAACATTGATAGTGACTGGGTGTCGTTCAATATGAAAGTCTTGATAGTGACTGGGTGTCATTCAATATGAAAGCATTGATAGTGACTGGGTGTCGTTCAATATGAAAACATTGATAGTGACTGGGTGTCGTTCAATATGAAAGTCTTGATATTGACTGGGTGTCGTTCAATATGAAAGCATTGATAGTGACTGGGTGTCGTTCGATATGAAAGCATTGCTAGTGACTGGGTGTCATTCAATATGAAAGCATTGATAGTGACTGGGTGTCGTTCAATATGAAATCATTGATAGTGACTGGGTGTCGTTCAATATGAAAGTCTTGATAGTGACTGGGTGTCGTTCAATATGAAAGCATTGATAGTGACTGGGTGTCGTTCAATGTGACAGCATTGATAGTGACTGGGTGTCGTTCAATATGAAAGCATTGATAGTGACTGGGTGTCGTTCAATATGACAGCATTGATAGTGACTGGGTGTCGTTCAATATGACAGCATTGATAGTGACTGGGTGTCGTTCAATATGACAGCATTGATAGTGACTGGGTGTCGTTCAATATGACAGCATTGATAGTGACTGGGTGTCGTTCAATATGAAAGTTTTGATAGTGACTGGGTGTCGTTCAATATGAAAGTCTTGATTGACTGGGTGTCGTTCAATATGAAAGCATTGAAAGTGACTGGGCGTCGTTCAATATGAAATCATTGATAGTGACTGGGTGTCGTTCAATATGAAAGTCTTGATAGTGACTGGGTGTCGTTCAATATGAAAGCATTGGTAGTGACTGGGTGTCGTTCAATGTGACAGCATTGATAGTGACTGGGTGTCATTCCATATGAAAGCATTGATAGTGACTGGGTGTCATTCAATATGAAAACATTGATAGTGACTGGGTGTCGTTCGATATGAAAGTCTTGATAGTGACTGGGTGTCATTCAATATGAAAGCATTGATAGTGACTGGGTGTCGTTCAATATGAAAGCATTGATAGTGACTGGGTGTCGTTCAATATGAAAGCATTGATAGTGACTGGGTGTCGTTCAATATGAAAGCATTGATAGTGACTGGGTGTCATTCAATATGAAAGTTGATAGTGACGCATTGTAGTGACTGGGTGTCATTCAATATGAAAGCATTGATAGTGACTGGGTGTCGTTCAATATGAAATCATTGATAGTGACTGGGTGTCGTTCAATATGAAAGTCTTGATAGTGACTGGGTGTCGTTCAATATGAAAGCATTGATAGTGACTGGGTGTCGTTCAATATGACAGCATTGATAGTGACTGGGTGTCGTTCAATATGACAGCATTGATAGTGACTGGGTGTCGTTCAATATGAAAGCATTGATAGTGACTGGGTGTCGTTCAATATGAAAGCATTGATAGTGACTGGGTGTCGTTCAATATGAAAGCATTGATAGTGACTGGGTGTCGTTCAATATGAAAGTCTTGATAGTGACTGGGTGTCGTTCAATATGAAAGCATTGATAGTGACTGGGTGTCGTTCAATATGAAAGCATTGATAGTGACTGGGTGTCGTTCAATATGAAAGCATTGATAGTGACTGGGTGTCGTTCAATATGAAAGCATTGATAGTGACTGGGTGTCGTTCAATATGAAAGCATTGATAGTGACTGGGTGTCGTTCAATATGAAAGCATTGATAGTGACTGGGTGTCGTTCAATATGAAAGCATTGATAGTGACTGGGTGTCGTTCAATATGAAAGCATTGATAGTGACTGGGTGTCGTTCAATATGAAAGCATTGATAGTGACTGGGTGTCGTTCAATATGAAAACATTGATAGTGACTGGGTGTCATTCAATATGAAAGCATTGATAGTGACTGGGTGTCATTCAATATGAAAACATTGATAGTGACTGGGTGTCGTTCAATATGAAAGTCTTGATAGTGACTGGGTGTCATTCAATATGAAAGCATTGATAGTGACTGGGTGTCGTTCAATATGAAAGCATTGATAGTGACTGGGTGTCGTTCAATATGAAAGCATTGATAGTGACTGGGTGTCATTCAATATGAAAGCATTGATAGTGACTGGGTGTCGTTCAATATGAAAGCATTGATAGTGACTGGGTGTCGTTCAATATGAAAGCATTGATAGTGACTGGGTGTCGTTCAATATGAAAGCATTGATAGTGACTGGGTGTCGTTCAATATGAAAGCATTGATAGTGACTGGGTGTCGTTCAATATGAAAGCATTGATAGTGACTGGGTGTCGTTCAATATGAAAGCATTGATAGTGACTGGGTGTCGTTCAATATGAAAGCATTGATAGTGACTGGGTGTCGTTCAATATGAAAGCATTGATAGTGACTGGGTGTCGTTCAATATGAAAACATTGATAGTGACTGGGTGTCGTTCAATATGAAAGTCTTGATAGTGACTGGGTGTCGTTCAATATGAAAGCATTGATAGTGACTGGGTGTCATTCAATATGAAAGCATTGATAGTGACTGGGTGTCGTTCAATATGAAAGCATTGATAGTGACTGGGTGTCGTTCAATATGAAAGCATTGATAGTGACTGGGTGTCGTTCAATATGAAAGCATTGATAGTGACTGGGTGTCGTTCAATATGAAAGCATTGATAGTGACTGGGTGTCGTTCAATATGAAAGCATTGATAGTGACTGGGTGTCGTTCAATATGAAAGCATTGATAGTGACTGGGTGTCGTTCAATATGAAAACATTGATAGTGACTGGGTGTCATTCAATATGAAAGCATTGATAGTGACTGGGTGTCATTCAATATGAAAACATTGATAGTGACTGGGTGTCGTTCAATATGAAAGTCTTGATAGTGACTGGGTGTCATTCAATATGAAAGCATTGATAGTGACTGGGTGTCGTTCAATATGAAAGCATTGATAGTGACTGGGTGTCGTTCAATATGAAAACATTGATAGTGACTGGGTGTCATTCAATATGAAAGCATTGATAGTGACTGGGTGTCATTCAATATGAAAACATTGATAGTGACTGGGTGTCGTTCAATATGAAAGTCTTGATAGTGACTGGGTGTCATTCAATATGAAAGCATTGATAGTGACTGGGTGTCGTTCAATATGAAAACATTGATAGTGACTGGGTGTCGTTCAATATGAAAGTCTTGATAGTGACTGGGTGTCGTTCAATATGAAAGCATTGATAGTGACTGGGTGTCGTTCGATATGAAAGCATTGCTAGTGACTGGGTGTCATTCAATATGAAAGCATTGATAGTGACTGGGTGTCGTTCAATATGAAATCATTGATAGTGACTGGGTGTCGTTCAATATGAAAGTCTTGATAGTGACTGGGTGTCGTTCAATATGAAAGCATTGATAGTGACTGGGTGTCGTTCAATGTGACAGCATTGATAGTGACTGGGTGTCGTTCAATATGAAAGCATTGATAGTGACTGGGTGTCGTTCAATATGACAGCATTGATAGTGACTGGGTGTCGTTCAATATGACAGCATTGATAGTGACTGGGTGTCGTTCAATATGACAGCATTGATAGTGACTGGGTGTCGTTCAATATGACAGCATTGATAGTGACTGGGTGTCGTTCAATATGAAAGTTTTGATAGTGACTGGGTGTCGTTCAATATGAAAGTCTTGATAGTGACTGGGTGTCGTTCAATATGAAAGCATTGAAAGTGACTGGGCGTCGTTCAATATGAAATCATTGATAGTGACTGGGTGTCGTTCAATATGAAAGTCTTGATAGTGACTGGGTGTCGTTCAATATGAAAGCATTGGTAGTGACTGGGTGTCGTTCAATGTGACAGCATTGATAGTGACTGGGTGTCATTCCATATGAAAGCATTGATAGTGACTGGGTGTCATTCAATATGAAAACATTGATAGTGACTGGGTGTCGTTCGATATGAAAGTCTTGATATTGACTGGGTGTCATTCAATATGAAAGCATTGATAGTGACTGGGTGTCGTTCAATATGAAAGCATTGATAGTGACTGGGTGTCGTTCAATATGAAAGCATTGATAGTGACTGGGTGTCGTTCAATATGAAAGCATTGATAGTGACTGGGTGTCATTCAATATGAAAGTTGATAGTGACTGGGTGTGCATGTAGTGACTGGGTGTCATTCAATATGAAAGCATTGATAGTGACTGGGTGTCGTTCAATATGAAATCATTGATAGTGACTGGGTGTCGTTCAATATGAAAGTCTTGATAGTGACTGGGTGTCGTTCAATATGAAAGTCTTGATAGTGACTGGGTGTCGTTCAATATGACAGCATTGATAGTGACTGGGTGTCGTTCAATATGACAGCATTGATAGTGACTGGGTGTCGTTCAATATGACAGCATTGATAGTGACTGGGTGTCGTTCAATATGACAGCATTGATAGTGACTGGGTGTCGTTCAATATGAAAGCATTGATAGTGACTGGGTGTCGTTCAATATGAAAGTCTTGATAGTGACTGGGTGTCGTTCAATATGAAAGCATTGATAGTGACTGGGTGTCGTTCAATGTGACAGCATTGATAGACTGGGTGTCGTTCAATATGAACATTAGTGACTGGGTGTCGTTCAATATGACAGCATTGATAGTGACTGGGTGTCGTTCAATATGAAAACATTGATAGTGACTGGGTGTCGTTCAATATGAAAGCATTGATAGTGACTGGGTGTCATTCAATATGAAAACATTGATAGTGACTGGGTGTCGTTCAATATGAAAGCATTGATAGTGACTGGGTGTCATTCAATATGAAAGCATTGATAGTGACTGGGTGTCGTTCAATATGAAAGCATTGATAGTGACTGGGTGTCGTTCAATATGAAAGTATTGATAGTGACTGGGTGTCGTTCAATATGAAAGCATTGATAGTGACTGGGTGTCGTTCAATATGAAAGCATTGATAGTGACTGGGTGTCATTCAATATGAAAGCATTGATAGTGACTGGGTGTCGTTCAATATGAAAGCATTGATAGTGACTGGGTGTCGTTCAATATGAAAGCATTGATAGTGACTGGGTGTCGTTCAATATGAAAGCATTGATAGTGACTGGGTGTCGTTCAATGTGACAGCATTGATAGTGACTGGGTGTCGTTCAATATGAAAGCATTGATAGTGACTGGGTGTCGTTCAATATGACAGCATTGATAGTGACTGGGTGTCGTTCAATATGACAGCATTGATAGTGACTGGGTGTCGTTCAATATGACAGCATTGATAGTGACTGGGTGTCGTTCAATATGACAGCATTGATAGTGACTGGGTGTCGTTCAATATGAAAGTTTTGATAGTGACTGGGTGTCGTTCAATATGAAAGTCTTGATAGTGACTGGGTGTCGTTCAATATGAAAGCATTGAAAGTGACTGGGTGTCGTTCAATATGAAATCATTGATAGTGACTGGGTGTCGTTCAATATGAAAGTCTTGATAGTGACTGGGTGTCGTTCAATATGAAAGCATTGGTAGTGACTGGGTGTCGTTCAATGTGACAGCATTGATAGTGACTGGGTGTCATTCCATATGAAAGCATTGATAGTGACTGGGTGTCATTCAATATGAAAACATTGATAGTGACTGGGTGTCGTTCGATATGAAAGTCTTGATATTGACTGGGTGTCATTCAATATGAAAGCATTGATAGTGACTGGGTGTCGTTCAATATGAAAGCATTGATAGTGACTGGGTGTCGTTCAATATGAAAGCATTGATAGTGACTGGGTGTCGTTCAATATGAAAGCATTGATAGTGACTGGGTGTCATTCAATATGAAAGTCTTGATAGTGACTGGGTGTCGCATTGCTAGTGACTGGGTGTCATTCAATATGAAAGCATTGATAGTGACTGGATGTCGTTCAATATGAAATCATTGATAGTGACTGGGTGTCGTTCAATATGAAAGTCTTGATAGTGACTGGGTGTCGTTCAATATGAAAGTCTTGATAGTGACTGGGTGTCGTTCAATATGACAGCATTGATAGTGACTGGGTGTCGTTCAATGTGACAGCATTGATAGTGACTCGGTGTCGTTCAATATGACAGCATTGATAGTGACTGGGTGTCGTTCAATATGACAGCATTGATAGTGACTGGGTGTCGTTCAATATGAAAGTTTTGATAGTGACTGGGTGTCGTTCAATATGAAAGTCTTGATAGTGACTGGGTGTCGTTCAATATGAAAGCATTGGTAGTGACTGGGTGTCGTTCAATGTGACAGCATTGATAACGACTGGGTGTCGTTCAATATGACAGCATTGATAGTGACTGGGTGTCGTTCAATATGACAGCATTGATAGTGACTGGGTGTCGTTCAATATGACAGCATTGGTAGTGACTGGGTGTCGTTCAATGTGACAGCATTGGTAGTGACTGGGTGTCGTTCAATATGAAAACATTGATAGTGACTGGGTGTCGTTCGATATGAAAGTCTTGATAGTGACTGGGTGTCGTTCAATATGAAAGCATTGATAGTGACTGGGTGTCGTTCAATATGAAAGTCTTGATAGTGACTGGGTGTCGTTCAATATGAAAGCATTGATAGTGACTGGGTGTCGTTCAATATGAAAACATTGATAGTGACTGGGTGTCGTTCGATATGAAAGTCTTGATAGTGACTGGGTGTCATTCAATATGAAAACATTGATAGTGACTCGGTGTCATTCCATATGAAAGCATTGATAGTGACTGGGCGTCATTCAATATGAAAGCATTGATAGTGACTGGGTGTCATTCAATATGAAAACATTGATAGTGACTGGGTGTCGTTCAATATGAAAGCATTGATAGTGACTGGGTGTCATTCAATAGGAAAACATTGATAATGACTGGGTGTCGTTCAATATGAAAGTCTTGATATTGACTGGGTGTCATTCAATATGAAACCATTGCTAGTGACTGGGTGTCGTTCGATATGAAAACATTGATAGTGACTGGGTGTCGTTCAATATGAAAGTCTTGATATTGACTGGGTGTCATTCAATATGAAAGCATTGATAGTGACTGGGTGTCGTTCGATATGAAAGCATTGCTAGTGACTGGGTGTCATTCAATATGAAAGCATTGATAGTGACTGGGTGTCGTTCAATATGAAATCATTGATAGTGACTGGGTGTCGTTCAATATGAAAGTCTTGATAGTGACTGGGTGTCGTTCAATATGAAAGCATTGATAGAGACTGGGTGTCGTTCTATGTGACAGCATTGATAGCGACTGGGTGTCGTTCAATATGAAAGCATTGATAGTGACTGGGTGTCGTTCAATATGACAGCATTGATAGTGACTGGGTGTCGTTCAATATGACAGCATTGATAGTGACTGGGTGTCGTTCAATATGACAGCATTGATAGTGACTGGGTGTCGTTCAATATGACAGCATTGATAGTGACTGGGTGTCGTTCAATATGACAGCATTGATAGTGACTGGGTGTCGTTCAATATGACAGCATTGATAGTGACTGGGTGTCGTTCAATATGAAAGTTTTGATAGTGACTGGGTGTCGTTCAATATGAAAGTTTTGATAGTGACTGGGTGTCGTTCAATATGAAAGCATTGAAAGTGACTGGGCGTCGTTCAATATGAAATCATTGAGAGTGACTGGGTGTCGTTCAATATGAAAGTCTTGATAGTGACTGGGTATCGTTCAATATGAAAGCATTGGTAGTGACTGGGTGTCGTTCAATGTGACAGCATTGATAGTGACTGGGTGTCATTCCATATGAAAGCATTGATAGTGACTGGGTGTCATTCAATATGAAAACATTGATAGTGATTGGGTGTCGTTCGATATGAAAGTCTTGATATTGACTGGGTGTCATTCAATATGACAGCATTGATAGTGACTGGGTGTAGTTCAATATGAAAGCATTGATAGTGACTGGGTGTCGTTCAATACGAAAGCATTGATAGTGACTGGGTGTCATTCAATCTGAAAGCATTGATAGTGACTGGGTGTTGTTCAATATGAAAGCATTGATAGTGACTGGGTGTCGTTCAATATGAAATCATTGATAGTGACTGGGTGTCGTTCAATATGAAAGTCTTGATAGTGACTGGGTGTCGTTCAATATGAAAGTCTTGATAGTGACTGGGTGTCGTGACTGGATAGAACTTTACACAAATATACACTGGATAGAACTTTACACATATATACACTGGATAGAACTTTACACAAATATACACTGGATAGAACTTTACACAAATATACATTGGATAGAACTTTACACAAATATACATTGGATAGAACTTTACACAAATATACACTGGATAGAACTTTACACAAATATACACTGGATTATTTTTTTAACGTTTATTTATCGTCGCTACCGGTTGCCCATATGAGCGACGCCTCCTGAAGAGATTAGTTATTTTAGATTTTGGAGGATAGTGCATGATACAGACAGAGACCCATTGCAGAATCTCCTATGGTTCTTTTACGTGCACGGTGTAAAGCACCGACACGAGACCTCGGTTTAACGTCCCATCTGAAAGACTGTTAATTTTATTAGGGTCAGACGGGGGATCGAACCTGCGATCCCTGAATTACTAGTCCAGCGTGTTACCACTGGACTACAGATCCGTATGTGAATATATTTAATGAGTAGACATGTATAGATATACTAGCGTACATGTAGGATTTGGCTCCACAAACTCGTAGTCGGCATCACTGTCCTCGTCTGTCTCCTCTTGTACAGGTGGTCGCTGTTTGTGAACTGGCGTCGTGTTGCTAACTATTCCATACTGTGCTTTCGTCTTCTCTATTCAAACAATGCAGTGTGTATTAGTATTTCAACTAATAAACAAACGTCGTATACGCGGTTTGTTGACATAACAAAATAATGTAGATTATTATATGGTCGACATCCATGCATAATATAGCGCGTGTATCCTGAATAACACAATTTATTGTACATATTTACCGTTATATCTCACATTTGTACCTATGCATATTTATTTGTAGACTAATCTTAGCTAAATTATCTCTGTGGAAGTCGTGATAGCGCAGTGGATGCGCGTTCGCTTAAGGTGCGAAAGGTCCGGAGTTCGAGCCCCGCTGGAGCCGTTACGATTGTGCCCTTAGGCAGAACATTTAAATTCCACGTTGCCTCGTCTCTCTCCCTCGTGGCGATGGATTCCATCAGGAATGAGGTCTCGAGAGTGATTAATATAAGTTGAAATAACTTGTTTCGCAATCGAGCTAAAATAAATTTGTATAAACTAAATTATCTCTAAACGACATTATCTCGCGATTGGTATTGACTCCAATGACAAACAAACGTCAATTCAGGAGCATGGGTGACCGTTATACCTGAACTCCTACTAAAATGCTGAAAGTTTGTAAACCACAAAAACACTGTTTAATGATTCAATGTTAGTTTTCGAATGTATTCGGAAGAATGTGTAGTATAAACACCGCACGATAATGACAACATTATCGGAAGAGTCCATTGACTTGCTATAGGTGTTTTTAAATTATTATTTCATATGCAAATTGACTATTGTGTAGTCTATAAAATTGAATGGTAACGTTTGCATATAAATAGTCAATTTGCATATGAAATACGGTAGTAATATAAAATCACCTATAGCAAGTCAATGGACTCATCCGATAATGTTGTCATTATCGTGCGGTGTTTATATCTATGCATTAATGCATTGTATTTGCTTTTTGCGATGTAATGTTGCTTTGACGTACAATAAAACACAAATATGTGACATAAGCCACTACTCTATCTAACCTTTGTAGAGAACATATGGAATACAGGACATACCTAGTACTGGAGGAGCGTTATTGTCGTACGGAGCGGGTTGTCCTGGCTTTGGTTTAGGAATCACAATTTGTGTGTATTCTTGGTATGTGTTACAGTAGCTTAATCATATGCATGCGTGTGGCGTCCGAGATCCAATGGTAGAGCGTCAGATTTGGAATTGAACGGTCCGGGGTTCGATACTCAGTCAGGCCACGTATGTAGTATAATTGAGCAAGGCACCCCACACATATTGCTTAGTACTGGTTAACCGCTATGATCGGCTTAGCATGCGCAGGAAAACATGTCTAGGTCCCCGCAAGGGGCTTTGATATTAATGGAACGGTTTTGAGATTAATGGAACATACATACATACATATGTAAAGTCAGAGGGCGGTGCCGGGTAGATAGCGACGTTTTATTAAGTATTGCTCGAGCATGATCCTGAAGCTGCAGACAGCGTGTTTCCCGAGAGCACGACTGTCGTTAACGAGGTTAAGTGGACGTTCTAGCTGTTATTACACATTGTAAAACGACTAGAAAACAACAAGTAAAACTGGTGTCCCTTCAGATAAATCCGCAGAATATAGTTCCGGCTATTTCAGATGAATCAATGGGTAATTGTGTATTATTTGTCGGATGTCCATCAAATAAAAAATATGTGTGGCTAGAATAATGTATTCTGGTCGCGACCACAAGAACATATCAATAATATGGTTGTGTTTTGCCTAGTTTCTCGTTGATATTTCAGCATGCTTGTTTTATTTCCGTTGTTTGCCATATCAAAAGATTACATTAAGCCCATACGGCATATCTAATTGATAGATAATTTATCATTTGTGACGAGTTTTCATTTAATCACGATAAACTTTTATTGAACGAGTTTAGAATTGTTTTTATTACTTGTGGATAAGTTTTATAAAAGTTCATGAAATGAAAACGAGTCACATATGTTCTTTATCACATGAACAGCAGAAACTAAATCAATTTAAAAGACTTTCCCATGGTCCCTAGAGATTCATTGACCGAATATCACACTCTTGAGTCTATATACACGTGTAAAGTAGATCCAAATTTACATCAAATACATGACATCGATTCGGTCTAATACACAATTTCCTATATAGATTTGCAATAATTGGCGTGAAATAAAGTCACAGACGGATATGTAGTCCAGTGGTAACACGCTGGACTGGTAATCCAGTGATCGCAGGTTCGATCCCCCGTCTGACCCTAATAAAATTAACAGTCTTTCAGGTGGGACGTTAAACCGAGGTCTCGTGTCGGTGCTGTACACCGTGCACGTAAAAGAACCAGAGGAGACTCTGGAATGGGTCTCTGTCTGTATCATTGCACTATCCTCCAAAAATCTAAAATGACTAATCTCTTCAGGAGGCGTCGCTCATATGGGCAACCGGCAGCGACGATAAATAAACGTAAAACACACACAAGAAATAAAGTAAAGCAGTACTTGATTGAGATACTTACTTGGTGTTGGTTGTGACAAGTGTGCTGGTTTAGGAGGTCGAGGTGGTGGCTTATCCTCTACGTTCACACCACCTGCACCCTTTGTCGCTGGATCTGCAAATGAGATGAGCTTCGTTTGCAAGATTTATATTAGTATATAATTATATAGAAATAGGTATACAGAAAGTGTGTTATTTCCCCCCCCCCCACACACACACATACTATGGATGTCTGGGGGACTTATTCCCAGTGTTAGGTGGGCGGTTCAATATGAAAACATTGATAGTGACTGGGTGTGGCATTGATAGTGACTGGGTGTGGCATTGATAGTGACTGAGTGTGGCATTGATAGTGACTGGGTGTCGTTCAATATGAAAGTCTTGATAGTGACTGGGTGTCGTTCAATATGAAAACATTGATAGTGACTGGGTGTCGTTCAATATGAAAATATTGATAGTGACTGGATGTCATTCAATATGAAAACATTGATAGTGACTGGGTGTTATTCAATATGAAAGCATTGATAGTGACTGGGTGTCATTCAGTATGAAAACATTGATAGTGACTGGGTGTCGTTCAATATGAAAGTCTTGATATTGACTGGGTGTCATTCAATATGAAAGCATTGATAGTGACTGGGTGTTGTTCGATATGAAAACATTGATAGTGACTGGGTGTCGTTCAATATGAAAGTATTGATATTGACTGGGTGTCGTTCAATATGAAAGCATTGATAGTGACTGGGTGTCGTTCGCTATGAAAGCATTGCTAGTGACTGGGTGTCGTTCAATGTGACAGCATTGATAGTGACTGGGTGTCGTTCAATATGAAAGCATTGAGAGTGACTGGGTGTCGTTCAATATGACAGCATTGATAGTGACTGGGTGTCGTTCAATATGACAGCATTGATAGTGACTGGGTGTCGTTCAATATGACAGCATTGATAGCGACTGGGTGTCGTTCAATATGACAGCATTGATAGTGACTGGGTGTCGTTCAATATGAAAGTTTTGATAGTGACTGGGTGTCGTTCAATATGAAAGTCTTGATAGTGACTGGGTGTCGTTCAATATGAAAGCATTGAAAGTGACTGGGCGTCGTTCAATATGAAATCATTGATAGTGACTGGGTGTCGTTCAATATGAAAGTCTTGATAGTGACTGGGTATCGTTCAATATGAAAGCATTGGTAGTGACTGGGTGTCGTTCAATGTGACAGCATTGATAGTGACTGGGTGTCATTCCATATGAAAGCATTGATAGTGACTGGGTGTCATTCAATATGAAAACATTGATAGTGACTGGGTGTCGTTCGATATGAAAGTCTTGATATTGACTGGGTGTCATTCAATATGAAAGCATTGATAGTGACTGGGTGTAGTTCAATATGAAAGCATTGATAGTGACTGGGTGTCGTTCAATATGAAAGCATTGATAGTGACTGGGTGTCGTTCAATATGAAAGCATTGATAGTGACTGGGTGTCATTCAATATGAAAGCATTGATAGTGACTGGGTGTCGTTCAATATGAAAGCATTGATAGTGACTGGTGTCATTCAATATGAAAGCATTGATAGTGACTGGGTGTCGTTCAATATGAAAACATTGATAGTGACTGGGTGTCGTTCAATATGAAAGCATTGATAGTGACTGGGTGTCGTTCAATATGAAAACATTGATAGTGACTGGGTGTCGTTCGATATGAAAGTCTTGATAGTGACTGGGTGTCGTTCAATATGAAAACATTGATAGTGACTGGGTGTCATTCCATATGAAAGCATTGATAGTGACTGGGCGTCATTCAATATGAAAACATTGATAGTGACTGGTTGTCGTTCAATATGAAAGCATTGATAGTGACTGGGTGTCGTTCAATATGAAAGTCTTGATAGTGACTGGGTGTCATTCAATATGAAAGCATTGATAGTGACTGGGTGTCGTTCGATATGAAAGTCTTGATAATGACTGGGTGTCATTCAATATGAAAACATTGATAGTGACTGGTTGTCGTTCAATATGAAAGCATTGATAGTGACTGGGTGTCATTCGATATGAAAGTCTTGATAGTGACTGGGTGTCATTCAATAGGAAAGCATTGATGGTGACTGGGTGTTGTTCGATATGAAAGTCTTGATAATGACTGGGTGTCATTCAATATGAAAACATTGATAGTGACTGGGTGTCATTCCATATGAAAGCATTGATAGTGACTGGGTGTCATTCAATATGAAAACATTGATAGTGACTGGGTGTCGTTCGATATGAAAGCATTGCTAGTTACTGGGTGTCATTCAATATGAAAGCATTGATAGTGACTGGGTGTCGTTCAATATGAAATCATTGATAGTGACTGGGTGTCGTTCAATATGAAAGTCTTGATAGTGACTGGGTGTCCAATATGAAAGCATTGATAGTGACTGGGTGTCGTTCAATGTGACAGCATTGATAGTGACTGGGTGTCGTTCAATATGAAAGCATTGATAGTGACTGGGTGTCGTTCAATATGACAGCATTGATAGTGACTGGGTGTCGTTCAATATGACAGCATTGATAGTGACTGGTTGTCGTTCAATGTGACAGCATTGATAGTGACTGGGTGTCGTTCAATATGGTACCATTGATAGTGACTGGGTGTCGTTCAATATGACAGCATTGATAGTGACTGGGTGTCGTTCAATATGAAAGTTTTGATAGTGACTGGGTGTCGGTCAATATGAAAGTCTTGATAGTGACTGGGTGTCGTTCAATGTGAAAGCATTGATGGTGACTGGGTGTCATTCAATATGAAAACATTGATAGTGACTGGGTGTCGTTCGATATTAAAGTCTTGATATTGACTGGGTGTCATTCAATATGAAAGCATTGATAGTGACTGGGTGTCGTTCGATATGAAAGCATTGCTAGTGACTGGGTGTCATTCAATATGAAAGCATTGATAGTGACTGGATGTCGTTCAATATGAAATCATTGATAGTGACTGGGCGTCGTTCAATATGAAAGCATTGATAGTGACTGGGTGTAATTCAATATTAAAGCATTGATAGTGACTGGGCGTCATTCAATATGAAAACATTGATAGTGACTGGGTGTCGTTCGATATGAAAGTCTTGATAGTGACTGGGTGTCATTCCATATGAAAGCATTGATAGTGATTGGGTGTCATTCAATATGAAAACATTGATAGTGACTGGGTGTCGTTCGATATGAAAGCATTGATAGTGACTGGGTGTCGTTCAATATGAAAGCATTGATAGTGACTGGGTGTCGTTCAATATGAAAGCATTGATAGTGACTGGGTGTCATTCAATATGAAAGCATTGATAGTGACTGTGTGTCGTTCAATATTAAAGTATTGATAGTGACTGGGTGTCGTTCAATATGAAAGTCGTGATTGTGACTTGGCGTGGTTCAATATGAAAGTCCTGATTGTGACTGGGTGCCAATCAATATGAAAGCATTGATAGTCACTGGGTGTCGTTCGATATGAAAACATTGATAGTGACTGGGCGTCAATCAATATGAAAGCATTGATAGTGACTGGGCGTCATTCAATATGAAAGTTGTGATTGTGACTGGATGCCAATCAATATGAAATCATTGATAATGACGGGTATCAATTTAAAACATGCTCAGATACAGACGATGTTTGTTTATATAATATCTAGCCTATGATATATAATAATGCAGCATTGTCTATGACGAACCTTGCACAATTGGTTGCAATAGGTTGGCTATGAGATTGTTAGCTTCACGATAACATAAATTGAAAACATAAAGAAAGAGAATTCCTATAAATCTTTGAGTTATTATTATGCTCACGACATGTAGATATATAGTTTTATTCTGGTAAAAATAGAATATATGTCATAAAACAAATATATATAATGGTCCGCCTCCGTGGTCGAGTGGTTACCGTCGCTGACTTGTATACCACTGTAACCTATCATCACTGATGGTCACGGGTTCGAGCCCCGCTCAGTGAGCCCCGCTCAGGCCGTGTCTCATTGTTATGAAAAAGTTGGCAGTTTCTTACGGAGGTTGGTGCACCCAAGTACTGGTTAACCGCTGGAGCCTGCCCAGGAAAGGTGTTGTTAGGTAAACTGCCCACCGGCGATATAGCCCATAAATGGTGCTGATGCAGGCGTAAAACCCGAAATATATAATAACATAAAACAAATACAAAATCAATGTCAACATAGTACATGTGAGCATTAACGTGCAGAGTAGTTGATATATAATCAATGTCAACATAGTACATGTGAGCATTAACGTGCAGAGTAGTTGACATATAATCAATGTCAACATAGTACATGTGAGCATTAACGTGCAGAGTAGATGACATATAATCAATGTCAACAAAGTACATGTGAGCATTAACGTGCAGAGTAGATGACATATAATCAATGTCAACATAGTACATGTGAGCATTAACGTGCAGAGTAGATGACATATAATCAATGTCAACATAGTACATGTGAGCATTAACGTGCAGAGTAGATGACATATAATCAATGTCAACATAGTACATGTGAGCATTAACGTGCAGAGTAGATGACATATAATCAATGTCAACATAGTACATGTGAGCATTAACGTGCAGAGTAGTTGACATATAATCAATGTCAACATAGTACATGTGAGCATTAACGTGCAGAGTAGATGACATATAATCAATGTCAACATAGTACATGTGAGCATTAACGTGCAGAGTAGATGACATATAATCAATGTCAACATAGTACATGTGAGCATTAACGTGCAGAGTAGATGACATATAATCAATGTCAACATAGTACATGTGAGCATTAACGTGCAGAGTAGATGACATATAATCAATGTCAACATAGTACATGTGAGCATTAACGTGCAGAGTAGTGACATATAATCAATGTCAACATAGTACATGTGAGCATTAACGTGCAGAGTAGTTGACATATAATCAATGTCAACATAGTACATGTGAGCATTAACGTGCAGAGTAGTTGACATATAATCAATGTCAACATAGTACATGTGAGCATTAACGTGCAGAGTAGATGACATATAATCAATGTCAACATAGTACATGTGAGCATTAACGTGCAGAGTAGTTGACATATAATCAATGTCAACATAGTACATGTGAGCATTAACGTGCAGAGTAGTTGACATATAATCAATGTCAACATAGTACATGTGAGCATTAACGTGCAGAGTAGATGACATATAATCAATGTCAACATAGTACATGTGAGCATTAACGTGCAGAGTAGATGACATATAATCAATGTCAACATAGTACATGTGAGCATTAACGTGCAGAGTAGATGACATATAATCAATGTCAACATAGTACATGTGAGCATTAACGTGCAGAGTAGATGACATATAATCAATGTCAACATAGTACATGTGAGCATTAACGTGCAGAGTAGATGACATATAATCAATGTCAACATAGTACATGTGAGCATTAACGTGCAGAGTAGATGACATATAATCAATGTCAACATAGTACATGTGAGCATTAACGTGCAGAGTAGATGACATATAATCAATGTCAACATAGTACATGTGAGCATTAACGTGCAGAGTAGATGACATATAATCAATGTCAACATAGTACATGTGAGCATTAACGTGCAGAGTAGATGACATATAATCAATGTCAACATAGTACATGTGAGCATTAACGTGCAGAGTAGATGACATATAATCAATGTCAACATAGTACATGTGAGCATTAACGTGCAGAGTAGATGACATATAATCAATGTCAACATAGTACATGTGAGCATTAACGTGCAGAGTAGATGACATATAATCAATGTCAACATAGTACATGTGAGCATTAACGTGCAGAGTAGATGACATATAATCAATGGCAACATAGTACATGTGAGCATTAACGTGCAGAGTAGATGACATATAATCAATGTTAACATAGTACATGTGAGCATTAACGTGCAGAGTAGATGACATATAATCAATGTCAACATAGTACATGTGAGCATTAACGTGCAGAGTAGTTGACATATAATCAATGTCAACATAGTACATGTGAGCATTAACGTGCAGAGTAGATGACATATAATCAATGTCAACATAGTACATGTGAGCATTAACATGCAGAGTAGTTGACATATAATCAATGTCAACATAGTACATGTGAGCATTAACGTGCAGAGTAGTTGACATATAATCAATGTCAACATAGTACATGTGAGCATTAACGTGCAGAGTAGTTGCATATAATCAATGACAACATAGTACATGTGAGCATTAACGTGCAGAGTAGTTGACATATAATCAATGACAACATAGTACATGTGAGCATTAACATGCAGAGTAGATGACATATAATCACTACCAAGGATAACACAAACAGAGAGCAACAAAGCTGTCTTATTTCCATTGTGGTCCTTAGAATTAATCATATGACATCGGAAAGGCAAATTTGTCAATCAAGTTATTGCACATAGTGAATTATAGTAACATAGCACATGATTGCATGAATATTTATATAATATCACAGGGAATTGCCTGACATTGAACAGGTATTTACTAAAACTCAATACATTGGAAATAAAACATTAAATGAAATAAAAATAATGACCAGATAAAATGACTAGATTGATACAGATTGCATAAAATGTTCCTTCACCGATTGTTTAAACTGACTGTGATTACTAATAGATCATTAGACATGACATATCATACCTGCAGCTGCAATGCGCTTAACTCCTGGCGTCATTGCGAAATCTACGTACAAGGAACCATCTACAATATCTTCAGTATTAGAATTTGAGACATTGCGCACGAGAAACACGTGCTCATAGATATCATCTGTGACACCCTTCAGCACGTTCACCTCCACCTCACGTATGTCCGGGTTGTCAATAGGCAATACAACCAGAGTTCTCTGTCGGAATCTCTCGGTATCGTTTGTTTCGGAATAGTCTAATGGTTTGTAATGACCGATTAACACGTTCTGTGTGACGATGCGATTCAATCGCAGTGTTTCTAAAATCAATTATGGAAACAATTAGTTGTCATAATAGTGCGTAAGATATGCACAATGTACTAGCCAATACAGACAGACAGACATATTCTTTTATTTCACTCAGGTACATTTAGTGTACAACATGAGGATATATAGCGTAATACATTTAAACAGATACATAATGGTCCCGATACACGAGATGGTAAACACAATTGTGATGTAGTATTCCAACGTGGGGGAAAGATAGCGCTTCAACTAGAAATGTGTCTCAAGCTACGTTCCTGCAATGAAAATATGTAGCCGAATATCACAATATTTCTTCACCATACAAATAGTTCCATTTTGTAATTTATTATAGCATATGAATGTTGTCTAAAAACGGGAGTTGTATGTTCCCTGTTCAGAGAGCAAATATTTTATCTTGGGGATGATATATGGACATAACTTAATTTGGATTAGTATATAGACCTGGACTAGGTCATGCTTTTAGATTACTCGGGCACATTTAAAATCCAACAAATAGTTGGGGCACCAACACATATGTACATTCATACTAACTACGTGTAAAAGAACAACATTATTTACTGGGGACCTCCGTGGCCGAGTGGTTACGGTCGTTGACTTCAAATCACTTGCCCCTCGCCGATGTAGGTTAGAATCCCATTGAGGTGTCGAATCTTTTGATGTGAGGAAGCTATTCAGCTGGCTTGCGGAACATTGGTGGTTCTACTCGGGTGCGCATGCGTACCTGCAATACTGCTCCGAGGAGCATCCGTGGTCTCCCTCCACCAATAATACAATACGTCATCGCTGTATGACCCAAACCGTTCGTGTGACTTTAAGTTCAAAGTTTAAATCCACAAAAGAAATTGTGTGTTTTACGCTTATTTATCGTCGCTACCGGGTTGCCCATATGAGCGGCGCCTCATGAAGAGATTAGCCATTTTAGATTTGTGGAGGATAGTGCAATAATACAGACAGAGACCCATTCCAGAGTCTCATCTGGTTCTTTTACGTGCACGGTGTACAGCACCGACACGAGACCTCGGTTTAACGTCCCATCTGAAAGACTGTTAATTTTATTAGGGTCAGACGGGGGATCAAAGAATGTTTAAGACTGTTTTAAGCAGGAATATAACTTTACGTCACCACTTCACGTTCCCTCCTTTGCGAACCCATTATTTGGATAGTAGTTGTATAAATTATTAAGATACGTCTTCAGTCGAAACTTCAGATAAAGCAGGGCTTGCACGATATAAAGTGGCATTTATATGATGACTAGTACTAAGTACATCTAACTGGCAAATGAACAACAGAAGGCTACAATATATAGCATATTATAAATTGAACTATTTCAAGAGCTATGAACTTTGTCATACGTTGTATAAGCGGGGGCCATTTCTGATTATATTTTTTTATTAGTTTATTTATCGTCGCACTCCCCCCCCCTGGTTAATCGTGGCGACGTCTCCAAAAGTATTTTAGTGGAGGTCGTGATAGCTCAATGGTAACGCGTTCGCTTCAGGTGAGGAATGCCCGGAGTTCGAGCCCCACTGGAGCCGTTACGATTGTTACGCTTCATGTTCGAAAGGTCCGGAGTTCGAGCGACGCTAGGGCGGTTACAATTGTGCCCGTAGGCAAGGCATTTAAATTCCACGTTGCCTCTTCTCTCTCCCTCGTGGCGATGGATTCCATCAGGAATGAGGTCTCGAGAGTGATTAATATAAGCTATAAGAACTTGTTTCGCAATCGAGCTCAAATAAATGTGTATAAAGTTTATAAGCTAAAAGTAGTTTAGTCATTTTTTTTGGAAATTAGTGCAAAATACAGAATGCGCCCCAATTCCAAAAAAATGCATGGTTCTTTTACATGCCCATTGTATAGCACCTATACAAGGTACATTGTGGAGTTTATAGTCCCCTCTGAAAGACTGTTAATAGTATTAGGGTCAGACTGGGGATCGAACCACCTGTGAGCCCTGGATTCTGAGTACAGTGTGTTAAGTACTGTACCACTGACCTATTTATAATGAGTGACGAGACGCCTATGTCACTATATATCATGTGTCAGCTTTCTGGGCGAACTAGAAATAACCCCTGGTGAGGCTCGAACATTTGACATTTCGATCAGTATGTTGACTCATTGACCATTAAACCACGGATTACAAGTGCATTCTGGGCCAAACTGTAGTAACTAATAGTGATAGTGGTGTTACCAAATTATAACTGTGTTTCATTAAAACAGGAAATTAGCGTTCACTTTATAATATATTCTTCTTCGGAAGGTAGCATGCGTGTTCGCTCGCCCATATGGTACGCCGGAGGCGAGGGTAATAAGCTCAATCAGCATCATCAGCGTGCGTGCGTGCGCAGAATTTGCACTTCCGGTCCATACCTGGCTAAGTCGTTGTTTGACTTCAAAACTCGCGCTAAATGCTGTGCTATTATACAGACCTGTGATGGTTCTCATGTTGTCGATGCCCTCCATAAGGTCCTGTGTGTAGACTCGTTTGATAGCATCGTTCATGAATCTAACGTACTGCGGCATGCTATACCTGATGAACAAATGCGTACTTATACAGAGAAATAAGACAAGACATTTATGGTGATATTATTTTGAATATTGATTACTTGAATCTGATAAACGTTGCCTACTTATGAACACTTACCCCAGAAAATCAGCAAAATGTATAATGAAATCTTACATGCTAAGAAGAAGTATTATGTATTCATAAATGTTTGTGTACTATAAATGTCTTATATGTCCATATATGTATATTTGTACATACTTAATAACTTGTGAATTTAAATCATTTGTCATAGCTAATGGTATATTGTATACCGTTAACGGTTGTTAATAATTATAATTTAAAGTTGAAGGTGACTTATAGGTCTACTGGGCCGGGTGCTATAGTAAAATTATATATTTATTGTAATATTGTATGTATGAACACACATGTCACTATAATAAAAAAATTCTTATCTTATCTTATATGAATACATTTAAACCTGTCTGTAATGACCATACATGGAAATGACAAGACGTGGTCATTGTTCACAGGTAGTCTCTCATAACAGGTTAATATGTATATATATAATGGCTTGATTGGAGAAGAAAACGAGGGCCTTTATAGAAAATAATTAAAACATAACGAGGCCCGTTGTGTGCGTGCGTTTACGTTTATTTATCGTCGCTACCGGTTGCCCATATGAGCGACGCCTCCTGAAGAGACTAGTCGTTTTAGATTTTGGAGGATAGTGCATGATACAGAGAGAGACCCATTCCAGAGTCTCCTCTGGTTCTTTTACGTGCACGGTGTACAGCACCGACACTAGACCTCGGTTTAACGTCCCACCTGAAAGACTGTTAATTTTATTATGGTCAGACGGGGGGTCGAACTTGCGATCCCTGGATTACCAGTCCAGCGTGTATTCTTGGGGGTTTATTAAGAGTCTATTAAATAGCTATTATTGTTTCATGCATTGACATACGGATCTGTAGTCCAGTGGTAACACGCTGGACTGGTAATCCAGGGATCGCAGGTTCGATCCCCCATCTGACCATAATAAAATTAACAGTCTTTCAGATGGGACGTTAAGCCGAGGTCTCGTGTCGGTGCTTTACATCGTGCACGTAAAAGAACCAGAGGAGACTCTGGAATGGGTCTCTGTCTTGTATCATTGCACTATCCTCCAAAACTCTAAAATGACTAATCTCTTCAGGAGGCGTCGCTCATATGGGTAACCGGTAGCGACGATAAATAAACGTAAAACACACACATGCATGTTCAATCTCATGTATTTGTTGTTCCCTGCTGTGTGTTGTCTATGATATAGAATATGTACAATCCAATGTCATGTTTATATTGTATACTGACACCATAACAAACTGTGCACTTTTATATTGAACGTTACTCTTTCGTTACAAATTTTAGAATTATGGATTTTACTCTCATAAGTGGAGTAAATAATAAATCACACATTGCACTAATTTACATAATATGTAAGTACGTAGATGTCCACATTTGCCAATATTTTTTTCTAAAAGAATATAAATTTTACCTCTAGAGCTAGTCTGGGTGTCAGTCTGTCGGTTTTTCACTTCTTGCAAAATGACATGGTATGATCAGAAACTAAATACGGTCCAATTAATGGTCTCGGTGGACCAGGCAAAATATATCGACGCCTGTTCCCAGGCTACTCTAAAGCAAGTGTACAGTTTATTTTTTGGTGTTAGTATATATTATATCATAAAAACCGGGAGCGACGATAATTAAGCGCAAAATACGCACATATTTTTATACAAATTTATTTTTAGCTCGATTGCGAAACAAGTTCTTACAACTTATATTAATCACTCTCGAGACGTCATTCCTGATGGAATCCATCGCCACGAGGGAGAGAGAAGATGCAACGTGGAAATTAAATGCCTTGCCTAAGAACACAATCGTAACGGCTCCAGCGGGGTTCGAACTCCAGACCTTTCGCCCCTGAAGCGAACGCGCATCCACAGCGCCATCACGACTTCCACATACGCACATATGGGGCAAGTTGCAATTAAATCATTCCTCAAGATGTTCATTATGATGGATTCAAAACTGAAATATGGAGCTTACTATTAATGTTATTATTAGGCCACAAAACGGGACAGACGGATCTGTAGTCCAGTGGTTAACACGCTGGACTGGTAATCCAGGGATCGCAGGTACGATCCCCCGTCTGACCCTAATAAAATTAACGGTCTTTCAGATGGGACTTTAAACCGAGTTCTCGTGTCGGTGCTGTACACCGTGCACGTAAAAGAACCAGAGGAGACTCTGGAATGTGTCTCTGTCTGTATCATTACCACTATCCTCAAAAAATCTAAAATGACTAATCTCTTCAGGAGGCGTCGTTCATATGGGCAACCGGTAGCGACGATAAATAAATGTAAAACACACACACTCGGCTAAGTTTGGGGAGCATTTATATTAGTCTTGGATAGTACAGATATACTGTAATGGTGTAGATATTATGATATTATATGTTCTTAACCAATTACTAGACTCCTAGTTATGTATATGTATACATTTTTATTTATATTTCCATATATTATTGTCATGCATAAATGTTTAAAATTGCATCTGTGATTGTGAAGAGCAATAGAATAATTTTTAATTTGTGCGCTATATAAATGCTATGTATGTATTTGTATTTATTTAATTTGTGTTGGATAACACAATTAAGCAACATAATAATGTCTGTAATAAACACTTGTATATTTCCGTTGTAACCACTTTATTATAGTGACTAAGATACTTATAGCTGTCTTCTTTTCTTTCTTTTTTTACAGCAAAACAGATACAGCAAAATTGGTTTAAAACCCAGGAGGGAAACAGTCAAAACTATTGCCCACCTCTCCATGAAATGATACCCGCCTGGCGAAGGAATTACAAAAATAGTCAAAAATAACGAATTAACATTTATATAGCATGTTAGGTAGAACCACCGACCTTCTGTAAGAACACAATTCATGTCCCACTTCTTCATTAATTATATACACTCAACAAAATTCATAATCGGTCCCTGGTATTTTATAATAGTTGAAGGCAATTAATAAGCATACACGATAGATATTCTCTTATTGTCCTTTAATGCATTTTATCCGAAATGATTAAACAGAAAATCATTCATGGCGATCTGTAATAAAAATATAACCAATAAGATGATATGAATATTGATATTATTTTGTTTATTAGTATGCTCCAAATACTGTAAAACATCAGGTGACCGATTAGCAATTTTGTTGAGTGCATAATTATGGGTGAGGTAAAGTAAATATAGTCGTGTGCGTTTATTTATTGTTTCGAAGCATGTGATTATAGACAGACATTTTATTCAAAACCATTTGGCTAAATAGCCCATGAGGTCAAAACATATGCATGATAGAGATAGCGAACAGTGAAACTACATTTTGTAGTGACAATCTACACAACACACATAATAAAACAGATCATCGTACAAAACAAAGAGAAGGCCCTGTAATGTTATACACCAAAATCATTTGAACTTTATGCAATTTTATTTATTTCATTTTAAGCGAAAAATAGACATATTTAGTGCAATAGTCTTTCCAATATGACTTAATTATTTGCGTGTATAATACAATGTACATGCATATATATACCTTACCCGATAGTATGCATGGTAAGTAAATGTATAAACGAAATATTATCCTTAGGTTTTTTATTAATTAAGTAAATAAGTAAAAGTTTTATTTTAGTGCCTTTGCCAAACATTTTGTACAGACGTCAAATTGTAATACAACAAATTTACATTATATACATTGATCTATAGCACACAATCAACTGTATCTATATAACCATCAGTTCATATATCGTTTAAAAATGAACAAAAGACATACGAAACATAAATATTACATAACTCAGGGAAATTCCCGTCTCTATCCGGTGTCCACATCTATATTGCACCTAATGTTGCCTTACAAATTCACGTGAGTGTTACGTATACATTATCGGCAGGATCAAATGTCTACACATATTGAATTACGCTTCCTGCTTGATTGTGACTGGTTGATCTAATCCGTGTAGTACATATCCAATCAGGTGCGTATATTAATACAAGTGTCGTCTGCTGTGTGTGTGTGTTTTATGTGAATTTATCGTCGCTACCGGTTGTCCATATGAGCGTTGCCTCCTTAAGAGATAACCCATTTTAGATTTTTTGGAAGATAGTGCAATGATACAGACAGAGACCCATTCCAGAGTCTCCTCTGGTTCGTTTACGAGCACGGTGTAAAGCACCGACACGAGACCTCGGTTTAAAGTCCCATCTGAAAGACTGTTAATTTATTAGAGTCAAACGGGGTATCGAACCTGCGATCCCTGGATTACCAGTCCAGCGTGTTACCCACTGGACTACAGATCCGTCTGTAATCAGGAAAGGCCAACTCCTCAATCCTTATGTGATGTAATATAGCAAGAGGTTGACTATGCTTGTTGAACATACTTGTTCTGAGGACAGTTGTGTAGGGTGAGGACAGCTGGGTAGGGAGAGGACAGCTCTGTAGGGAGAGGACAGCTGTGTAGGGCGAGGACAGCTATGTAGGGAGAGGACAGCTGTGTAGGGCGAGGATAGCTGCGTAGGGCGAGGATAGCTGTGAATGGTGAGGACAGTTGTGTAGGGTAAGGACAGTTGTGTAGGGTGAGGATAGCTGATCAGGGATGGTGAGGATAGCTGTGTAGGGTGAGGATAGCTGTGTATGGTGAGGACAGTTGTGTAGGGTGAGGATAGCTGATTAGGGATGGTGAGGATAGCTGTGTAGGGTGAGGACAGTTGTGTAGGGTGAGGATAGCTGCGTAGGGTGAGGATAGCTGTGTATGGTGAGGACAGTTGTGTAGGGTGAGGACAGTTGTGTAGGGTGAGGATAGCTGATTAGGGATGGTGAGGATAGCTGTGTAGGGTGAGGACAGTTGTGTAGGGTGAGGATAGCTGATAAGGGATGGTGAGGATAGCTGTGTAGGGTGAGGACAGTTGTGTAGGGTGAGGATAGCTGATTAGGGATGGTGAGGATAGCTGTGTAGGGTGAGGATAGCTGTGTATGGTGAGGACAGTTGTGTAGGGTGAGGACAGTTGTGTAGGGTGAGGATAGCTGATTAGGGATGGTGAGGATAGCTGTGTAGGGTGAGGATAGCTGTGTGGTGAGGACAGTTGTGTAGGGTGAGGCTAGCTGATTAGGGATGGTGAGGATAGCTGTGTAGGATGAGGACAGTTGTGTAGGGTGAGGACAGTGTGTAGGGTGAGGATAGCTGATAGGGATGGTGAGGATGCTGTGTAGGGTGAGGATAGCTGTGTATGGTGAGGACAGTTGTGTAGGGTGAGGCTAGCTGATTAGGGATGGTGAGGATAGCTGTGTAGGGTAAGGACAGTTGTGTAGGGTGAGGATAACTGATTAGGGATGGTGAGGATAGCTGTGTAGGGTGAGGACAGTTGTGTAGGGTGAGGATAGCTGATTAGGGATGGTGAGGATAGCTGTGTAGGGTGAGGGTAGCTGTGTATGGTGAGGACAGTTGTGTAGGGTGAGGACAGTTGTGTAGGGTGAGGATAGCTGATTAGGGATGGTGAGGATAGCTGTGTATGGTGAGGATAGCTGTGTATGGTGAGGACGGTTGAGTAGGGTGAGGATAGCTGCGTAGGGTGGGGACAGTTGTGTAGGGTGAGGACAGTTGTGTAGGGTGAGGATAGCTGATTAGGGAGAGGATATCTGTGTAGGGTGAGGACAGTTGTGTAGGGTGAGGACAACTGTGTAGGGTGAGGACAGCTGTGTAGGGAGAGGATAGCTGTGTAGGGTGAGGACAGCTGTGTAGGGTGAGGACAGCTGTGTAGGGTGAGGACAGATGTGTATGGTGAGGATAGCTGTGTAGGGTGAGGATAGCTGTGTAGGGTGAGGATAGCTGTGTAGGGTGAGGATAGCTGTGTAGGGTGAGGATAGCTGTGTAGGGTGAGGACAGATGTGTAGGGTGAGGATAGCTGTTTAGGGTGAGGACAGTTGTGTAGGGTGAGGGCAGCTGTGTAGGGAGAGGATAGCTGTGTAGGGTGAGGACAGCTGTGTAGGGTGAGGACAGCTGTTTAGGGTGAGGATAGCTGTGTAGAGTAAGGACAGTTGTGTATGGAGAGGACAGCTGTGTATGGTGAGGACAGCTATGTATGGTGAGGACAGTTGTGTGTGGAGAGGACAGCTGTGTAGGGATATGACAGCTGTGTAGGGAGAGGACAGCTGTGTTGGGTGAGGACAGATGTGTAGGATGAGGACAGCTGTGTAGAATGAGGATATCTGTGTAGGTAGTGGACAGCTGTGTAGGGTGAGGACAGCTGTTTAGGGAGAGGACAGCTGTGTATGGTGAGGATAGTTGTGTAGGGATGGTGAGGATAGCTGTGTAGGATGAGGACAGTTGTGTAGGGTGAGGATAGCTGTGTAGGGTGAGGATAGCTGTGTAGATGGTGAGGATAGCTGTGTAGGGTGAGGACAGCTGTGTAGGGTGAGGATAGCTGTGTAGGGTGAGGACAGCTGTGTAGGGTGAGGATAGCTGTGTAGGATGAGGATAGCTCTGTAGGATGAGGACAGTTGTGCAGGGTGAGGACAACTGTGTAGGGTGAGGATAGCTGTGTAGGGATGGTGAGGATAGCTGTGTAGGATGAGGATAGCTGTGTAGGGATGGTGAGGATAGCTGTGTATGGTGAGGATAGCTGTGTAGGGATGGTGAGGATAGCTGTGTAGGATGAGGATAGCTGTGTAGGGATGGTGAGGATAGCTGTGTAGGATGAGGATAGCTGTGTAGGGATGGTGAGGATAGCTATGTAGGGTGAGGATAGCTGTGTAGGGATGGTGAGGATAGCTGTGTAGGATGAGGACAGTTGTGTAGGGTGAGGACAACTGTGTAGGGTGAGGACAGCTGTTTAGGGTGAGGATAGCTGTGTAGTGTGAGGACAACTGTGTATGGTGAGGACAGCTGTGTAGGATGAGGATAGCTGTGTAGGGATGGTGAGGATAGCTGTGTAGGGTGAGGATAGCTGTGTAGGGATGGTGAGGATAGCTGTGTAGGGTGAGGACAGCTGTGTAGGGTGAGGATAGCTGTGTATGGTAAGGACAACTGTGTTGGGTGAGGACAACTGTGTAGGGATAGGACAGCTGTGTAGGGAAAGGACAGCTGTGTAGGGAGAGGACAGCTGTGTATGGTGAGGACAGTTGTGTGTGGAGAGGACAACTGTGTAGGGATAGGACAGCTGTGTAGGGAGAGGACAGCTATGTAGGGTGAGGATAACTGTGTAGGGTGAGGACAGCTGTTTAGGGAGAGGATAGCTGTGTAGTATGAGGATAGCTGTGTAGGGTGAGGATAGCTGTGTAGGGTGAGGACAGCTGTTTAGGGAGAGGATAGCTGTGTATTATGTGGATAGCTGTGTAGGGTGAGGATAGCTGTGTAGGGTGAGGACAGCTGTTTAGGGAGAGGATAGCTGTGTAGTATGTGGATATCTGTGTAGGGTGAGGATAGGTGTGTATGGTGAGGATAGCTGTGTAGGGCTAGGACAGCTGTGTAGGATGAGGATAGCTGTGTAGGGTGAGGACAGCTGTGTAGGGGGAGGACAGCTGTGTAGGATGAGGACAGCTGTGTAGGGTGAGGACAGCTGTGTAGGGGGAGGAGAGCTGTTTAGGGTGAGGACAGCTGTGTAGGGTGAGGACAGCTGTGTAGGGTGAGGACAGCTGTGTAAGGTGAGGATAGCTGTGTAGATGAGGACAGTTGTGTAGGGTGAGGACATCTGTGTAGGGTGAGGACAGCTGTGTAGGGAGAGGATAGCTGTTTAGGGTGAGGACATCTGTGTAGCTCTCTCTCTATCTCTCCCTCTCCCGCTCTCTTTCTCTTCATCTCTTTCTCTATCATTGCGATGCATTTCCTTGGGAATGAGGTCTCGCGATTTAATGTTGTAAGAACTTGTTTGGCAATCTAGCTAAAATATATGTGCATAAACTAAGCTTATAGTTACATAACACGTGTTCAATAGAGCTTACAATAACTAGTTTTTAACCTTTATTTATTTTATAAATTGCGAAGCAAGTTTTAGCAACTTATATTAATCACTCTCGTTTGGCGAGGATGAAAGCGTATATGTGGTCATTCTTGTGGGAGGAAACCGGAGTACCCGGAGAAAACCCACCGTACCAATTTACATATTTCCCGGTCCGAGGATCGATCCACGATTGCATTGGTGAGAAGCGAGTGTGCTAACCAGCCTACAATACCTACATACACTACGTAGTCTATGAGGAGTAACTTACTTATCAATCGCTTCTTTAATTGTATATTCGGTATTGTCTGGTTCTGTTATGAATTGTCCCCGGACATTCAAAGGTACAGCCACAACCAAATATTTTCCAGCATGTTCGAATTGGAGAACAAGTTTATCCTGTTCCCTATCGAGACCGGTCCGCGATCCGGGAATTATCCTATCTAACTCTATGATGGCCCCAGCTTGAATAGTCACCGATACAGTATCCTCTGTTTTCACTTTGATGTTTGCCTCCACTTTGGCATATCTAGGAAATGCACAGGCAAGCTCCCTCACGCTGCTAAAATGGTTCGGGCATTGAAGAACTTTCAATTTTCCTTTGTAATTTAATGGTACCAGAATTTCGTTATTTTGTACAGATATATTGTCCAGATTGTCCCACCCAGTGCTTGAATAGTTAAATGCAAAATTTGCAGCAACTTTATGCAGAACCATTTTTGAATCTATGGACATAATGTCCCCTTGTGAGAACCCCTCTGTGTCTGTTTCGGAATAGTAACCCTCATTGACATGAATCACACACGGCAAGTCGAACTTTCTATCAACTTCATCTAAACGGTATGTCTCCAAAGTCCATTCCATTTCTGTAGCCATTTTTGTTTCTGTCTGGTAAAATCCACCTAAAATCCTACCCGTGTACGCCCATGGAATGTTAAACCACGCGCTCCGTTTTATATGTCAAATTTTTAAAATAAATAAATGGTGTTACAAATTCCTCAATGTTATACAAGATCATATTCCTATATATATCGCGTATTTGTGTTAGCCACACAGTTTTGTTGTCCCGGAAATGCAATACTACATGACTGTACTCGCTTAAATAGGTAAACTGCAAGCGATGTTTTATAGATATAGATATGTAAATATAAAACGTTCAATTATCTTCCGGGTTGTTTGAATGCTCAATGTCCAATATACGATACAACACATTAAATTCTGTTTTGCCTATTTTAAAAGTATATATCTATGTAAATGTCTACTGGTGGAATTATATCATTAAAGCAACATTACATTACAAACAGCCAAAACAACATACACATAGCATTTCTACAATAAATTCTTCCGAAATAATGTGTGAACACTAATTTTCAATTAATAAACAGTGTTTGTACGGTCTGGAAACTATCAAAAAGTGAAAGTATGATTTCATAGCGCGGTCAGCCACGCTCATGAAATTAGATTTGGAGTCTATACTAAGTGGAAGTCGTGATAGCTCAGTGGTAGCACGTTCGCTTCATGCTCGGAGTTCGAGCCCCGCTGATGCCGTTACGAGTGTGCCCTTAATATATATGTATTGTGCCGGTTCTACGATATAAATCCCAAAATCCTCCATTCTAACCCCAATTCCTGGACATTATAACTAAATTCTCTCCGCCGTTGTATCGTGGTATTGCACAAAATTAATATAACCATTTTATTATGTAGTGCCCCGTATTCTCACCCCAATTCCTGTGCTTTATTCCCAATTATCAATAAACCCCCTCCGTCAAAAAATATCATGGCTATTCTAGGGAAGGATTTTACTAATAATTATTCCATACTTAACAAAACTCTCCTAGTAATAAAAACCACAATGAAACAAATCACAACATCGCAATTTGAGGAACTTCTCGAAGAGCAAACTATTGAAATAGGTAAATGGGTTGATCTGGAAAAAGATCAAATATACACCGTCACAGATTCACGTGAAGTTGAAACAGAATACGGCACCTCACTAGTTTTAACTTTATCTGACGAAACAGAAGTGTGGGCTCCGGGGTATATGAAGAAGAAGATAATACCTAATAAGTATCCATTCTATTTTAGATCTCTTGGATTGAAGCCGTGTAAGGGGAATAAAAAAAATAAGTATCATTCGTTTGATATAGTGTATCCAAAGTAGTAATATGGGTTATTTTTTTTG
>CM026397.1:61736246-61804732 GCA_014843695.1 Archivesica marissinica | reverse complement strand
TTACTCGCTGGTTAAGTAAAATACAACATGTTCTATCCGTACAGTATACAGGTATTATTAGAATCACTGTATAATTTACTCGCTGGTTAAGTAAAATACAACATGTTCTATCCGTACAGTATACAGGTATTATTAGAATCACTGTATAATTTACTCGCTGGTTAAGTAAAATACAACATGTTCTATCCGTACAGTATACAGGTATTATTAGAATCACTGTATAATTTACTCGCTGGTTAAGTAAAATACAACATGTTCTATCCGTACAGTATACAGGTATTATTAGATTCACTGTATAATATTTTATGTATGTTTTTGCTTTCGATTAGGACTTATTGATATTATTAAATATTTCACTCTTAATTGACACGCAGAACAACAGGCACAATACACATATTTATTTTTGCCCTATAATCATATAGTAAGTAACAGCACAATACACACATTTTTTTTGCCCTATGATCATATAGTAAGTAACAGCACAATACACACATTTTTAAAACAATTTTTGTCGTTACTTACTATATGATCATAGGGCAAAAAACATTTGTGTCTTGTGTCTGTGCGCAGAACCATAAAATGTAAGAGAAAGCACCAAACTTTTACAATTTTACAATTTGATTCGTTGAGAAAATTCAAATGCAATATCCCAATACAGTGGGGACACACTTGCATGTCACTTACCCTGGGGTTTGAGTGTAACTACCATACCACTTACCCTGGGGTTTGAGTGTAACTACCATACCACTTACCCTGGGGTTTGAGTGTAACTACCATACCACTTACCCTGGGGTTTGAGTGTAACTACCATACCACTTACCCTGGGGTTTGTGTGTAACTACCATATCACTTACTGTGGGGTTTGAGTGTAACCACCATGCCACTTACCCTGGGGTTTGAGTGTAACTACCATACCACTTACCCTGGGGTTTGAGTGTAACTACCATACCACTTACCCTGGGGTTTGAGTGTAACTACCATACCACTTACCCTGGGGTTTGAGTGTAACTACCATACCACTTACCCTGGGGTTTGAGTGTAACTACCATACCACTTACCCTGGGGTTTGAGTGTAACCACCATGCCACTTACCCTGGGGTTTGAGTGTAACCACAATGTCACTTACCGGGGGTTTGAGTGTAACTACCATACCACTTACCGTGGGGTTTGAGTGTAACCACAATGTCACTTACCCGGGGTTTGAGTGTAACTACCATACCACTTACCCTGGGGTTTGAGTGTAACTACCATGTCACTTACCCTGGGGTTTGAGTGTAACTACCATACCACTTACCCTGGGGTTTGTGTGTAACCACCATGCCACTTACCCTGGGGTTTGAGTGTAACTACCATACCACTTACCCTGGGGTTTGAGTGTAACTACCATGTCACTTACCCTGGGGTTTGAGTGTAACTACCATACCACTTACCCTGGGGTTTGAGTGTAACTACAATGTCACTTACCCTGAGGTTTGAGTGTAACTACCATACCACTTACCCTGGGGTTTGAGTGTAACTACCATGCCACTTACCCTGGGGTTTGTGTGTAACTACCATACCACTTACTCTGGGGTTTGAGTGTAACTACCATACCACTTACCCTGGGGTTTGTGTGTAACTACCATACCACTTACCCTGGGGTTTGTGTGTAACTACCATACCACTTACCCTGGGGTTTGAGTGTAACCACCATGCCACTTACCCTGGGGTTTGAGTGTAACTACCATACCACTTACCCTGGGGTTTGAGTGTAACTACAATGTCACTTACCCTGGGGTTTGAGTGTAACTACCATACCACTTACCCTGGGGTTTGAGTGCAACTACCATACCACTTACCCTGGGGTTTGAGTGTAACCACAATGTCACTTACCCTGGGGTTTGAGTGTAACCACCATGACACTTACCCTGGGGTTTGAGTGTAACCACCATGACACTTACCCTGGGGTTTGAGTGTAACTACCATACCACTTACCCTGGGGTTTGAGTGTAACTACAATGTCACTTACCCTGGGGTTTGAGTGTAACTACCATACCACTTACCCTGGGGTTTGAGTGTAACTACCATGCCACTTACCCTGGGGTTTGAGTGTAACCACCATGTCACTTACCCTGGGGATTGAGTGTAACCACCATGTCACTTACCCTGGGGTTTGAGTGTAACCACCATGTCACTTACCCTGGGGTTTGAGTGTAACCACCATGTCACTTACCCTGGGGTTGAGTGTAACTACCATACCACTTACCCTGGGGTTTGAGTGTAACTACCATGTCACTTACCCTGGGGTTTGAGTGTAACTACCATACCACTTACCCTGGGGTTTGAGTGTAACTACAATGTCACTTACCCTGGGGTTTGAGTGTAACTACCATACCACTTACCCTGGGGTTTGAGTGTAACTACCATGCCACTTACCCTGGGGTTTGAGTGTAACTACAATGTCACTTACCCTGGGGTTTGAGTGTAACTACCATACCACTTACCCTGGGGTTTGAGTGTAACTACCATACCACTTACCCTGGGGTTTGAGTGTAACCACCATGCCACTTACCCTGGGGTTTGAGTGTAACCACAATGTCACTTACCGGGGGTTTGAGTGTAACTACCATACCACTTACCGTGGGGTTTGAGTGTAACCACAATGTCACTTACCCGGGGTTTGAGTGTAACTACCATACCACTTACCCTGGGGTTTGAGTGTAACTACCATGTCACTTACCCTGGGGTTTGAGTGTAACTACCATACCACTTACCCTGGGGTTTGTGTGTAACCACCATGCCACTTACCCTGGGGTTTGAGTGTAACTACCATACCACTTACCCTGGGGTTTGAGTGTAACTACCATGTCACTTACCCTGGGGTTTGAGTGTAACTACCATACCACTTACCCTGGGGTTTGAGTGTAACTACAATGTCACTTACCCTGAGGTTTGAGTGTAACTACCATACCACTTACCCTGGGGTTTGAGTGTAACTACCATGCCACTTACCCTGGGGTTTGTGTGTAACTACCATACCACTTACTCTGGGGTTTGAGTGTAACTACCATACCACTTACCCTGGGGTTTGTGTGTAACTACCATACCACTTACCCTGGGGTTTGTGTGTAACTACCATACCACTTACCCTGGGGTTTGAGTGTAACCACCATGCCACTTACCCTGGGGTTTGAGTGTAACTACCATACCACTTACCCTGGGGTTTGAGTGTAACTACAATGTCACTTACCCTGGGGTTTGAGTGTAACTACCATGCCACTTACCCTGGGGTTTGAGTGTAACTACCATACCACTTACCCTGGGGTTTGAGTGTAACTACAATGTCACTTACCCTGGGGTTTGAGTGTAACTACCATACCACTTACCCTGGGGTTTGAGTGTAACTACCATGCCACTTACCCTGGGGTTTGAGTGTAACCACCATGTCACTTACCCTGGGGTTTGAGTGTAACTACCATGTCACTTACCCTGGGGTTTGAGTGTAACCACAATGTCACTTACCGGGTTTGAGTGTAACTACCATACCACTTACCCTGGGGTTTGAGTGTAACTACCATGTCACTTACCCTGGGGTTTGAGTGTAACTACCATACCACTTACCCTGGGGTTTGTGTGTAACCACCATGCCACTTACCCTGGGGTTTGAGTGTAACTACCATAGTCCACTTACCCTGGGGTTTGAGTGTAACTACCATGTCACTTACCCTGGGGTTTGAGTGTAACTACCATACCACTTACCCTGGGGTTTGAGTGTAACTACAATGTCACTTACCCTGAGAGTTTGAGTGTAACTACCATACCACTTACCCTGGGGTTTGAGTGTAACCACCATTGCCACTTACCCTGGGGTTTGTGTGTAACTACCATACCACTTACTCCTGGGGTTTGAGTGTAACTACTTAGGGGGTTTGATACCACTTACCGTGGGGTTTGAGTGTAACCACAATGGGGTTTGAGTGTAACTACCATACCACTTACCCTGTAGTGTACTACCATACCACTTACCCTGGGGTTTTGTGTGTAACTACCATACCACTTACCCTGGGGTTGAGTGTAACCACCATGCCACTTACCCTGGGGTTTGAGTGTAACTACCATACCACTTACCCTGGGTTTGAGTTTGAGTGTAACTACCATATGTTTGAGTGTAACACTTACCCTGGGGTTTGTGTGTAGTTTGTAACTACCATACCACTTACCCGGGTGGGGTTTGGGTTTGAGTGCAACTACCAGTGTACTACACTTACCCTGGGGTTTGAGTGTAACCACCAATGTCACTACCATACCACTTACCCTGGGGTTTGAGTGTAACCACCATGACACTTACCCTGGGGTTTGAGTGTAACCACCATGACACTTACCCTGGGGTTTGAGTGTAACTACCATACCACTTACCCTGGGGTTTGAGTGAGTGGGGTTTGAACTACATATGTCACTTACCAGTGTAACTACATACCACTTACCCTGGGGAGTGTAACTACCATGCCACTTACCCTGGGTTTGAGTGTAACCACCATGTCACTTACCCTGGGGATTGAGTGTAACCACCATGTCACTTACCCTGGGGTTTGTAACCACCATGTCACTTACCCTGGGGTTGAGTGTAACCACCATGTCACTTACCCTGGGGTTTGTAACTACCATACACTTACCCTGGTTTTGAGTGTAAACAATGTCACTTACCCGGGGGTTTGAGTGTAACCACCATGTCACTTACCCTGGGGTTTGAGTGTAACTACCATACCACTTACCCTGGGGTTTGAGTGTAACCACCACCTGGGGTTTGTGTGTAACCACCATGTTGAGTGTAACTACCATACCACTTACCCTGGGGTTTGAGTGTAACTACCATTACCCTGGGGTTTGAGTGTAACTGGGTTGGTGTCTACCATGGGGTTGGTGTTCCACTTACCCTGGGGTTTTGAGTGTAACCATACCACTTACCCTGGGTTTGAGTGCACTACCATACCACTTACCCTGGGGTTTGAGTGTAACTTTTTGGTGTCACCATGACACTTACACTGTTTGGGTTTGAGTGTAACTACCATACCACTTACCCTGGGGTTTGATGTGTTTGGTGTTTGGTGTTTGGTGTACACCATGTCACTTACCCTGGGGTTTGAGTGTAACTACCATACCACTTACCTGGGGTTTGGTGTTGGGTTTGAGTGTAACTACCATACCACTTACCCTGGGGTTGAGTGTAACTACCATACCAGGGGTTTGGTGTTTTTCTTACCCTGGGGTTTGAGTGTAACTACCATGTCACTTACCCTGGGGTTTGAGTGTAACTACCATACCACTTTGGGGTTTACCCTGGGGTTTGAGTGTAACTACCATGTCACTTACCCTGGGGTTTGAGTGTAACTACCATAGTGTTTCCACTTACCCTGGGGTTTGAGTGTAACTATCATGGTTTGGGTGGGTTTGAGTGTAACTACAATGTCACTTACTCCTGGGGTTTGAGTGTAACCACCATGTCCACTTACCCTGGGGTTTGAGTGGTGTAACTACCATACCACTTACCCTGGGGTTTGAGTGTAAATACCAGTGTTTTTTTTTTGGTGTTACCATTTGGCTTACCCTGGGGTTTGAGTGTAACCATATTATGTCACTACCCTGGGTTTGAGGTAACTACATAACACTAATACTGCTGGGGTTTGAGTGTAACTCAATTCAGCTAGACCCGCTTCAGTGAAACTACCATACCACTTACCCTGGGTTTGAGTGTACTGTAACCTGTTTCATCATTTTAGAATCCATTCTAGGCATGTGCCATCACTTCAAACATAAACAATAACACTAATAATGCGTTACTCCATCAGCTAGATATTCGCTTCAGGTGCGGAACGGGTCCAGAGTTCGAGCCGCTGGAGCCGTTACGATTGTGCCCTTAGGCAAGGCATTTAAATTCCACGTTGCCTCTTCTCTCTCCCTCGTGGTGATGGATTGCATCAGGAATGAGGTCTCGAGAGCGATTAATGGCAATATTTGCTCCAAATTGGATTGTCACCAAAATTGTAATGATGAAAATAGCTCTTATCGGAAATAGATAACTAGGTAATGTTACTGGCAAATGTAATCCATTGTTAAATAAAACCTCTTGCATCATAGAACCACTTCAGCCAGTGTGGAAAGAGCGGATCAACGGTTCCCAAGAGCGGATCAACAGTTCCAAGAGCGGATCAACGGTTACAAGAGCGGATCATCGGTTCCAAGAGTGGATCACCAGTTCCAAGAGCGGATCAACGGTTCCAAGAGCGGATCACCAGTTCCAAGAGCGGATCAACGGTTCCAAGAGTGGATCACCGGTTCCAAGAGCGGATCAACAGTTCCAAGAGTGGATCACCAGTTCCAAGAGCGGATCAACGGTTCCAAGAGCGGATCAACAGTTCCAAGAGCAGATCAACGGTTACAAGAGCGGATAAATGGTTCCAAGAGCGGATCAACGGTTCCAAGAGCGGATCAACAGTTACAAGAGCGGATCAACGGTTCCAAGAGCGGATCAACGGTTCCAAGAGCGGATCAACGGTTACAAGAGCGGATCAACGGTTCCAAGAGCGGATCAACGGTTACAAGAGCGGATCAACGGTTCCAAGAGCGGATCAACGGTTCCAAGAGTGGATCAACAGTTCCAAGAAATGTGTGACAAAGTTTCAACAAAATCAGGAAACGATGGAGTGTTCGCAAAGATTATCTTTAATTTAATTTGACCTAGTTACCCAGTTTCATTTATGTAATTTGCTGATTAACGCAACAAAAATATGATTGTTCAAACTGTAATTTGTGACATATATTTACATAGTTTAAACACAATCTGGTTAGTAACCGTTACTACAGTGTTTACAAGAATTCTCCTTACCGGTACTTTGATCTAGTGACCTAGTGATTTTTGAATTGTATTAAGTTTAGGATGACCTTTCCTCTAAATATTTTAGTCTTTTGACCTTGTGATCTATAAAAAATACGGAAATGGCCAATTGTGGAAAGGAACTGAGATTTCACCATAATATAACTTGCGACCATGTTTGAACATGAGAGCAGTAAAAAACATTCCTACCAATACAGCAGAAGACAATTACGGTAGTTGAACGAAACACAAGAAAGCAGTACAAAACATTCCTACCAATACAGCAGAAGACAATTACGGTAGTTGAACGAAACACAAGAAAGCAGTACAAAACATTCCTACCAATACAGCAGAAGACAATTATGGTAGTTGAACGAAACACAAGAAAGCAGTACAAAACATTCCTACCAATACAGCAGAAGACAATTACGGTAGTTGAACGAAACACAAGAAAGCAGTACAAAACATTCCTACCAATACAGCAGAAGACAATTATGGTAGTTGAACGAAACACAAGAAAGCAGTACAAAACATTCCTACCAATACAGCAGAAGACAATTATGGTAGTTGAACGAAACACAAGAAAGCAGTACAAAACATTCCTACCCATACAGCAGAAGACAATTATGGTAGTTGAACGAAACACAACAAAGCAGTTCTAAAGCAGGGTACAAGACATTCCAATAGGATTCCTATCCATACAACAAAAGTCAAGGAAGAAATATGACTGATATAGACTGACTGACTAATAAGTTTATTTAAAGTCTCCACCGCATAAATGCATTTGGGAGACTGAACTGATACAGATGGAAGTGGGCAAGATTAAGTAGTGCTCGCTGATCAAGTTTCTTGGGTACAACACATGCTACTAAGAATAGAAACCCCAAACAATTTATATATAGACATCGTATCATAGCAAAAGGGCCAAATATCTGCTAATTGCTGCTAGCAATGGATATTACTAACCCACATCAATCATTCGGTCATTGGGTATGCACACTTCAGATTAGCCTGGGAACAGCCGTCGATATATTTTGCCTGGACAGTCAAATAAATATATTTTAACACTGAGACTATTATTGGGCCGTGTTGAGCTTCTGTCATTTTGCCAGAAGTTAAAAAGTGAAAAATCAACAGACTGGAACCCAGGCTAACTTCAGATAATCATACAATATGCATAGCTAAAATATTCAATACATAATTCAGGGATCATTCTAGACGGCGATGTGGGCGAAATTGTCGCCCTAGGGACCCTGACTTCGCCCTCTGGGTGCCCCACTTCTCCTTTAAAAAAAAAACATTATTTTTTGGTTTTTACGATTTTCAAACAAAATTGTGTCTAGTAAGATACACTGGCCCATTATAAAGCACTCCTTCTATTCATATGTTGTATTTAATGGTTGTACTGTGCAGTTTAACCCTATTTTGCAGAAGTATATTAAAGAACACCAATTAAGGAAGCGATCACGAGCTTTCTCACTTCTCCCAAATATTCTGACCTAGAATGAACCCTGGTACATGTATATATATTCAGTATTGGTAACCGTAATGTTAAAGTAAGCCAAAATTATTAATATCTCTTCAAAAATAAGAATGTTACACACAACATTAACATGAGGTAGCAAATTTTTTAACTTTTTCAAAAATTCCAAGATTACCGTATGCATTAACACTGGTCGTGGAAGTCGTGATAGCGCAGTGGATGCGCGTTCGCTTCAGGTGCGAAAGGTCCGGGGTGCGAAAGGTCCGGAGTTCGAGCCCCGCTGGAGCCGTTACGATTGTGCCCTTAGGCAAGGCATTTAAATTCCACATTGCCTCTTCGCTCCTTCATGGCGATAGATTCCATCAGGAATGAGGTCTCGAGAGTGATTAATATAAGTTTGAAAGAACTTGTTTCGCAATCGAGCTAAAATAAATTTGTATAAACTAACACTGGTCGTATGGTGTTGCTAATACGATTTTCTTGTACCTGAGTTTGAACGAAGCAGATTCAATTGGGAATGTACCAACATTGGGCATGCCCCCAGCCATTGAAATCATCGAAGGCTTACTCTGCTGTAGAATGGCAGCTGAAAAACAATATACTACATTGTGCATAGAAATTACTCATTACAATTATACAGCATACTGGTTTCTGCAAGTCGGGTTAACACAAACCATCATTGAATTAACCCATTCAACACCAAGTAACTGACATGGACTGGTCCATGATATTTATAGACCAAATTCAATAAATTAATAACAAAATTACATTTGGATCAGTTCATTTATCAAAATGGGTAAAAATATTTCTAAAAATAGTTATATTACTTGAAAAAAGTGCAGATCCTGATGAGACGACTCGTCACTGATCTACACTGTTTTGTAAGCCAATTTAGAGGTCTGTGGTGTTGAAAGGGTTAATATGTTATATAAAGATATTCTGTTTTAGGTCAATCTCAATGCGAAACAGCATAGCGCCAGATCAGGCTCTATGCTGTTTGCCATTCGGATAGTGGAGATAAAGCATTTGTCTGAAAAGTAAACAATATAGATCCTGATCAGATGCAGCGTGTAGTGCGACGTTATACCATGCCTGATCTGGATCTATGTTGATTGCACATTCTGTTTAATTTAATGGTTAATAACTGATCTGGATCTAGGTTGTTTGCACATTCCATCAAATTTATTTGACAGGTTAATGGTTAATAGCTGTTTAATGTTTTGAATCAGGAATGCCTTGAAACTTATGAGCATCGAACACTGGTAGGCTGGTGGTCCAGTGTAATTACTTTCTTTCATTTTATAAGACAATGCTAGTCCAAATATTTAGACTTGAAAAATGTGACATTTTACTATCAAGGCAAGTCTAAACACTAAACCTCAATTACGCGTAGCATATTTCATATTCTAAAGTCGTTTTTTTATAAATTAAAATTGCTAACAAGATGAACACACATACCATTGTTTGAATTCTGCAGTCTATATAACGTCTCTTGACACAATAATATATGAGAAATCAATGCTTAAATTTCATTGGCGGACAGTGCTATGCGAAAATGAGCTTTAACGATAAGACCTCCAAATAACAGAAAAAAATAGTTTATATATAGGTGTTATATGGCGTGTAGCGTCCAGTGGTAGATCGTCGGATTTGGAATCGAATGGTCCCGGGTTCGATACTCGGTAAGGCCACGTATGTAGTGTCATTGAACAAGGCACCTCACACACATTGCTTAGTACTGGTTAATCGCTTAGGTCGGCTCGGCTAAGCCTGCCCAGGAAAATATGTCTAAGTCCCCGCGAGGGGTTTAACATTAAAGGAACATACATATGTAGGAATAAACTGTTACTGAAAATGCATGTCATCAATGGTTATGACTAGCTTGCAATGTAATCTTGCAGTTAATTTGATTTTCATCTGGTTGACTCTTCTAAATATTGACATTAGTTTCCCATCCCTCGTCAAACTCACAATGATCGAGGCCACATGTGAATATTACTTTTTAGCGCAATGACCTTTACTGGGTTTACAAGTTTTGTATAAATTAGCCTATGTGAAAGATACTCACTAAGCACTCTAATTGGAGATGGTTGTCTCGCTTGACTGAGACTGTTGAGAAACCTAGCATAATTCATTCTGTGATGTAGCACTGGTCACTGTTCCACCGGAGGAAAACGCCGCCGTCTTAGATCTTGACAATACCAAACACATCTACAAATGACGTATGTTTATCTAAGGGGAGTAACTTGGTCACAACCATAATCTCAAGTTTTTCGCCTTTCTCAATGTTATTATATTTCTATTTATAGATGTCAAAACCCTAGTGGGGACCTAGCCATGTTTTCCTGTGCAGGCCTAACCTCTCTAAGCGGTTAAGTACTAAACAATGTGTGTGATATCTTGCTCAAGGCAGGAACCTAGAGCAAATAGATCGTACAATAACGTAAACCAAAAAAATATATATATCGGCACATGCGATCATCCGTCATATGCCATACACAATCAGAAATAACATGGTATGTGTAGACCACAACCATCTAACACCTACAAGGAACCTGAACCACTTTATTTCACAGTCCCGAACCCAGAACCATATACCCCCTGAACAATATAGGCCTACGTGTACATGTATGTGTGTGTTTTACGTTTATTTATCGTCGCTACCGGTTACCCATATGAGCGACGCCTCCTGAAGAGATTAGTCATTTTAGATTTTTGGAGGATAGTGCAATGATACAGACAGAGACCCATTCCAGAGTCTCATCTGGTTCTTTACGTACACGGTGCAAAGCATCGACATGAGACCTCGGTTTAAAGTCCCATATGAAAGACTGTTAAGTTTATTAGGGTTAGACAGGGGATCGAACCTGCGATCCCTGGATTACCAATCCAGCGTGTCAACCACTGGACAACAACTCCGTCTGTTGTGCTTAACCTTAGTATGTAGTTGTTTTTAACACTCTCTCACTTAATAAATTTCAACATTTATCTTAGAAATAAATTTAAATACATGTATATGCATACTATTCATTATCAGTGATTCTAATCTGTTTTACAATTGTTACCATTATGTTATGCTATATATAGTCGGTTCAAACGTTCACTCAGAGCTTGTGTTGTACTCTTGATATATTGCCGACTCAAAATAAAATTTATTAAATCTTATATTAATTTCCAACTTAGTCGTCTCCCTTTGTTATTTGATCTTCATTTGTATACTAAAATTAAAACGTGTTTACAAATTTTGTATTGCACAATTATTGTTGACGGGGAAATAAATACTTTGAATTGTATTTCAAAATGGTGTCATTGGACAAAGCAGAAATAGGGAAAGTATTAAATAACCCATCAAATCCGTTAAAGGAACGATTTAGAGCTCTGTTTACATTAAAAAACCTCGGAGGACATGATGCGATAGATGTGATTGCGAATTCATTTGAGGACGATTCTGCATTGTTGAAGCATGAACTTGCATATTGTTTAGGTCAGATGCAAGATAGTTACGCTATCCCGGTATTAGTGAAGGTTCTGGAGGACAAATCGCAAGAGATAATGGTCAGACATGAAGCAGGTATTGCACAGTTTTCATTCCAAGTGTATATATTTCGGATATGGTTATATTTCGTATAAACAGGCCATACATTTTATATTTCAATTAACTATCGGTTTTATTGCTACCAGGAAATGTACCCTTCACTCTGATACTGTGATAAACAATCGATATGTTCAAGAGTTTTTAGCATTATGCCATTATCTTTGCAATTGTATGTTCCATTAATGTCAAACCACTATGCGGGGACCTAGACATGTTTTCCTGGGCAGAATTGGCTGACCTAAGTGGTTAACCAGTACTAATCAATGTGTGTGAGGTGCCTTGCTCAATGACACTACATACGTGGCCTGACCGAGTATCGAACCCGGGACCGTTTGATTCCAAATCCGACGCTCTACCACTGGACCACGGACGCAATTAACGTATGGTACATGTAGTTTCGTATTCAAGTCAGCTGTCAAAATTATTTGTTGCTATGAAGTATTACGTAATAAAACCTGGTACCATGGCAACACGAATGTTGGGTTCCCTGTAAAGTTTAACTTTCCGTAGGTATATCCGGGAATTTCGTAGATGACAACATACTCTGAGGTTAATTAGGAATCATTAAAGCAGCATTACATCGTAATAAGGATGTTTTGAGTAAAATATAAATACTAATGTGTGTGTGCTTACAAAAATCGAAATAGTCGCTCAGAAACGATAAAATTCCAATAAATTTAAACCGTCGTATGCGAATTTGTTTATCAACACACGAAATGTAAACACGCACAGCGCGCATGCGTGAAACAACAGAGGATGTAGAAAACAACGTATATATTTTGAACATGAAAGACTATCTATCTATCTTCCTCTAATGTCGAACCCCTCGCGGGGATGTAGAAATGTCCCTAAAAGACTTAACTAACAGAGGTATGAATCAACATATCAAGTAATTTAATTAAAAAGACCACGTGGGACAAATGGGGACGATGCATTCCGAATGTAAACAAGTGCGGATGATGCGTTCCGGTTGTAAACAAGTGCGTGACCGATCGACTCGGAAAGTCCTACATTCGGTTTCGAGTTTGTTTTATCGCAAAAAAACACTGTTTACCAAATGAACATAAGCATACAAAGTATAATGTTAGAATGTGTAGCAGCATTGCTACCCATACGTGAAATTTGAATTTTTCAACAATCTTTTATTTCATATGATGTAATGCTGCTTTAAATAAATACAAGTTTCAAATGTCAGCTAAATAATTAATATATCACTAATTTACCAATTAAGTCATTGATTTACTAGGTTAATATTCTTTATGGCTAACAAGCACATTTGTCTTACCTACATAAAAAAACTTAGGTATGTTTTAACATTTTTCAGCATTTATCTTATCTTGAAACAAATTAATTATAAATATGCAGTGATTTTAATTGTATAGCTGTTATCATTATTTTATGTTATATAGTTTGTTCAAAAGCTCACTCAGAGCTTGTGTTGTATGTACTGTTGCTGACTCAAAATAAAATATATCTTATCTTACCATATTAACAATAGCTCAAAACATAGTGACTACCCAAAACATAGTGACTACCCAAAACATAGTGACTACCCAAAACATAGTGACTACCCAAAACATAGTGACTACCCAAAACATAGTGACTACCCAAAACATAGTGACTACCCAAAACATAGTGACTACCCAAAACATAGTGACTACCCAAAATTTGGCCAAATATTAGCTTTAATTAAACCCAAAGCATGTTGACTTAATTTCTTATTGGAATGCTTGCTGAACTTTAATTTCATTAATATCTTTCTTCATTACTAATCTTAGTTTTCCAATGTTGTTGACTCACCTGTTTATTCGAATTAGTGTGTGTTTTTACGTTTATTTATCGTCGCTACCGGTTGCCCATATGAGCGACTCCTGAAGAGATTAGTTATTTTAGATTTTGGAGGATAGTGCATGATACAGACAGAGACCTCTGGTTCTTTTACATGCACGGTGTAAAGCACCGACACCGGTTTAAAGTCCCATCTGAAAGACTGTTAATTTTATTAGGGTCAGACGTGGGATCGAACCTGCGATCCCTGGATTATTGAATTAATTTCATTCAGAATGATTCAATAATAGTATTGTTTAAGACCTCCTTTAAGTGTTTCTTCGATACTTCGTTTACACACATTATATTCTAGTCAGAAATGTGCTAATGAATTCTTTAACTAATGAAGTCTTTAATAAACTAACCTGTTACATCGATATCTTTGTCTGCTTGCTGCTACCATTGTACTACTATCCTATTGAATCTATTATGTTCCTCTTTCTATCATTTCTCCTTTCTTCTGTGTCAATCTCAATTTCAATCTTTCATGTTTCACAGCTAATTATCTCTTTATCTTATTAATATTCTAATTTACAGTTCATGATTAAAACGTTTACTTACCAAGTTACCATTATTTCAAATTGAATTTAATAGTTTAGAAAATATTACAACACTGTCATAAAAAAGTTTAAATTTTATTTATTCTACAACGATTGCGAAGCAAGTTCTAATAACTTATGTTAATCACTCTCGTTGGCGCGCATGAAAGCGTATATGTGGTCATTCGTGTGGGAGGAAACCGGAGTACCCGGAGAAAACCCACCTATCCAATCTGGCGACCACCGTACCATCTCACATACTTCCAGGTCCAAGGATCGAACCGGGTTGCATTGGTGAGAAGCGAGCGCACTAACCACTGTGATAATCGGACAGTCTACTGTCAAAGATCGTAACTGTATTAAGTAGTGATGTGCATCGGTTTCAAAATCCATAATCGATTAATCGGAATAATCGGACGGGTAAACCGATTAGATAATCGATTATTAATCGGGCAATTGATATAGTTACAAATCAAAATTACATCTGATTAGGCCCTACTAGACTTTAAGTTAGTGGACTGCCACCTGATATAAAATTAGTTTTTAAGTTAATAGAGGACAGAACACTGACATACTAGTGAAAAGTCTAGTACTAGATACAGTTAGAATTGTTGTTGCAAACGTGCAATGCTAATAAAATACAGCCAATAGTAAATCGTAGTTTTATTTGAGGTATAAACAAACATAAAAGTAAGAGACAAAAATAAAGACATAAAACCATCCCTTCAACATCGGATGTGTCGATTAAAACTATTATATGATACTGAACTTGAGACAGCTTCAATACAGAACAAATTATTTGAATTTGACAAAATATGGAAGCAATATGCTAAAAAGTTTTAATTTAAAATTATATTGAAAATAATTAAAATTATATTGAAAATAATTGTCATCAATCACTTGGTAGAATGTAGGCTGCAGACCACTTTTCTCTTTTTTTATTTCTAAGTGTAACTGAACATTTTTTCAGCACTTTAAGGCCAACATGATAATGACTTGATATATTTATATACACTATTATTCATGCCGTTTGTTTATTCTACTCATTAAAAAATGTACATTATTGTAAGGTGATTGTGGGATGCCCTCGACCCACAGGTCACCTATGACGAGGAAAATAAACGGGCCTTAAACGTGGTTCCAAAAAAAAAAAAAAAAAGACTCGTTGATTATAATCGATTACACATTTTCACAATCGATTATCGCCGATGTCCATGCCGGCGAACGATTGTCGGCGACTTAGCGATAATCGGTTTATCACTAGTATTAAGTGCCTTGCTATAGGAGAAGACCTCTATAAGCTATAGCTTTTCATTCATGTATCTAAATTTGTGTAAAATGTATAGTTGTATTGTTTGAAATAAACTACCGTATGTTTAAACTATCTTTGTCTATCTGTGCTGGCAATAGTATCGTGTCAGTGATAGTAATCCAGTGATAGTGATCCAGTGATAGTAATCCAGTGATAGTGATCCAGTGATAGTAATCCAGTGATAGTGATCCAGTGATAGTAATCCAGTGATAGTAATCCAGTGATAGTGATCCAGTGATAGTAATCCAGTGATAGTGATCCAGTGATAGTGATCCAGTGATAGTGATCCAGTGATAGTGATCCAGTGATAGTGATCCAGTGATAGTGATCCAGTGATAGTGATCCAGTGATAGTGATCCAGTGATAGTGATCCAGTGATAGTGATCCAGTGATAGTGATCCAGTGATAGTGATCCAGTGATAGTGATCCATGATAGTGATCCAGTATAGTGATCCGTGATAGTGATCCAGTGATAGTGATCCAGTGATAGTAATCCAGTGATAGTAATCCAGTGATGTAATCCGTGATAGTGATCCAGTGATAGTGATCCAGTGATAGTGATCCAGTGATAGTGATCCGTGATAGTGATCCAGTGATAGTAATCCAGTGATAGTGATCCAGTGATAGTGATCCAGTGATAGTGATCCAGTGATAGTAATCCAGATAGTGATCCAGTGATATGATCCAGTGATAGTGATCCAGTGATAGTGATCCAGTGATAGTAATCCAGTGATAGTGATCCAGTGATAGTGATCCAGTGATAGTGATCCAGTGATAGTGATCCAGTGATAGTGATCCAGTGATAGTAATCCAGTGATAGTAATCCAGTGATAGTAATCCAGTGATAGTAATCCAGTGATAGTGATCCAGTGATAGTGATCCAGTGATAGTGATCCAGTGATAGTAATCCAGTGATAGTGATCCAGTGATAGTGATCCAGTGATAGTGATCCAGTGATAGTAATCCAGTGATAGTGATCCAGTGATAGTGATCCAGTGATAGTGATCCAGTGATAGTGATACTATCATTATTTTACACGGGAAGCTCTAGTCAGAAAAGTATTAATGAAGCCTAATAAAACTTTAACCTGTTTCGTCAATACCTTTGTCTATATATGATTTATAAAATGTTTAACTATCGTGGTAGTGTGCTAGTATCGTGATAGTGTGCTAGTATCATGATAGTGTGCTAGTATCGTGATAGTGTGCTAGTATCATGATAGTGTGCTAGTATCGTGATAGTGTGCTAGTATCGTGATAGTGTGCTAGTATCGTGGTAGTGTGCTAGTATCGTGGTAGTGTGCTAGTATCGTGGTAGTGTGCTAGTATTGTGGTAGTGTGCTAGTATCGTGATATCGTGGTAGTGTACTAGTATCATGATAGTGTGCTAGTATCGTGGTAGTGTGCTAGTATCGTGATATCGTGGTAGTGTACTAGTATCGTGATAGTGTGCTAGTATCGTGATATCGTGGTAGTGTACTAGTATCGTGGTAGTGTGCTAGTATTGTGGTAGTGTGCTAGTATCGTGATATCGTGGTAGTGTACTAGTATCGTGATAGTGTGCTAGTATCGTGTAGTGTGCTAGTATCTGATAGTGTGCTAGTATCTGTAGTGTCTAGTATCGTGTAGTGTCTAGTATCGTGGTAGTGTACTAGTATCGTGATAGTGTGCTAGTATGTGATAGTGTCTAGTATCGTGGTAGTGTGCTAGTATTGTGGTAGTGTGCTAGTATCGTGGTAGTGTACTAGTATCGTGATAGTGTGCTAGTATCGTGGTAGTGTGCTAGTATCGTGATAGTGTGCTAGTATCGTGGTAGTGTACTAGTATCGTGGTAGTGTACTAGTATCGTGATAGTGTGCTAGTATCGTGATAGTGTGCTAGTATCATGATAGTGTGCTAGTATCATGATAGTGTGCTAGTATCGTGATAGTGTGCTAGTATCGTGGTAGTGTACTAGTATCGTGATAGTGTGCTAGTATAGTGATAGTGTGCTAGTATCGTGGTAGTGTGCTAGTATTGTGGTAGTGTGCTAGTATCGTGGTAGTGTACTAGTATCGTGGTAGTGTGCTAGTATCGTGGTAGTGTGCTAGTATCGTGGTAGTGTGCTAGTATCGTGGTAGTGTGCTAGTATCGTGATATCGTGATAGTGTACTAGTATCGTGATAGTGTGCTAGTATCGTGGTAGTGTACTAGTATCGTGATAGTGTGCTAGTATCGTGGTAGTGTGCTAGTATCGTGGTAGTGTGCTAGTATCGTGGTAGTGTGCTAGTATCGTGGTAGTGTACTAGTATCGTGATAGTGTGCTAGTATCGTGGTAGTGTACTAGTATCGTGATAGTGTGCTAGTATCGTGGTAGTGTGCTAGTATCGTGGTAGTGTGCTAGTATTGTGGTAGTGTGCTAGTATCGTGATATCGTGGTAGTGTACTAGTATCGTGATAGTGTGCTAGTATCGTGGTAGTGTACTAGTATCGTGATAGTGTGCTAGTATTGTGATAGTGTACTAGTATCGTGGTAGTGTACTAGTATCGTGATAGTGTGCTAGTATCGTGATAGTGTACTAGTATCGTGGTAGTGTACTAGTATCGTGATAGTGTGCTAGTATCGTGGTAGTGTGCTAGTATCGTGGTAGTGTACTAGTATCGTGATAGTGTGCTAGTATCGTGATAGTGTGCTAGTATCGTGGTAGTGTGCTAGTATCGTGGTAGTGTACTAGTATCGTGATAGTGTGCTAGTATCGTGGTAGTGTACTAGTATCGTGGTAGTGTGCTAGTATCGTGATATCGTGGTAGTGTACTAGTATCATGATAGTGTGCTAGTATCGTGGTAGTGTGCTAGTATCGTGATAGTGTGCTAGTATTGTGATAGTGTGCTAGTATCGTGGTAGTGTGCTAGTATCGTGGTAGTGTGCTAGTATCGTGGTAGTGTGCTAGTATCGTGGTAGTGTGCTAGTATCGTGGTAGTGTGCTATTATCGTGATAGTGTGCTAGTATCGTGGTAGTGTGCTAGTATCGTGGTAGTGTGCTAGTATCGTGGTAGTGATCTGGTGATAGTGATATCATTATTTTACAGGGGAAGCTCTCGGAGCTATTGGAAATAAAGAGGCATTACCTGTGCTGGAACAGTATGTCCAAGATCCAACTATAGAGGTAATATAATTATTTAAAAGTAATTGATATAATATATGTATTATTACAGTCTGTGAAATTAGCCGGGTGCCCGATGCCCGAGACGTTTTTTTTAATTGGGTTTTTTACCTGGGACTCGAACCACCACGGTGAGAGGTTAGTGATCTCACAGCCAGCGCTTTAGACCACGAAGGCCACTGTAATAAACTGGACAGTAGAAATGTTTTTCTAAATTCTTTACAATTACGAATTGTTTACACGGGAATTGAAAGTCGTCTAGAAGCGGACAGGTGTAAATTCGCGTTTTCCCTTACTGACATCTCGGCCCTATGATGAATCGGCCGATCGATGCATTATATCATTAAATTTGGTTAAAAAAAATCACGTGTCGTGTCGCTCAGTACGAAATCTATAAAACCAAGAAAAATCCTTTTCATGAATATACATGAAGTAACTGTGAATATTATCAATAACCGTAAAATATTAATAATAATAAAACATTAGTTTGTCTTTATACATTGTTTACTCATATGGCCATATTATAAGTATTACTAATAAATGCATGATATGCCACATTATGTTACATATATTACTATACATTTAACCGCCAATAAGCGGGTAAAATTCTGCAAATATATGGGCACCTAGAAGTTCATTCGGGCAAGTAAATTTTTCAAGCCACTTGCTTCGGGCAAGTGTCTCAAAATGTTTTTCGTGAAGACTGTTATTATGTTCTGCATAAAGCACAGGCAGTTTTAGTGTATACACATTTCCTTTAGTTTGATTGTGAAACAAGTTCTTACAACATTAGTTTAATCTCATGGAATCCATCGCCATGGGGACAAGAGAATAGGCAATGTGGATTTAGTTTACACAAATTTATTTTAGCTCGATTGCGAAACAAGTTCTTACAACTTATATTAATCACTCTCGATACCTCATTCCTGATGGAATCCATCGTCGTGAGGACGAGAGAATAGGCAATGAGGATTTAGTTTACACAAATTTATTTTAGCTCGATTGCGAAACAAGTTCTTACAACTTATATTAATCACTCGATACCTCATTCCTGGTGGAATCCATCGCCATGGGGTCAAGAGAATAGGCAATGTGGATTTAGTTTACACAGATTTATTTTAGCTCGATTGCGAAACAAATTCTTACAACTTATATTAATCACTCTCGATACCTCATTCCTGATGGAATCCATCACCAGGAGGGAGAGAAGATACACCATGGAATTTAAATGCACAATCGTAACGGCTCCAGCGTGGATCGAACTCCAGGCCTTTCGCACCTGAAGCGACACCACTGCTGATTTAAGGTAAAGTGTCTTGCCTAAGGACGCAACCACCATGCCACTGGCTGGGCTGTGAGTTGAGATTACCGTAACAAATGTCGGAAAGAAACACTCAACACGTAATTTTCAAGACATAATTTGTTCACCAATATGCAAATAATACTCGAATGGGATTATGCTAAAATGGGGTTTGAATATTCGTTTCGTTGATATAAATATATATTATGCATTGTACATACAACAATAGTGGAAATACAGTCAAACCTGTGTTAGTGGTCACCTCCATTAAGCAGCCAACCTGTATTAAGCAGCCAGTTTCCAGATTCCCAAAATGTTGTTTTATTATATATTTGACCTCTATTAAGCAACCACCTGTGCTAAGCAGCCACTTTCTGTAATTCCCTTGGCTGGCTGCTTAAGACAGGTTTGACTGTACATATAAAAATATATTAAAACTAAGAGATTCCACACATCTGTCTTCCTATTGTCAGTTTTGATTTGGACCTTACTCATAGTGAACATTATTGCAATTTTACACAGCTTGCTACTTCTTGTTTTCATACGAGGCAGCTCTGGAACATTGCTAAATCTGATACAGTCTTGTTGTGTACTTACACAGCTTGCTACTTCTTGTTTTCATACGAGGCAGCTCTGGAACATTGCTAAATCTGATACAGTCTTGTTCTGTACTTACACAGCTTGCTACTTCTTGTTTTCATACGAGGCAGCTCTGGAACATTGCTAAATCTGATACAGTCTTGTTCTGTACTTACACAGGTATCAGAGACATGCTTACTTGCAATAGATAGAATAAAATGGCTAGAGAACAGCGAGAAAGACAGAGAATCCCTGTCAGTGAACCCCTACTATTCCGTGGATCCGGCCCCTCCAAGCACATCACAAGATATAGGATCCCTTAAACAGACTTTACTAAATGAAAGTTTACCACTGTTTGAGCGTTACAGAGCCTTGTTTTCCCTGAGGAATTCTGGAACAGAGGATGCAGTCGTTTCTCTAGCAGAAGGTATGTATATATATATATATGTATGCTATTGCAACTATTCCTATGTTATGTACCATTCTTGAAACAAATATTGTTTAAACTAAGGTATGTATGTATGTATGTATGTATGTATGTATGTATGTATGTATGGTATGGTATGGTATGTGGTATGGTGTGGTGTGGTATGGTATGGGGTATGGTATGGTTATGGTATTGTGTGTGTGCGTGCGTGCGTGCGTGCGTGCGTGCGTGCGTGCGTGCGTGCGTGCGTGCGTGTATGTATATCTAGACAGAGCTTTTTCAGCACAAAGCAAGAGAAAAGTACGATATTTAATCAGTTTGTCAAAATGTAAACTTTTTAACCACTCAGAAACTCCGAGACATGCACATAACCAGAGTACCTAGGCACTGTGAGGAAAATGGGGACGAGCTTAACAGTACATTAATCCGGAATGTTCAGCCATCTTCATTTTCTCGGCATAAATATTATACTGTTTATACTTTATTTATGTTACAACGATTGCGAAGCAAGTTATAACAACTTATATTAATCACTCTCGTTGGCGCGGATGAAAGCGTATATGTGGCCATTCGAGTACCCGGAGAAAACCCACCTGTCCGATGTGGCGACCACCGTACCATCTCGCATACTTCCCGGTCCGAGGATATTATATTATGGATGGAGGACTAGACCTTTGCTAGCAACAGAGGATAATTGACTTCTGGACTGCACTTGTTCGGGAAATATCTTCCATTATGAAACTTCTTGTGATAACATGCTGCAATGGGCTACTTGTATATATCATCTATACCATAGTTGACGGGTTATGATGGAGTTGCTACGGTATTCCGACTCCTGCTTAATAAATCAGATACTATTACTGCGTGGCTCGATACCTTCCATTATGAAACTTCTTGTGATAACACGCTGCAATGGGCTACTTGTATATCATCTATACCATAGTTAACGGGTTATGATGGAGTTGCTACGGTGTTGTGACAATCAGATGCTATTACTGGTAGCTCGATTATGTCTGGATGATGGACTAGTATCTAATCATGGAAGGATTGTCTGCCCACTCATTTAATTTATGTGAAAGATAATTGTACATTTATTGTATTTTATATAAAATTTAAATGATTCGAATAAACATAAATAATGAAATTTGCAGAAAACTGGTCTCTGGCAAGGAACTCCAAATAATCCATTACAGGAGCAGATGATCAAAATGTTTACTGCAAAAGTCGACACTTTTTAAATTAACCCATTCAACACCAAGTAACTGACATGGACTGGTGCAGGATATTATTAGACCAATAAATTAATAAGAAAATTACATTTGGACCAGTTCATTTATCATAAAGGGTAATGTTTGTCGAAAAATAGTAATATTACCAGCAAAAAGTGCAGATCCTGATGAGACGGCTCGTCACGAGCCGGCTCATCTGGATCTACACTTTTTGTAAGCCTATATAGAGGTCTGTGGTGTTGAAAGGGTTAACAAGGACAGTAAAAGTGACATTTTAACCGACTGTTACGGTACCTCAATGATATATACACACATGCATTTATTTTTCGATAGGTTTAAATTGTAAGAGTGCGTTATTCCGGCACGAGATAGCTTACGTATTGGGTCAGATACAGCATGCTGCATGTGTGAAACAGCTAGCCAATAACCTGAAGGATCAGCAGGAAAATCCCATGGTTCGCCACGAGTGTGCAGAAGCTCTAGGTAGGGTTAAAGTTTAACCTCCACTATTTTATTTGAAATATGTGGTCTGGTTTCACAGTGGATGATCCGCTATGTTTAGGGTTATTTGAATAGCCTGTCAAAAAATTTGGCCACTACCAAGTTACCCATCCATTGTCATCATTTCCTGCTTTGAACTATTTCATTCTGGATACATTTAAAGGCTTTTGCAAACAACATAGATCCAGATCAGCCGCAGCGTGACGCTATCACGGCCAGTTCCTGCTTTAAAGAAGCTATCCAGGTGGCTTTGAGAAGGTCAGTGGTTCTATCCAGTTGATATTCCATCATCTGTCGCGACCATTTCCTGCTTGAAAGTAGCTATCCAAGTGACTTTCAGAAGGTCAGTGGTTCTAATAAACAATGAACAAAACTCTGCCAGCTGGCTGTAACTTCATTGTTGTTATTTTCAAGCATTATCGTAATTTTAAGTTAGTCTGTTGTGGTGAAGGCCACCCACATTTCCTGGGTAGAAAACAGTACTCAATTCTCCAACGTCTGCAAGCGACTGACAACTTTCTCATATATCATTTTATCACTTATCTGTTTGCAGGTTCTATAGCTACAGACGAATGCATGAAGATCTTAGAAGACTATTTACAGGACAAGGAGCGTGTTGTGAAGGAGAGCTGTATAGTGGCCCTGGACATGTGTGATTATGAAAATAGTGACAGCTTTCAGTATGCAGATACAATGGCTCGACTCAAACAAGGCGAAAATCTGATAAATAGTTCTTCTTGACGGCTAACAATTTATATTAGGGATGTCAACGAGTAGTGATTTTGGTACTCGAGTATTTGGAAAGGTATTCGATCGAGTACTCGGTTACCGTTACCGTGGATTATGCTTCTTGTCTCGTCAATCAGATTGGTCCTGCTTTTAATCAATTCATTGCTTTGATGTGTTGTCAAATCTTTCAAAGTACTTCCATACCACAGATTTAGATGGAGGCATTCTCACAATTCACTTATATTACTATACTACTATTATATTCTAAATATCTCTTCACAGTTTAACAGCGTTAACGTTAATGGCAAAAGTTACGATATTTATTATTTAACAACTATTTCGGTATTGCCCTGCTATGGGTAGCTGCTTAAAGTTCTAAATTGAGTAATCAATTAAGTGTCAATTATAACATCAAAACAAGTTCCGACCACCAGGCAAAAGATGTTATTCACACGACAGACAATCGGACGACCCGCCTCAGTAGTGACGACAATGATAAAATAATTTGCATCAAACTTACGCTTCCCAATTAAGTTGAATCAACACCTTAATTATTCGGTCACTGTGGCCGGCTCTGTGTGATATACAGGTATTGTTAATCACCATGACACGCTGTATATTGCATTGTTTGGTACAGCGGAAGTTTCGCTAATCCCACTAATCACAATTTGTTCACAGGCAACTCCCTATTTGCGCAAAATAAAGATTTGTTGATTTTATTTTTTTAACCGAGTACTCGATTATCTGAAAAGTATTTGATACTCGGACGTTCGATCGAATACTCGACTCTAGTACTCGTTGACATCCCTAATTTATATATATATATATACGTGGTCTTCTCTACATCCGCATTTTCGGCTTTAAAAGCCTTTTTCAAGGAAAACATTAATCATCCAGCTAATTCATTTTCTATAAGACTGTTAGCACAATTGATAAGAAATTTATTTTATCTCGATTGCGAATCAAGTTCCTTATACTTATATTAATCGCTCTCGAGACCTCATATCGCCACAAGGGAGAGAGAAGTGTCAACGTGGAATTTAAACGTCCTTGTCTAAGGGCACAATTGTAACAACTACAGCTGGGTGCGAACTCCGAGCCTTTCGCACCTGAAGAGAACACAGTACCACAACTTCCTCGCATGATGGTTTAACTGAATACCACAAAATTGGCATTATCCCCCTTGTTTATTTGCTATTGGCATTATCCCCCTCGTTTATTTGCTATTGGCATTATCCCCCCTTGTTTATTTGCTATTGGCATTATCCCCCCTTGTTTATTTGCTATTGGCATTATCCCCCTTGTTTATTTGCTATTGGCATTATCTTTATTTGCTATTGGCATTATCCCCCTGTTTATTTGCTATTGGCATTATCCCCCTTGTTTATTGCTATTGGCATTATCCCCCCTTGTTTATTTGCTATTGGCATTATCCCCCTTGTTTATTTGCTATTGGCATTATCTCCCTTGTTTATTTGCTATTGACATTATCCCCCTTGTTTATTTGCTATTGGCATTATCCCCCTCGTTTATCTGCTATTGGCATTATCCCCCTTTGTTTATTTGCTATTGGCATTATCTCCCTTGTTTATTTGCTATTGGCATTATCCCCCTTGTTTATTTGCTATTGACATTATCCCCCTTGTTTATTTGCTATTGGCATTATCCCCCTCGTTTATCTGCTATTGGCATTATCCCCCTTTGTTTATTTGCTATTGGCATTATCTCCCTTGTTTATTTGCTATTGGCATTATCCCCCTTGTTTATTTGCTATTGGCATTATCTCCCTTGTTTATTTGCTATTGGCATTATCTCCCTTGTTTATTTGCTATTGGCATTATCTCTTGTTTATTTGCTATTGGCATTATCCCCCTTTGTTTATTTGCTATTGGCATTATCCCCCTTTGTTTATTTGCTATTGGCATTATCTCCCTTGTTTATCTGCTATTGGCATTATCCCCCTTTGTTTATTTGCTATTGGCATTATCCCCCTTGTTTATCTGCTATTGGCATTATCTCCCTTGTTTATCTGCTATTGGCATTATCCCCCTTTGTTTATTTGCTATTGGCATTATCCCCCTTGTTTATCTGCTATTGGCATTATCTCCCTTGTTTATTTGCTATTGGCATTATCCCCCTTTGTTTATTTGCTATTGGCATTATCTCCCTTGTTTATATTTGCTATTGGCATTATCCCCCTTGTTTATTTGCTATTGGCATTATCCCCCTTGTTTATTTGCTATTGGCATTATCTCCCTTGTTTATATTTGCTATTGGCATTATCTCCCTTGTTTATATTTGCTATTGGCATTATCCCCCTTGTTTATATTTGCTATTGGCATTATCTCCCTCGTTTATATTTGCTATTGGCATTATCTCCCTTGTTTATTTGCTATTGGCATTATCCCCCTTGTATATTTGCTATTGGCATTATCCCCCTCGTTTATTTGCTATTGGCATTATCCCCCTTGTTTATTTGCTATTGGCATTATCCCCCTTGTATATTTGCTATTGGCATTATCCCCCTTTGTTTATATTTGCTATTGGCATTATCCCCCTTGTTTATTTGCTATTGGCATTATCCCCCTTGTTTATCTGCTATTGGCATTATCTCCCTTGTTTATCTGCTATTGGCATTATCCCCCTTTGTTTATTTGCTATTGGCATTATCCCCCTTGTTTATCTGCTATTGGCATTATCTCCCTTGTTTATTTGCTATTGGCATTATCCCCCTTTGTTTATTTGCTATTGGCATTATCTCCCTTGTTTATATTTGCTATTGGCATTATCCCCCTTGTTTATTTGCTATTGGCATTATCCCCCTTGTTTATTTGCTATTGGCATTATCTCCCTTGTTTATATTTGCTATTGGCATTATCCCCCTTGTTTAGATTTGCTATTGGCATTATCTCCCTTGTTTATATTTGCTATTGGCATTATCCCCCTTGTTTATATTTGCTATTGGCATTATCTCCCTCGTTTATATTTGCTATTGGCATTATCTCCCTTGTTTATTTGCTATTGGCATTATCCCCCTTGTATATTTGCTATTGGCATTATCCCCCTCGTTTATTTGCTATTGGCATTATCCCCCTTGTTTATTTGCTATTGGCATTATCCCCCTTGTATATTTGCTATTGGCATTATCCCCCTTTGTTTATATTTGCTATTGGCATTATCCCCCTTGTTTATTTGCTATTGGCATTATCCCCCTTTGTTTATTTGCTATTGACATTATCCCCCTTTGTTTATTTGCTATTGGCATTATCCCCCTTGTTTATTTGCTATTGGCATTATCCCCCTTGTTTATTTGCTATTGGCATTATCCCCCTTTGTTTATTTGCTATTGGCATTATCCCCCTTTGTTTATTTGCTATTGGCATTATCCCCCTCGTTTATTTGCTATTGGCATTATCCCCCTCGTTTATTTGCTATTGGCATTATCCCCCTTTGTTTATTTGCTATTGGCATTATCCCCCTTTGTTTATTTGCTATTGGCATTATCCCCCTCGTTTATTTGCTATTGGCATTATCCCCCTCGTTTATTTGCTATTGGCATTATCCCCCTTGCTGGTAAACAGACATAAAACATAGGTGTCCTTTCATATTGATATAACACACATTTATGCCATAAAGATATAAAACATTGGTCATTTTTACTTACAGACATTTGTTTCACTCGAAATATTCACTATTTATACTGTACCACACAAATAGGAACAGTAGAATAAATACAAAATGTAGATGCTACTGTTTTAGTGTTGACCTAATCCAGGGTTAAAAAATTAACAGTCTTTCAGATGGGATATAAACCGAGGTCTTGTGTCGGTGCTTTACACCGTACACGTAACAGAATCAAAGGAGATTCTGGAATGGGTCTGTCTGTATCATTACACTATCCTCCAAAATGACCAATCTCTTCAGGAGGCGTCGCTCATATGTTTAACCGGTAGCGACGATAAATAAACGTAAATCACAAGTGTTGGCATCGGGCGACTATTACTTCTGTTTCCATACTACAAAAACCAAACACGGTTAGTTGCTATATTTACTAAGAAAGTGGAATATAATGAAGGTTTTACAAATATCAAAAGCATCGATGTAGTCCAACCAGGCTTAGGCAGCCGGCCAAGGAAATCACAGAAAGTGGATGCTTACCACATGTGGCTGCATAATAGAGGGCAAATGTATAATAAAATAACAGATTAGGAATCTTGAAACTGGCTGCTTAATACAGGTTAGTTGCTTAATAGAGGTGACCACTAAAACAGGTTTAACTGTATATATCTTTCCAACTGGGCTGTGTTTGAGGAAGAACTGGTTTTATAGATGGATCTGTAGTCCAGTGGTAATCCAGGGATCGCAGGTTCGTTCCCCCCGTCTGACCCTAATTAAAATTAACAGTCTTTCAGATGGGACATTAAACTGAGGTCTCGTGTCGGTGTTTTACACTGTGCACGTAAAAGAAACAGAGGAGACTCTGGAGTGGGTCTCTGTCTGTATCATGCACTATCCTCCAAAATCTAAAATAACTAATCTCTTCAGGAGGCGTCGCTCATATGGGCAACCGGTAGCGACGATAAATAAACGTAAAAACACACACAAAACTGGTTTTATTTTATTTGAGATTTTGTCTTGTGTACAAGTATGTACAACAGTGTTTATAAGACATGTATTGACAGACGGACGATAGACAATACGTGATCACAACCAACCCCGAAGCCCTCGACTCCGGTTAGATATAAGACATGTAGTGACAGACGGACGATAGACAATACGTGATCACAACCAACCCCGAAGCCCTCGACTCCGGTTAGCGTGATCACAACCAACCCCGAAGCCCTCGACTCCGGTTAGCGTGATCACAACCAACCCCGAAGCCCTCGACTCCGGTTAGCGTGATCACAACCAACCCCGAAGCCCTCGACTCCGGTTAGCGTGATCACAACCAACACCGAAGCCCTCGACTCCGGTTAGCGTGATCACAACCAACCCCGAAGCCCTCGACTCCGGTTAGCGTGATCACAACAAACCCCGAAGCCCTCCACAACCAATCCCGAAGTCCTCAACTCCGGTTAGATATATATTACCACATAACGTCTTCAATCGATCAGTTTATTTTCTTCAAAATATAAGAAACAGTTGGACGGAGACATTATTATGGGTATGTTCTGAATTACAGCGTTTTCGTTTCACGATCTGGCTAGATTTATTCGTAACTGAAGTAAACTTGTACAACGTTGAAGATGTGACCGAGACAAGGAGGCTAAAATGATTCCATTTCAAATGCTTTCCAACCTCCTGATTACACAGAGAAATTTCCAACATTATCATTGTTTATACAATTTCTAGAAAGGGTGTTTTCATGCAATTCATTATTTTGTTACAATGTTTTTTATTCAAACAATTGTACATATTACATAGGTATATGCACAAATAACAATTGTACACAATGGTATAATACAAAAGTTTGCTTTTTAATAAATAAGCTTGAGACTAGCTATTCCATCAATAAAGCGTTGTTCAACGAGACTGAATTTGGATTATAACAATTGTCAAATGTTACAAATCCAGTATTGCTCATGTTTTACAGTAAAGAAATCCAACATTGTCAACGTCATAAATGTACTTGGCTAATACAAATTTATTTTAGCTGGATAGCGAAACAAGTTCTACAACTTATATTAATCACTCTCGAGACCTGATGGAATCCATCACCACGAGGGAGAGAGAAGAGGCAACGTGGAATTTAAATGCCTTGCCTAAGGACACAATTGTAACGGCTCCAGTCGGGCCTTTTGCGCCCGAAGCGAACATGCTACCATTGCGCTATCACGACTAACATTGTTGAAACATATAAACATGTTATATATTTTTGGACTACATAAGTTTTTCTTTCGTTTATATCTCTACGTAACACAAACCGTTTCTCTGTAACTACGGTAACCACCATAGCAAAAAGATAATGTGCTTAAAATCATTTGTAGCATGTGTTTTAGAATTACGGGCATAAAAAAACAGCACAATTTCATTTGTTTGGGAACAGGAATATGACATTAGAGGTGGGTTTTACTGAACATCAACACATTTACGGCTATATGACGCACACAACTGAACAGTTTCACATACCAGATATAGGACAAAGTTTATATTATTTTTAAGATTACATTTACCATTGTTGCAGGTTACTATCATACTGATCTGAATGTTTGTCTGTGCCACTTCTGTCGCCAATTTAAAAACCTTGGAGCCAACTAAGAACCATATAGTTCACAAATAAATATTTGAAGCCATGTATTTGACCAAACGTATGCCAACATTTTTTTTTTTAAAGTTGCGCCAAATATTTTCGCCAATTCACAAAATTGGCGACCGACAGCGGGAACCCTGCTGATAAATAAACGTCTCATGAGAATAATATTTTCAAGCTTTTTCACGAATACCATGGATCACAAATTCACAACGCGTGTAAAGGCAATCACCGGAAATGGCGAATATAACTAGGATGGCCATTCAGTCATTTCAATGTAGAAATAAAGCATGTGTCGCATAGATCATAAATTCCACAGGACAGAAACTACTACACATTCAAGCACTTAACAAACACAAATATCCCCAGTGACTCTAAAATATCGGTGAATACTAATTAGCGGTGATATCAGAATCAATCCAAATCAACCGCACACACACATTTTTGTGATTACTCTATACTATTGCCGGCAGAGTTCCGCAATTGTCAATAGCAAAACCAAGCTGAAATGTCGTTCATACAGGTAAATGTACCTTCATTTATTCAAAACTTGTACTGTTTCATGTGACGTCGCAGTACAATAGTGCATTTTCGGCTGATGCGAAAATTACATACACTATAAACAAATTCCTAATCGGTCATCAGCTGTTTTATAATATTGGAAGCCAAATTAATGATCGTACAATATCACTAAAATATTTTCATTTAATGCATTTTATTCCAAGACAGTAATTCATTGTATATGCATCTGTAATAAAATATATCAAATAAGATGATACATGAATGTATGAATATTGATATTGTATGGTTATTAGTTTGCTCCAAATACTGTAAAATACCAGGCGACCGATTAGGAATTTTGTTGAGTGTAGTCAATGGTGATTGGTAGCCGTACGTAAATAAAAGATGGAGGTCAGTGCTGTTGCTTTCACATTGTTAATGATTCAGTTATATTTATTTCTTACTAACTGATATTGCATACAGTCCGAGGACACTGACTTGTATACCACTGTAACCCTATCATCACTGATGGTTCGAGCCCCGCTCAGGCCGTGTCTCATTTATATAAAAAAAGTTGGCTGTTTCTTACGGAGGTTGGTGCACCCAAGTACTAGTTAACCGCTGGAGCCTGCCCAGGAAAGGTGTTGTTAGGTAAATTGCCCACCGGCGATATAGCCCGAAATGGTGCTGATGCAGGAGTAAAACCCGAAATATAAATAAATAAATAGATATTGCATACAATAAAATAAATATCATTATGCTTAATTGAGAATGAACATTATTTGCACAGCCTGTTTATGAAACACAAACACACAGGATATTGCTGTTGTCACCAGTAATCGGTATACCCAGGATAAATGTTAGTTCGAGTCAGCACCATTTTGGGCTATACAGCCAAAGGGAAGTTTACTTAACAACACCTTTCCTGGGCAGGTTCCAGTGGTTAACCATTACTCGGTGCACCAACCTCCATTAGAAACTGCCAACTTTTTCATTTAAATGAGCGGGGCTCGAACCCGTGACAATCAGTGACGGTGGGTTACAGTGGTATACAAGTCAGCGACTGTAACCACTCCACCATTGGACGCGGACCCAGGATAAATGTACAAGAAATTATTACAAGATATACACTCCTAACGACAACAATAAATCATACATCAGACCTCCATACACTTGCAATCTTTCAGATCTAAGAATCCATTTAGAATGTAACGGATTTGCTTTAGTTAAAGCAGAATGTAACGGATTTGCTTCAGTTAAAGCAGAATGTAACGGATTTGCTTCAGTTAAAGCAGAATGTAACGGATTTGCTTTAGTTAAAGCAGAATGTAACGGATTTGCTTCAGTTAAAGCAGAATGTAACGGATTTGCTTCAGTTAAAGCGCAGAATGTAACGGATTTGCTTCAGTTAAAACAGAATGTAACGGATTTGCTTCAGTTAAAGCAGAAAGTAACGGATTTGCTTCAGTTAAAGCAGAATGTAACGGATTTGCTTCAGTTAAAGCAGAATGTAACGGATTTGCTTCAGTTAAAGCAGAATGTAACGGATTTGCTTCAGTTAAAGCAGAATGTAACGGATATGCTTCAGTTAAAGGAAACGTGGGTCCAAGAATCACTGTACAAACTATAAATGCCATATTAGCCAAGCTGGTTTATTTGGTATTTAGAGTAACTCAACCATCTGTTGGTTTATTTGGTATTTAGAGTAACACAACCATCTGCTGGTTTATTTGGTATTTAGAGTAACACAACCATCTGTTGGTTTATTTGGTATTTAGAGTAACACAACCATCTGTAATATGCTTGGTAGAGGATGATTCTTTAATATATTGCTACTGAAATGTGAAATGTATATCTTATACAAGCAGTGCCGAACATTTTTGAAATACCTTTTCCTATTGACATTAGGAACTTGTTTCCCAGAACAAATGGAAAGCTTCCTTCTTGGATGCCAAAATAAGTTTGTTTGTATGGTATGATGTACTAGCAGGTCCAGAGGTTATACATTTTTTTTCTAATCTCGACTCTCATTGGTTTGGCCAAGAGCAAATCTCGGACTCAACCAATCAAAATGCCTAAGATTTATTAAAGCAATTAACTCGGATAAAAATAGCCATGTCTATGAATATCTTGGAGTGTACACATATTTCGGTGAAAACTACCGGGTATGTCAATACACTGGAGAAAGGATAGGTTTTCGTTACTGAAGAGGTATGTATTATGACGGATCATTTCAAGTAAGAATATCAGCTACTGCCATAAAACACAGCACTTGTCCGGGTATCCAACACTAGTTTTACTGTTCTAACTGCATGATACGTGCATGATACGGCTTTATGCTAATCCCTGTTCATTTATCACAGTCTACACAATACAGAACACAACCGTCGCAGGACTACATGCCCAATAGATCCGGTCCACCTCCATACTGACTGGTGTCATAGTCACGCTCCTGAAATACATATATAATATCACAATTTTAACTACGTCGTATAAATGGTGAACACTGGTAACGTGCTATATATAAAGTCATTCAGTTAGCAATTCTTTTAAGTGTACATGTGTATATGGTAGAGGAAAACCCAGGGGAGCCCAATCCAAGTACCTGTTTCAGGACATGGAGGGGCAAGCAAACCAGTTAAAGAACTTACACAGTTGGAGGAATCTGACCTTCTGATAATCTATGGTTTGTTTTTTACGTTTATTTATCATCGCTACCGGTTGCCCATATGAGCGATGCCTCCTTGAAGAGATTATTCATTTTAGATTTTTGGAGGATAGTGCAATGATACAGACAGAGACCCATTCCAGAATCTCCTCTGGTTCTTTTACGTGCATGGTGTAAAGCACCGACACGAGACCTCGGTTTAACGTCCCATCTGAAAAACTGTTAATTTTAGTAGGGTCAGACGGGGATCGAACCTGCGATCCCTGGATTACCAGTCCAGTGTGTTACCACTGGACTACAGATCCGTCAGTTGGGGGAATCTGACCGTCTGATATTTTATAAACAATAGTAATTATTTATACATAGTTCAACATGAAGAGTTACTTGTTAAAGAGTCTTTTTATACATGTTATCGCTTCAAATTGAAAAATAAAACTATAGGTATGCAAATTATCCTAGTGTTAACCTTGGTGAATTATCGGTTATTTGTGATTTTGCAGGGTTAAATATCCACAAAAAGGGAGGTAACTTGTTATGTTATATTTCGGGTTTTACGCCTGCATCAGCACCATTTTGGGTTATATAGCCGGCGGGCAGTTTACCTAACAACACCTTTCCTGGGCAGGCTCCAGCGGTTAACCAGTACTTGGGTGCACCAACCTCCGTAAGAAACTGCCAACTTTTTCATATAAATGAGACACGGTCTGAGCGGGGCTCGAACCCGTGACCATCAGTGATGATAGGTTACAGTGGTATACAAGTCAGAGACCGTAACCACTCGACCACGGAGGCGGACGGAGGTAACTTGTAATTTTATAAAACAAAGTGGTTCAGTCATGATTTCTACCCATTTGCTACTTGTTCTGTATCGTGAGAATGCAAACCTATTTGAGAACTGTAAGCCACATGATCTGTGACACTTCAGTAGAAACCACCATTGATGAAGAAATAGTTGCCATAACTGTACTAAACATGCCAAGCATTGAAATCTTCATCAATGTGAATAAAAGCCACTTAATGTGTTTACTGAGAATGTGATGCTCACACTGAGATATATGAATTACAGTTTTATTTGAAGGGATAACATGTATAAAGAGACGCAACATAAATTCAATTATACAAATACACGGAGAATATTAGTTTACTGTCTTGTAAGTTTTAATTTATTAGGCGAGTCAGAGGCTCTGCTGATCCTATCTTCTGAGAATACCGAATATTCTTGACCTGAAATTTATCATACCATCTGTGAAGATATGACATCACAACTGTATGACATCACAAAAAGGCTTACCGGTATTAGGCACCGCCTTTACTAGACAGGCCATCTTTGCACATTATTTTGCATGAGGGATAAAATAGCATACAATCATGCTGTTAGAATAAGAATGAATAAATCATTCACGTCGTACCTGGTTCAATTTCTTGAATTCTACCACTTGAGTAAAGATATATTCTACGATATGTTTGGCATCTCGGCCCTCCGATACCAGGTTCTGTGTAACGCCCAGAATATCGCCACATTCTCGCACATAGTATTCCAAGTCATCGTCTGAACCTGCAAAGAAAAATTCATGGATAAACTTTGGTTTTATTGGCCCGGCAGAATCCAAATTTTTTCGATCATTTAATGTCAACATGCTGACAAACATGAGATAGTGAAATCAGGATGGAATGCCCCGGGCCATATACATGTAGGGACCGGATATTGCTATAATTAAGTCTCGTGCAGGACCACGTAGATACAAGGTAACAAACATACCACCTCCTGGGTAGACACGTCACCTGATAAAATCACGATGCAAGCAAGGGTTGAGCACTCGTGAAAAAATATCCAGCAGTAAAACAAGATACAGTGAAACCTGTGTTAGTGGTCACCTGTATTAAGCAGCCAACCTGTATTAAGCAGCCAGCCTGTATTAAGCAGCCAGCCTGTATTAAGCAGCCAACCTGTATTAAGCAGCCAGCCTGTATTAAGCAGCCAACCTGTATTAAGCAGCCAACCTGTATTAAGCAGCCAGCCTGTATTAAGCAGCCAGTTTCCAGATGTTCAATATGTTATTTTATTATATATCTGACCTCTATTAAGCAGTTGCCTGTGCAAACCTGTCTTAAGCAGCTACTTTCTGTGATTCCCTTGGCTGGCTGCTTAAGACAGGTTTGACTGTACATGTAGGATTGAGGAGAGCAACCTGCTTGTATGGTTACCGAAGGCTGCAGGCAATTCTTATTTTTAGTTTATTTTAGTTTTATTATATATTTGACCTCTATTAAGCAGCCACCTGCATTAAGCAGCCAGTGTCCAGATGTTCAATATGTTGTTTTATTATACATTTGACCTCTATTAAGCAGCCTCCTGCATTAAGCAGCCACTTTCTGTGATTCCCTTGGCTGGCTGCTTAAGACAGGTTTGACTGTAAATACAAGCAGAGTTTTATTTCAATCACATGTAGTATTAATATAAACTTATTTATTTTACAACAGCTTTCATGTGAGGAAGCTATCCAACTGGGTTGTGGAAGATCGACGGTTCTATCCGGGTGTGCCTGAAATACTGATTGGAAGGGCACCCGAAGTCTTCTTGTCGTTTGCACAGATGAAAGCGTATATTTGCGTCATTCGTGCGGGAGTACCCAGAGAAAACCCAACTGTCAGATCTGGTGATCACCGTACCATCTCGCATACTTCCTGGTAGCGTGGGAGTATCCAGAGAAAACCCACCTGTCAGATCTGGTGATCACCGTACCATCTCGCATACTTCCTGGTAGCGTGGGAGTATCCAGAGAAAACCCAACTGTCAGATCTGGTGATCACCGTACCATCTCGGATACTTCCTGGTAGCAGGATTTTTAATTATAACGCTGAAATTCATTATAATTCCTAATATGTTTGTTCGGGTTTTACACTTGCATCAGCACCATATTGGTCTATATCGCAGACGGGCAGTTTACCTAACAACACCTTTCCTGGGCAGGCTCCAGCGGTTAACCAGTACTTGGTGCACCAACCTCCGTACGAAACTAATTCCTAATATAATTGGCACCGAGTTGGGCCAAAATAACGCAGAAATTCAACATTATCTCTATAAACAGACTTTGTACACAGTTCTCAAATTGTTAACAAGTGTTAACTTTTGACTATCGTTGGTACTTTGGGAACACTGTGCATATTTCTTGCTAGATAAGAAACACATTTACTGTGATTATAAATGTCAACACCACAGAAAAGAAGACATACATTTGTTCGTTTGTTGAGCCAGTCTAACTTTCTCCGATGAAAACTGTTCATCAAGATCAAACAAATCTAGAGAAGGGGCAGGTAACTCTCGGAATTGTGGCGGAAACACCTGCAAATATACATGGAGCACGATAGTTTTAACTAGATTGAGACTGCAATGAGTGCAACTCTTTGCACACTAGCAGTGAAAGTAACTCTGGAAATATGTCATGGAATTTCATAGAATTGTGATGTAACAACACAATTCTTGTGAAATTCCATGACATATTTACAGAATTTTCTGTTAAAATAAGAGAAACACATCAATGAATTGTCATCTGCTACAATTATTTGAACTATTTATTTTACCCAGCATGCAAAGAGTTATTTATGCAGAGCTGTATTCAAGTACAGCCAAACCTGTGCTCACCTCTATTAAGCAGCGAACCTGAATTAAGCAGTCAGTTTTCAAATTCCCAATACATTTAACCTCTATTAAGCAGCCACCTGTGCTAAGTAGCCACTTTTCCCTTGGCTGGCTGCTTAAGACAGGTTTGACTGTATATGTGTCAGTTATCGATTCAAATGATTAAATAACATCGCTTAAACTAAATACTAACTTGAACCATTATTCAAGACCTGGCTAGATTGCGGCATCAACGTTTGACGGTACTTGAATCATTAGTGAGTGAGTGTCTTTACTACAGCCTACATCAGTATATACATTGTACACAACCAATTTGTTGTTATATTTCGGGCTTTACGCCTGCATCAGCACCATTTGGGGCTATATCGCCGGCGGGCAGTTTACCTAACAACACCTTTCCTGGGCAGGCTCCAGCGGTTAACCAGTACTTGGGTGCACCAACCTCCGTAATAAACTGCCAACTTTTTTCATATAAATGAGACACGGTCTGAGTGGGGCTCGAACCTGTGACCATCAGTGATTTTAGGTTACAGTGGTATACAAGTCAGCGTCCTTAACCACTCGACCATGGAGGCGGACGCACAACCAATTTGTAAACCCCCATAATCCAATCACTGATGTACATGCTCAAGGCCAAATATGATGTACATCATATATATATATATATATATATATATATATATGATGTACATAAATTCGAAGATCAACATTGTAAGTCTCTACTTCATTACTTTAAAGATATATTCCTATAAGCGAGTGTCCCATTTTTCATGACAGCAACTGTTTTAGAAAATCAAATAATGACAATCAGTTTGAACAGGAATATATCTTTAACGCTTAACCTGCCAAATAATTGGACAGAATGTGCAAACAACATAGATCCAGACAGATCAGCCGCAGCATAACACTGCGTCTGATCAGGATCTACGTTGCTTGATATTCAGTGTTTTAGCTCCACTATCTGAATAGCAAACAGCATAGAGCCTGATCAGACGGCACATTCTGTGCCGTCTGATCTGGCTCTATGCTGTTTGCAAATGCGACTTTAGTCGTGATTGGCAGGTTAACGGTTAAGATGTATTTATCTGTAAATAATTGAATAATAAACCATGCATAAACTAACTTACTGCTGGCTGTAAAGGTGGTAAGGGTGTTTCAAACTGAGGTGTAATCAGCGTTAGCGATTCATGTTTGGTATTGGTCTGTTCAAAAGCTCTGAAATAAACAAGCTACGTTTTAAATAGCCCACACATTAAAAACTTTTATTTATTTTACAACGATTGCGAAGCAAGTTCTAATAACCTATATTAATCACTCCCGTTGGCGCGGATGAAAGCGTAAATGTGGTCATTCGTGTGGGAGGAAACCGTAGTACCAGGAGAAAACCCACCTGTCCGATCTGGCGACCACCGTACCATCTCACATACTTCCCGGTCCGAGGATCGAACTCGGGTTGCAATTGGTAAAGCGCGCGCACTAACAACTGCACTAATCGGACACCCACACATTAGTATACAACTAAGCAAGTTACCATGAAATTTCCACATATTCCTCCATAAATCATTACTGTGATTCCGTTTAGAGCCCCCAAAATGCTTTATAGCTAGAATGTGATGCACACAAAGACATTCTAAGAAGCGGATGATTAGATACCGTAATTTTTTTATACAAATTTATTTTAGCTCGATTGCGAAACAAGTTCTTTCAACTTATATTAATCACTCTCGAGACCTAATTCCTGATGGAATCCATTGCCATGAAGGAGAGAGAAGAGGCAATGTGGAATTTAAATGCCTTGGCTAAGGGCACATTCGCAACAGCTACAGGGGCTCGAACTCACACTTTCGCACATAAAGCAAACGCGCGATCATGACTTCCACGTAATTAGATACCATAATTAGTGGATTACTTTACCATTTTCAATTATTTCAAGTTATTCGGGTCTTTAACTAAATGTTTGAAGATTCGCCTACCAATGAACACGTATTTCTCAAATAACCATTACCTCCCTATATTGATATTTAACACAAAATCATCAAAACTATGTAAATGTTGGCTTACTAAGATTAACACTAGAATGAAATTGCATAAGCAGTATAGATTTATTTTTTAAGAATAATATAAACTTTATGGGGCTTTAAACTTTGCCCTACAGATTAAATTAGAGGATTCCATACTGTGTTTGGTGATATGGCGACTCTCCCAGCTACTAATGGGGGGTGGGATTCAAGTCTACAGTGGTGAGGGGCAAGTGATTTGAAGTCGACCATGGAGGCCCCTTATGGCGACTCCCAGCTATTAATGTGCAGGAAGACTTTGGGTGCCCTTCCAATCAGTATTTCAGTCACAAAGGGACACCCAGGTAGAACCGTCGATCTTCCACAAGCCAGCTGGATAGCTTCCTCACATGGAAGAATTCCACACCCCCAGTGGGATTCTAACCTACAGCGGTGAGGGGCAAGTGATTTGAAGACAACCACTTGACCATGAAGGCCCATTATTCCATACTTATTAACATACAAGAAGATATAAATGTCTCACACAACTAGAAAAGTAACGTAACTGATGTGCGTTTGTTTTTGTTTGCTATGATCATATAGCAACTTTTCAAGTTTAAGTTTTTGTGTGTTTTTTGGGGTTTAAAATCGCAACAGGTTAGGTCATATGGCGACTCTCCAGCTATTATTGGTGGAGGAAGACCCAGGGTGCTACCTCGAGAAGTATTTCATGCACAGGCAGGCACAACCAGCTGGATAGCTTCCTCACATGAAAGAATTCGACACCACCATTGGGATTCGAACCTACAGCAGTCAGCAACCGTAAACACACACACGGCCAGATTTAAGTAATGGTGGATAACCCTATGTACCCCTCCGGACATTGCTTCTGGTACGTGTGGGGGAACCACGGTTGAACCATCCATTCTTCCGCAAGACAGATAGGCTCTTGACGGAATCTAACTCTCAGAAACGACTTTCATCGATGATATAACGACATAGATTCTAAGAAAGACACATGGTCATTAGTCGGGTGTGTTTAGCACTGGTGTTACTGTATTGTTTTATCATAAGATGTTACTATGTTCATGATAAATATAATTTATTATCTCAGGAAAAAATCTCTCAGAAAGGCTTGATCCAACAGTTGTGTGAAGTCAATGACATTCGCCACTAGATGATGGATTAAGAAATTTCTGCCATGAATTTATCCTAGTTTAATGATAGGTGTTGTTTGATCTTACTTGATAGATTTCGGGACTAGGCTGGTATCAAGTTTGAAGAGGGAGTTGTCAAACAGGGACGTTATATCTCGTGGAATGTCGTCACTCTCCTGCAAGCAGGTCTTCAGATTTTCCGATATCTTCGCCACATCCGGTAATGTGTTGTAATCGGAAATCTGAGCAGAAAAAATCCATTTTATGTTGGATATACACGGCTTTTTACTCGGCTATTTATTACTAATGTGTCTTTCCAGTAAAATATTTCATTAAAATCATTCTACAGTACAAAAATTTCATTAAAATCATTTTCCAGTACAATATTTCATTAAAATCATTTTCCAGTACAAAATTTCATTAAAATCATTCTACAGTACAAAATTTCATTAAAATAATTTTCCAGTACAATATTTCATTAAAATCATTTTCCAGTACAAAATTTCATTAAAATCATTCTACAGTACAAAATTTCATTAAAATCATTCTCCAGTACAATATTTCATTAAAATCATTTTCCAGTACAATATTTCATTAAAATCATACACTTCCTCTAAACTGGGAATTGGGTGTTGTATTCCGTTTTTCCAAACGTGGCATGTAATTTTCTTGTAACGAAAGGAGCTAGGCTCCTTCCCATATCTGGTTTTTTTTTGGGGGGGGGGTTTAATGTCAAACTAACAGTATAGATAATATGGCGACTACAGCTATTGGTAGAGGAAGACCCTGGGTGTGCTTTCCGAGCAGTTGTGTTATATTTATGTTATATTTCGGGTTTTACGCCTTTACGGCGGGCAGTTTACCTAACAACACCTTTCCTGGGCAGGCTCCAGCGGTTAACCAGTACTTGGATGCATCAACCTCCATAAGAAACTGCCAACTTTTTCATATAAATGAGACACGGCCTGAGCGGGGCTCGAACCCGTGACCATTAGTGATGATAGGTTACAGTGGTATACAAGTCAGCGACCGTAACCACTCGACCACGGAGGCGGACCTCATGTCAAACTAACAGTATAGATAATATGGCGACTACAGCTATTGGTAGAGGAAGACCCTGGGTGTGCCTTCGAGCAGTATTTCAGGCACAGACAGGCATCCAGGTAGAACCACCGACCTTGTGGCTGCAAGCCGGTTGGATAGCTTCCTCACATGAATGAAGTTGACACCCCAGGGTTTATTCTAGGTCAGAATTTTTGGGAGAAGTGAGAAAGCGCGTGATCACATCATTAAATGGTGTTCTTTAATATACTTCAAACTACAAAATAGGGTTAAAATGCACAGTACCAACCATTAAATACAACATTTGAATAGAAGGAGTGCTTTATAATGGACCAGTGTATCTTACTAGACAACATTTTGTTTGAAAATCCTAAAAACCAAAACATTTGTTTTTTTGTTTTTTTAGGGAGAAGTGGGGCCCCCAGAGGGCATAGTCAGGGTCCCTATGGCGACAATTTTGCCCACATCGCCCTCTAGAATGATCCATGCACCCTACAGTGGTGAGAGTCAAAATTCATTGATATCTACATTTGTAATTTCTCTTTCCTCATTGAGTATCAATACAATACCTCAGGATCCTCGGCATCTATGACGTTCAACTTGATCTCATCTGTCGTTAAATATCTTATCAAAACATCCTGAAAAAACATTGAAATTCAATCTGTCAATATTGGCATGTGTAAAGGAACATTGATACCTTGGTAATAATATTGTTGTGTGTTGTTGTTGTGTGTGGTGTTGTGTGTGTTGTTTGTGTTGTGCGTGCGTGCGTGCGTGCGTGCGTGCGTGCGTGCGTGCGTGCGTGCGTGCGTGCGTGCGTGCGTGCGTGCGTGCGTGCTGCGTGCGTGCGTGCGTGGTGCGTGCGTGCGTGCGTGCGTGCGTGCGTGCGTGCGTGCGTGCGTGCGTGCGTGCGTGCGTGCGTGCGTGCGTGCGTGCGTGCGTGCGTGCGTGCGTGCGTGCGTGCGTGCGTGCGTGCGTGCGTGCGTGCGTGCGTGCGTGCGTGCGTGCGTGCGTGCGTGCGTGCGTGCGTGCGTGCGTGCGTGCGTGCGTGCGTGCGTGCGTGCGTGCGTGCGTGCGTGCGTGCGTGCGTGCGTGCCACTATCTAGAAATTGCAATAGCTGTGCTTATGTTTATAAGTACATGTCTGAAGGTACTTGTTATGTTGTACATCTGTGGTCCAGTGGTTAACACGATGAACATGTAATCCAGGGGTCACAGGTTCAATCCTCTGCAATACCATACTAAAATGCCCCGTATCATAGTCTTTCGGATGAACCATTAAACCGAGAACTCGTGTCGGTGTTTTACATCGTGCACATACGAGAACCAGAGGAGACTCAGAGATGTGTCCCTGTCTGCATCAATGCACTATCCACCAAAATCTAAAATGACTAATCTCTTCAGAAAGGCGTAACTCATATGGGCAACCAATGATAAATGAATGTAAAAAACAATTACACGTATTTGCCTGTCATGATAAAGGTTTTCATCGGAACAGTTTATGGTTAAAACTATTATATACCCAGGACTCATTCTAGGTTGGAAGTTTTGGGAGAAGTGAGAAAGTGCGCGATTGCGTCATTAAATTGTGTTATTTAAATAAATCCAGGGATCATTCTAGAGGGCGATGTGGGCGAAATTGTCGCCCTAGGGACCCTGGCTTCGCCCTCTGGGGGCCCCACTTCTCCCTAAAAAATAAAAATTTATTTGTTTGGTTTTTACGATTTTCAAACAAAATAATTTTGTCTAGTAAGATACACTGGCCCATTATAAAGCACTCCTTCTATTCAAATGTTGTATTTAATGAAGTATATTAAAGAACACCATTTAAGGAAGCGATCACGCGCTTTCTCACTTCTCCCAAATATTCTGACCTAGAATGAACCCTGTAAATCTCAACAAAATAGGGTTAAAACAGTATGACCATTAAATACAACATATGAACAGAAGGTATGCTTTATAATGGGCCAGTGTATCTTACTGGACAAAATCTTGTTTGAAAATTGTAAAAGAAAAATGTATTTGTATAGGAATGCTGGAAGCTACCAGCAGAACAAGATTTACGCGGAGACAAACAGCACAGTAGATTCTGGCTCCACATTGAACTTGTACCAAATAACAACTACAAGTCTACAAGCATCACTTGCTAACCATCACGGTCACCAAATTCAGTCGAGTGGTGAGAACAATTTCCTATCGAATTGCAAACATTGACTAATGAACGTCGTGAAAATGATGAAACTTGGACACGCTATAATAGCCAAAGTGAAATTAAGAAATAATATATGTCTTTCAGTTATTTATTGGCGAATAAAACATTCTTTGAAGTTCTGACGCGTAGGAATTAATTACCCCAGCCATAGACCTAAATGGTTAATTTATATTCCAAATATGTGTTTGATTCTAACATGGCCAAACTATCTAAAATATGCAAAAATTGTTGGTGTCATTCTTTAGATAGCGTAAATGATGTCGCAAAAATACATATAGGCTAGTTAAATGACGACGCGCTTGACACCATGCACTAAACCAGGTTTCATTGTAGATTTAAACACGGTAAATTCCTTCTTTGCGTATACAATATTTATTTCGGGTTTTACGCCTGCATCAGCACCATTTCGGGCTATATCGCCGGCGGGCAGTTTGCCTAACAACACCTTTCCTGGACAGGCTCCAGCGGTTAACCAGTACTTGGGTGCACCAACCTCCGTAAGAAACTGCCAACTTTTTTTCATATAAATGAGACACAGTCTGAGCGGGACTCGAACCCGTGACCATCAGTGATGATAGGTTACAGTGGTATACAAGTCAGCGACCTTAACCACTCGACCACGGAGGCGGACTTACGTATACAAACAAAATTCCGAGTCCTATTAGAGCACAATGTATTGTATAACAATAATCACTCACCAGTATTTTACCATTTTCCTCTTTATCAATGTACTGATCATGAAATATGTGTACCGATCCCATCACAGCCAACCTGCCACCAGAGGTCTGCAAACAAATCAAATCACTGGATCAGACAAATCCTCTGCCTGGAGCCCCTGGGCTACCGACTACTCACTTCTGGGCTACCACAGTAGCATGCTAGTAGCCCAGTCGGCTATCATACATTTTGGTTAAAACAGTATTTATTCCAATAAATTTACATGTATAACACAAAAAATGTTACAAATTACATACATTGTGAATGGTTTGGATTGGAAAACAAGTTTTCAGAAAACTAATTCCTCTCCGCTACCATACATTTTGTAAGTGGTAGTCACAATAAGTAAATATATTCCAAATTATTACTTTAAAGTGACACTACATCGCAAAAAGCAAATAAAATCGTCATCGGAGTCAATACTAAACACGAGATAATGTCGTTTAGAGATAATTTAACTAAGAATAGTCTACAAATATATAGGCACAAATGTGAGATATAACGGTAAATCTGTACCATAAATCGTGTTATTCAGGATACACTAGTTGTATTACGCATGGTGGATGTTTACATTATTTTGTTATGCCAACAAACTGCATATATGAATATTATACAAAACCTCATTATATTCCACAAACGGGAAGAAAATCCAACAAAAGCTATAATCACAAAACTATAGATACATTTTATCCCGTACTCTATGACCGTGGGAAAAATATTAGACTCATTACGAGACCAATTTACCCAACTCATAAATACTAATCCGCACGATGGGATTATTTTGTCTACTACGTGAGTCAGTATGATAGTAAAATTATTTTCATTCATTACACGTTACCAGGCCAATAACAATCGATTGACCTTTCATCCCAAAATGACAAACAATCCGACAGAGAATAAGTATATTAATTATTATATCCCACTCTTTAAATATTATATTTGTCTTTCGTTTTATATCATTTAGACGTAATAGTGGAACTATGTCGTGAATAATATTGTATTTGTATATAAAATTTGGATACATGAAGAAGAATCCAAATTTTATATACAAATACAATATTATTCACGACATAGTTCCACTATTTCCAATCATATCATGCATATAAATGTATAGAAATATGTTTATACAACTGCTTTCATTTCAGGTCATTCCCGGAAGCACCACGTGACTAAATATTTGTTTCTGTTATATACCCTCATGTTGTACACATGTACCTGAGAGAATAAAAGTATATGTCTGTCTGTCTGTTTATTAGTTGAAATACTCAGTATTTGAGGAAGATATGTGGATACAAAATATACAATATAATAGGAAAATACATTCTGTAGATATTTGTGTTTTCACTGATGTAGTGTCGCTTTAATAATATGAGAAGTTTTCTTGTCAAAATACTTCCATAGATGAACAGTGGATGATGTTAACTGCACATTTTATACAATAGCTATGCTACCTATAATACTGTACATACTTGCCTATACGACACGATTTTTATCACCAGATTATAACCTCAAAGTGGCTTCCCATCTTATAAGCAAATGATTTAAAAATGTTTTAAAATAAATCACTTTGTTCCAACTCCAAAATTGATGACTTTATATTGAAATAATGATCTGGTTGTCGCGGCGATGGTCCGTACCAAAATTATTAAAATTTGATTAAGCAATTCCGAAGCAAAGTCAAAATATATGTTTTGGATTTGGTATCTAAATGATTTGATCCAAATTAATTCGGGAAAACATAAAATAGATTTTCAAGATAGCTGTCATGATGACCATTTTAGATCCATACACCATGGCCCTGATGCTCCATACCAATTTTCATGAAAATTGACCAAGCAGATTCTGAGGAAATGTTCTTTTTCTAAGAAATTATGAACAGATGACAGGCGCTGGACAACCAACCTGCCACGCCTGGATTTATTTACACACACAAAACCACGTATTTGTGATGATCTCATCTGTATATCTATTATACATGCTATGCAGCTATAGTGGGCGAGAGATAACTAAAATGCTTACTGGATGACTGTATAATGCACAGACTGGTCGGTTAAGTGGAAACGACACTCCACCTGTTGATAAAATGGCCACTGCTGGTTTCATAGCAGTTATTGTGGCTCCATATGGATACAGAAACTGCAATGCTCTGAAAATGGGTAAAACAAGTGATATATACGGCATCTTGTTATAGCAACTACATTTGTAACCATGGTAATGTAACTCAAATCTTGCAGTAGATTAAAGCGACATTACATCGCATAAAAACAAATAAAATGCATTTTATCCACGTATAAAATGTATGCATTACTACTACACATTCTTCTGAATACATTCGAAAACTAACATTGAATCAATAAACAGTGTTTTTGTGGTCTACAAACTTTCAAAATGGAAAGTAGGATTTCATATATCGGTCATCCATGCTCCTGAATTGACGTTCGTTTGTCGATAATGTTGTTTTAAAATAATTTAACTAAGACTAGTCTACAAATAAATATTCGTAGGCACACATGTGAGATATAACGGTAAATCTGTACCATAAATCGTGTTATTCGGAATACGCAAGTTGTATTACGCATAAATATCGACCCTATTTACATTATTTTGTTAGGTCAACAAACTGCGTATATGACGTTTGCTTATTAGTTAGCTACTCAGTATTTGAGGCAAATATTTGGAGAAAAAATTATACCATATAATAGGAATATACATTCTGTAGAAATTTGTGTTTTGACTGATGTAGTGTCGCATTAACCCTTTCAACCCCACAGGCCTCTAAATAGGCTTATGAAAAGTGTAGATCCAGATGAGCCGGCTCATGACGAGCCGTCTCATCAGGATCTGCACTTTTTTGCCAGTAATAATTATTACTATTTTTAGATAAAATTACCCATCTTGATAAATGAACTGGTCCGAATGTAATTTTCTTATTAATTTATTGGTCTGAAAATATCATGGACCAGTCCATGTCAGTTACTTGGGGTTGAATGGGTTAAACATATTTCTCGCTGGGCAATGGAACAATACCCCCAGATCACACAGAAATGAAAAAGCAAAATATGCCTGACCAGGTCGATACATAAGCAGGATGTCCTCGAAAATAAATCTGAGAACACACTTGTTATTTAGTCTGTAATGTTTTCTCAGTACAATCTCATTATACCGTAACATGTAATAAAATATAAAGTTCAGTTCGTCGTAAAAATAATCAGTATTTATGTGGTTGCCAAAATGTCAAGTTAGAACATATGTTTCTTGCAAAACTTCTAAAAGATCGATAAATAAAATATGTGGCACACATGTATTCGTATTATATATTATACGTGAACCGCATATATAATGCTAATGTTATTTGTTTTGCAATAAATAAAGTTTGAATTAAATAGCATAGCCTTGAAGATAATCTCTAAGAGCAACAGTTTTGATTTATTAATAAAAATAAACATACAAACCCCAGTATGAACTATCTAAATTGGTCTATTCGATAACATTTTGTGCAAGCAAGGTGTTTGAATATTAATATTAAGACTGTGCTAAATATTAGTAATTGTAAAACTGAGCGCTCTTGTTTAGAAAGTACATTTGTTGGTACAATTGAGAGCAACAAATCATGTATATTGATATCAATGTAAAAAATGTAAAGAAAACAATTAATAAAGAAATTGATATCAATGTAAAAAAAATGTAATGAAAAAAATTAATAAAGAAATTGATATCAATGTAAAAAAATGGAACGAAACAAATTAACAAAGTATTCTTTGTTAATTTTGATATCAATAATTCATTTGATTCTTATATTCCAATAACTATGTACGCTAATTCTAAAGAATCATAGAAAAAGTCTGCTAATTCTGTTACATCTTCTTGATATAAGGGGAGGGTCGTCACTAATGTTGGTAAAACTTGTGACCCAACACATTTGCTTCTTATAAATTATAACAGTTTCACTAGCAAAATATTCATTACATTTCATTCGTCGAACAATTAGTGTGCAGTCTGTGTATATGTATGTTATTTGAAAGCAATAAAATATGCTTAAACTAAATACAAATGCAAAACTTTGCAAAACACAATTAATGTATCAATCACAACTTACGTAGCATTATTTTCATCATCACCGAATCCTATGTTTTTCCCAGCTGCATGGCTTATGGCTCTATTCAAAACGCCATTGGAAATCAAACACTCCTTTGGATGGAAATATTTGTAGTACGACGTTCTCACAACAGCATCTAGCAAGGGAAGGTTGGCAAATATTGTGTCATTGTATGATTTTAAATACATGTAGTCATTTATCAATATATTAAATGTAACCTGTAACCTATCTCTAAGTCCCCCCCCCTCAAATGGACTAGTAATCACATGTTGTATGGTCAGGGTCCCCTCTGTCTGAATTGTTGTCTGCGCCACTTCTGTTGTCGCCCATTGAAACAAGAGCCAACTAAGCGCCATATAGTTCACAGATAAATATTTGAAGCCACGTCTTTGACCAAAAAATATACGTTGCACCAAATATTTTCGCCAATTCACAAAATGTAGCGCCAGTATTTGTTTTTCGTCGCAATTGGTGCCATTGGTGGTGGCTGTAGTGGAGTGGTTGAATAGAACAGTGCATGCTGTGATAAGACAAAACATTAGCTACTACAGAGAGTTGGATGTTGTTGAATGAATGGTGGCTGATGCTAGAGGTGTTACTGTAAATACCAATTTGGGTAAAAACAGTTTGGTTTGAGTAGCCCGACCCTACATATAAAATCACGCAGAAATTTGCCTTTTAGGGACAGATCTGTGAACAAAATTATCAAAAAATAATTCCGGCCTACCCTACCCAACCTAACAATTTCGGGATTGTTACCCGAACCATCTCATTTTTGTTTGCCTTTCCATTGATTAAGGAAGCTACATTGTACATATCACAGAGATACTCGTACGGAATCACTACAACATATCCTGTTCAATCATACTGGATTTGCTTAAACTTTATTTATTTTACAACAATTGTGAAGCAAGTTCTAACAACTTATATTAATCACTCATGTTGGCGCGGATCAAAGCGTAAATATGGTCATTCGTGTGGGAGGAAACCGGAGTACCCGGAGAAAACCACCTGTCCGATCTGGCGACCACCGTATCATCTCATACTTCACGGTCCGAGGATCGGACCCGGGTTGCATTGGTGAGAAGCGAGCCTGCTAACCACTGCGCTAATCGGACAGCCCGAATTTGCGCACTTGGAAGTTGGAGAAAATACAAATGTATCATCATGAATTGTAATAAGCTTTGATAAAATGATGATAAATCCATGCACATTCATGTATTCTAAATATTTCAGGAAGCAATGAATTTGTTGAATTCATATCCCTCGCTGAAGACGAGTCATTGATAGAACAGGAAGCAATCAATAATTGATCACTTTCAGCTATCAACTTACCATTAATAGCAATTCAAGTGCAATTACTCTGGACCCATGAAGGGGTTGGGCGAATATTTGGTTAATTTAAAGCCAGTATTTATTAAGCAATCCAAGGGCAATAACTCTGAAAGAACCGTTTTGGATTGCGACAATAAATAGTAGAATGCACACCACTGACACCAGTATGGCATCCATTTTCAAAATATTGGCTCTCACCAATGTTTATATCATTTCCAAGGACAATAACTCTGGTACTTCTGGGGGTGGGGGAGATTGGGACAACATACGGTTGAATACAAGCCAGTATCGGAATATACATTTGTACCAACTATGATTAAATTGCATCCAAATATTTTCAAGACCTGCCAACTAACCAGAATGAGATGACAGGAGGAATAGCCAAAACAACACATGTCCGCTGTTGGACAATACAACCGTAAGTGAGCAGTGCTGACATTCACGATTCTGACATTCATGATCCTGACATTCATGATCCTGACATTCACAATCCTGACATTCACGATTCTGACATTCATGATTCTGACATTCACGATTCTGACATTCACGATTCTGACATTCACGATTCTGACATTCATGATTCTGACATTCACGATTGCATGAATAATGTAATTACAAATGTATTGATGAATGGGCAATAGTACTACTAATTATTAGTTTCATGCATGATGATGCAGTTTGGTACTGTGAGGGCCTGCTAACGGTAAACCTGATGATTGATCCAGATTTACAAGGACAAAAATGCACGCAAGGAAAATGAGGTAAAAAGTTTCCATGTGCTTACAGTCACAGAGGCTATCATACTAAACCTGCCATTATATGCGCAATCCTTAGCGTGGTTGTTGTGATGGCGCAGTGGTAGAGTGGTCAGAATAGTCATTGTTAGGAGACGTCTCCATTGTGATGCAGGTTCGAAATATACGGTAGTATTATATGATATAATTTGAGGGAGTGAGTATTTGGTTTAACGGCGCATCAGCACAGTTCAGGCTATATCGCGCCGGGTTAAGTATATTGTATACAAGATATCTACATTTAAAAATATTATGTAGATAACACTGTATGTATTAAAATTGTAATGACGAAAGGTCAATAGCAACACAATTTATCAAGCTGTAAAAATGATAAAAAACGTCAGATATAATTTGAACTCAGCACAAAATATTACTGTATGGGGTTGGTTTTTGATAACACAGAAATTATACAAAAATTTGGTGTACATGTACCTGTATTGACATTTATTCCAAATTCTTCCAGGAAGAAATTTACGTTTGTATCGAACCTCGACTCCCCGCCCTCTCCTGACATGACCAGAATACTACCACCCGTGTCCAAGAAACGTTTCATAGTGTTAAACTAAAATAGACAATATTCGAACATGTGCAATGTACATCAAATACACAATAACAATAGCTGCTCAAATGAAAAACATTACCGCCCATACACGCCTATAAGGTGATCTGGCCTATAAGACGACCCCCTACTCTGGCAGTTTTGGCATGCACTCGCATAAAAGATGGGTTGATAAAATGTATACCAGACCATGTATAAATTGCATGTTTGGCCAGTGCAAGTTTTCTAAAACGTAAAAACCATTAAATTTTAACACATTAAAAAACAGTAAATTTTCTTAACAATTTTTTTATTAGCGCCCACTTATAAGACGGGAGGCCACTTTGAGGACATAATCTGGTGGTAAAAAACTTGTCTGATAGGAGAGTATGAACGGTACTGTGTCTTTCATTCATCATATACCGTACATAAACAAGACATGTCTGCAAAACACAGTACCGATATCATGCGATATGTCCCTTCTGCAATGTAATTTCAATAAATGCCGATTGGTAACCAGGTTTAATAGTAAAGATGTGGACACAAATTATTGAACAACTTCTGAACTTACGCAGTAAGTGTGACCTTGACCTGGGTCAGACAGGTCAACTCGTGAACATCTGCATATTTCATAAATGAATTGAACTGCTTGAGCTTGGAAACCTTCATGATTGACATATCCGTTATATGCAGTGTACGACAAATCCTATGCCAGGAGCCCGCGGGCAACTGAAATATCTCGGCGGGCAACTAAGTTTGAAAAGCAGTTGCCCACCGGGCAACCCCAAAAATGCCAAACTAGTTGCCAGGAAAAACCCGTTAAATATTATAAAACAAATATTTCGCTAAGCCAAAAATGTTGACTCCGCTGTCAAGATTTCTATGCTCCGCGTATTTTAATTGATGACGTATTATGCCGGTTCCCGATTACAGAGGTATATCATATAGTGGCCGGGAAACAGTTTGTCAATGTGTACCAGCTTTTAATTGCGGTGTTTGCCGAATGCCGAGAACCAACGGTAAAACAAAAAATGGCGAGCACAACAAACTGCGAAATCCAGACCATTTCAATTACTTTTATTATTTCCGATGCTATGATTTTGCGCGTTGATGGAGCGTTGTGTTGTGAACTTGATGTTTATAAATTTAGTTATTTAAATTTAGGTTTAGCGCAGTCTTTTAGTGAATTTTGAATTAAATAAATGTTACTTTCGATCAGTTACGATGGATCGTTTCATTATCCGGTCAGTGGATTCACCAACACCAACGCAGTCTCCTTCGTCTTCAGAAAAACGTTCTGCATCATCATCATCTAATTCTAAAGTGACGAAACGCCCCAAGTTTACGGACAAGGAGTATGACAAAAATACCCGTGTTCGGAGATTCCAGGCATCATGGAAAGTAACATTTCCTTGGCTGCGATATACAGACGAAGATAATGGCAAGCCTGATAGTGCTTGTGGTGTTATGCACTGTTTCTCGTGCACAGATAACCCAAGTTTGGCCGACAAGCAGTCACCTCTCTTTAGTCTTTACTGGCAGCAGGAACATGAGGGTGGACCCGCTTAAGAAGCACGAAACACATTAAGGCCACATAGACTTCAAGGAGGAAAACAATGTCTCAAACTGAAAGGAAGGAATTGGTCAGGAATGGGTCATTGGTCAAGGCTAGCAAGAGAAGTGCACAGATTAATATGAACATGTTGAAAGTCATGTTCAACTCGGTGTATGCTCTCGCCAAGAAAGGCAAGCCGTTGAGTGACTACGAAACCCACATGGAAATACACATGAAGAACAGACAGGACATAGGAAAGGACTACATAGACATAGGATCCAACTACCTCACTGAAAAGAGTGCACAGCTGTTTCTTCTCAGCATCGCAGAGGAACAGCGACACAACACAATGCAAAGGTTAACCAATGTCAGGTTTGTCACAGTGTTAGCTGATGGTTCAACAGATTACTCCATCGTTGAACAGTACAATGTCCTTATTCGCTTCATTTTTAAGGGAGTTGCTGTCACAGAGCCTAGCATCGATAGAGGCTGTGGAGAGTGCAACGGCAGCTGGAGTACTGAGTGGCATAGAGAAAGGCATGCAGAATGTGGGACTTAATCACACAGAAGGACCCAAACTTATATGTGCCAATTTTGACAAACACGTCAAAATCCTGGGCAACCAGATCAAAATTCGGGTTGCCCAATGGGCAACCAAGTCCTTAAAAAATTTGTCGTACACTGGTTATATGTTTTAAGAAGAACAAATTATTACCCGACTGCTGTAACAATATGGAAACCCGACTGCTGTAACAATATGGAAACCCGACTGCTGTAACAATATGGAAACCCGACTGCTGTAACAATATGGAAACCCGACTGATGTAACAATATGGAAACCCAACTGCTGTAGCAATATGGAAACCTGACTGCTGTAGCAATATGGAAACCTGACTGCTGTAGCAATATGGAAACCCAACTGCTGTAGCAATATGGAAACCCAACTGCTGTAACAATATGGAAACCTGACTGCTGTAACAATATGGAAACCCAACTGCTGTAACAATATGGAAACCTGACTGCTGTAACAATATGGAAACCCAACTGCTGTAGCAATATGGAAACCCAACTGCTGTAACAATATGGAAACCCAATGCTGTAGCAATATGGAAACCAACTGCTGTAACAATATGGAAACCCGACTGCTGTAAATATGGAAACCCGACTGAGTAACAATATGGAAACCCAATGCTGTAGCAATATGGAAACCTGACTGCTGTAGCAATATGGAAACCCGACTGCTGTAGCAATATGGAAACCCGACTGCTGTAGCAATATGGAAACTGACTACTGTAACAATATGGAAACTGACTGATGTAACAATATGGAAACCTGACTGCTGTAACAATATGGAAACCTGACTGATGTAACAATATGGAAACCTGACTGCTGTAGCAATATGGAAACCTGACTGATGTAACAATATGTAACCTGACTGCTGTAGCAATGTGGAAACCCGACTACTGTAGCAATATGGAAACCCGACTGCTGTAACAATATGGAAACCCGACTGATGTAACAATATGGAAACCCAACTGCTGTAGCAATATGGAAACCTGACTGCTGTAGCAATATGGAAACCTGACTGCTGTAGCAATATGGAAACCCAACTGCTGTAGCAATATGGAAACCCAACTGCTGTAACAATATGGAAACCTGACTGCTGTAACAATATGGAAACCCAACTGCTGTAACAATATGGAAACCTGACTGCTGTAACAATATGGAAACCCAACTGCTGTAGCAATATGGAAACCCAACTGCTGTAACAATATGGAAACCCGACTGCTGTAACAATATGGAAACCCGACTGATGTAACAATATGGAAACCCAACTGCTGTAGCAATATGGAAACCTGACTGCTGTAGCAATATGGAAACCCGACTGCTGTAGCAATATGGAAACCCGACTGCTGTAGCAATATGGAAACCTGACTACTGTAACAATATGGAAACCTGACTGATGTAACAATATGGAAACCTGACTGCTGTAACAATATGGAAACCTGACTGATGTAACAATATGGAAACCTGACTGCTGTAGCAATATGGAAACCTGACTGATGTAACAATATGTAACCTGACTGCTGTAGCAATGTGGAAACCCGACTACTGTAGCAATATGGAAACCCGACTGCTGCAACAATATGGAAATAAAGTTTATGGTACTCACCTCAGCCTGCGAGAACTTCTCCCTACTACCAGCCAGTATGAAGATCCTTGCCCCAGCCAGACGTTCATCAGTGATATCATCCTTATTTCTAAACAATATTTACAAATATAAATCAATGTCTGTATTCATAGTGGTGTTTTAATGATAATGCTAGCTTGAATACTTTAAACTTTTATTCAATTAACACTAGTCCGACAAATGATTAAAATGTTCTTCAATTTTCAATTTACAGTTACAGCTTCACCTCCACTAAGCAGCCAACCTGTGTGAAGAAGCCAGTTTCCAGATTCCCAACAAGTTGTGTTATTATACTTTTCCCTTTTATTAACCAGCCACATACTGTGATTCCCTTAGCTGGCTGCTTGACACAGGTTTGACTGTATTATCACCATTACGCTTTCAGCTTAAGAAACTGTATTTCAAATATCTTACGTGTTTATTTTCCAAGTAGATCTAAGTTTTCTGTTTAACGATTTAAACCCGTTAGTGGGTGTGAACAGTTCCTTCTTTGTCGCATTGAAAAGGATAACGTTACTATGTTCTTTGTCTTCCATTCCCTGAAATAAAACACAACCTATTAAATCTAGTCAGCTGACTCGGCTAATGGTTAGAAATTGATCTTTGTAACAGTCAAACTGCCACGACAATCCAAGACTCAGTAGGCATAGATTAAGCTGAACATTCAAGTTCTTACTTTGGAAACAAACTATAGTCCGGAGCTCAAGCCCCGCTGGAGCCGTTACGATTGTGCCCTTAGGGAAGGCATTTAAATTCCATGTTGCCTCTTCTCTCTCCTTGATGGCGATGGATTCCATCAGGAAGGAGGTCTCTAGAGTGTCGGAGAGTGATTAATATAATTTGAAAGGACTTGTTTCGCAATCGAGCTAAAATAAATTTGTATGAACTAAAACAACTATAAAAATACTCGTATATTTTAATAGCAGCCCTAAGACATTTGATAATTTATTTCATTTGATAAAAAATTCCATTTCTCAAAATTCTCCCCTTTTTGTTACAAAACAGAATCACTTTCAGAAACTGGGTCATCAGACGATATCAAACATTGAGATTGTTTGATTATTGTTTACAACGTACAAGTTCACTGTCAATAAATAAACATATATATGAAGGATGTATGTGAGGCTAGTTTCCATCCTCTACCATGGGCGTACCGGTTTTCGGCCCCTAAGGTGTGAATTCGAATAACTTCTAGTAAGTCTCTTTTATAGTATTTGAATTAATATTACTATCTTCCGCTAATGTCAAACCCCTCATGGAGATGTAGACATGTGACATGTAGACATTTACTATGTAAATATACCACTGTATAACGGATTTTAGTGATTAATCAACATTTACATATTTTTTAAATAAAGTTGATTATTGAGATGATTTTGCTCATTGCGAGTTTGGCAGTATTAGTGTCAACCATATAATCCAAGCACCTGCTACTGACAGCAATGACGTCATTTGAAAACAATTTTGAAAACAGGTCGTTATCAAAAATACGATGAAAGTCGTTATCAAAAATACGATGAAAAACTATCATTTAGAAAAACTATCATTTAATAACTTGCTTCTTTCAGTTTCAGTACGATAGCTTAGCAACATTTTGGATATTTCCACTGGCCCTGTGTTTTACGGTAGCGTCAACAAAACATGGGCTGAGAATATGGGCCCAGTCAAGATCACGAGTAACCAGTATACTCATAATACTGGTTCTTAGTCTTCCCTAGGAAATATGGGTGGACTACTCTCTGCCACAACTGGCATGACAGTAACACTCCCGAGATGAGTTGGCAGTACTCAGAGATAGACAAACACATACGGTCATAAAGATTGATTGTGTCTTGTAAGTTGAATCGTAAATACCATATGATAGTCAAAAAATAAACATAGCCATGTAACAATAACATTTCGAGTTTGAGCGTGCTTAGCTACGGAGTTCTACAACGTTTTCTCAACGCAACAAGTATATAAAAATGATTCTACACTTCTACTACAACATTTTACACATATAACACGGCTGAAAACGATGATATAACGTCCTAAACGCAACAAATATCCAGAAAAATGATGTTTACCTCTGCAGTCGGCGCCATACTGTAAAAAAATGCAGACGCATTATGGGTAAAATAATTCAGGATAAACTATGCTAAATTCCGTTCATAAGGCGTTATTGAAACCGTACACATTTAATTGCTGTCCAAGGCGGTTCAAGTGGGCAATGTCATATATCTGGAGGTACATGTTATTGCAGCCTATTAGTCGGAGGTAGGATATCGGTCTGGCTAGCTAATCTGCTAGAGTTTCCTGGCTATTGTTCAATAGCTCGTGGTTTGAGCCCTCGACGAGACACTAACATTCCACTCGTTCTGGGTCATCATTTTCTCCTTCCATTAAATTTAAAAGTACACAACATATGCTGGTGTATCCCTCGTCTGACCCTAATAAAATTAACAGTCTTTCAGATGGGACATTAAACCGACGTCTCGTACCAGAGGAGATTCTGGAATGGATCTCTGTCTGTATCATTGCACTATCCTCCAAACAATCTAAAATGACTAATCTCTTCAGGAGGCGACGCTTATAAATATGGACAACCGGTAGCGACGATAAATAAACGTAATACACACACATGGTGTATCCTCGTACTGTCGCACCGTTGTGCAAGGTGTCATATATGGTTTGACATTTAAATAAGCAGAGGAGTGTAAGGTCTGTCATGTGTGAGGTATGACATGTGTGAGGTCTGTCATGTGCGTGGTCTGTCATGTGTGAGGTATGTCATGTGCGAGGTCTGTCGTGAGGTCTGACATGTGTGAGGTATGTCATGTGTGAGGTCTGTCATGTGTGAGGATGTGTGAGGTATGTCATGTGTGAGGTCTGTCATGTGTGAGGATGTGTGAGGTATGTCATGTGTGAGGTCTGTCATGTGTGAGGTCTGTACATGTGTGAGGTCTGTTCATGTGTGAGGTCTGCATGTGTGGAGCGGATGCATGTGTGAGGTCTGCCATGTGTGAGGTCTGTCATATGTGAGGGTATGTCATGTGTGAAGTCTGCCATGTGTGCGGTATGTCATGTGTGAGGTCTGTCATGTGCGAGGTCTGTCATGTGCGAGGTCTGCAATGTGTGAGGTATGTCATATGTGAGTTCTGTCATATGTGAGGTCTGTCATGTGTGAGGTCTGTCATGTGTGAGGTCTGTCATATGTGAGGTCTGTCATATGTGAGGTCTGTCATGTGTGAGGTATATTATGGAAATGCAATGTTTTAAATTATATTGAGCATTCTGGCTGTGTTCTCATTTAATATGTATGCATTGTCTCTATTAATTTTATTACATGTATTAACTGGTTGAATAGTTATTACTTTACCCCGAATAATAACATAGCATGACAGTGGCGAGAAAGTGTTCCTTATTTAAGGATAGTACTTGAATATATTACTTGGATTATCAAAATGGCAGCGTTTAATTTTAGACATCCGTAATGTTTTGACTTCTGTAAACACGAGAGTTGAGAGAAATGGTTCCGATCAGGTCTGCATCATGATTAGGAGAAAGGGCAGAGGCCATTCAAGTGAATATGCCCATTTATTGCATGTGAGGCGATAGCCTCCTTTTCTAATTCGACATATCGCTGCTCTGTTTCGCACAGGGGTCGGGATGCAAAGACACGCGTTCTTTATCTAACTCGTCAATATTAGTTTGATAAGAATCATTACCCCTTAGATGGTCTAGTGGAAGTCGTGATAGCGCAGTGGTAGTGCGTTCGATTCAGGCCTGAAATGCTCGGAGTTCGAGATCCGCTGGAGCCGTTACGGTTGTGTCCTTAGACAAGGCATTTAAATACCACGTTTCCTCTTCTCTCTCAGTCGTGGCGATATCTCGATAGCGATTAATATTAATATAAGATGTAAGACCTTGTTTCGCAATCGAGCTCAAATATATTTGTATAAACTATAGATGCTCTACAACAACAACAACAACAACTGAAACTGTGTGACCATCAGAAGTTATGCCTTTAAAATGTTCATACACTTATTTACCTTTAATTAAAGCGGTCTTAACCCGGACCATAATTGTCGTGGCCGATTCTTTGCGAGGTATGTAATTCGTTGTTGTTTTTTAACTTGTATATTTTTATATACTTCTTGGAGTAACTATTTATAATAGTATCTAGTTGTTGCTCTATATGCATGTGCACGTCTATTAAATGTGCTCCTCTTACACAAACTAGGATATACTTTCTAAGTTGTTATAGAGTCAATAACAGTATTAACATCTACATTGTTTGAGGCAAGCACGGATTTACTTGTGTCAAGAAAAAGCTTATACAGGTATCATATGACACTACGTTTTAAACAATTTATGAAAACTAAGAATAATATCACGTGTATTCGCTTAAGGCTTCTTCAACTATTTAACACACAACAACATATAGTTGGTGAATGATCCGTTAACATCTTTGTCATTTAGCTTTTTGGAATGCGTAAAGCTTGTAGATAAATGTTGTATAGTATACTGTGTTTATAACTACAACGGGACTACGTTAGTAAATAAACAAATTTGCTTTGATGTATACATATAGAACACTTTACAAAATGTAAACATTCCAAAAGTTAAATGGCAAATATGTTACTGGATGTTAATGGGCCAATCACAACGTGTCTGTGCTAATGAGTATCATAATCAACGTGTGCGCATGCTTAAATCAAGCTACTTTGTTATAGGATAACGCTGGATGGGAGAACGTTTTAATCGTGTATTTCTATTTGAATTCTTAAGATTTATCTATAGTATATAGTTGCTTGTATCTTAAGCTGTATGTTATCCTTAAATTGTTAAAACTATTAACACAATGTATTAATTTTATTTTTGTCTTTTAGGTGCTCGCTTTAACATGTTTTAATTATGCTATGTCCTGTGTTGTATTCATGTTTAAACCAACTTTTATTTCTTAGCTGTTTTTTCTTATGTTTTGATTATAATATATGTTTGTCGGAAAAATAGCTTATTAGCTAATGTTATTTGTAAATGTAATCCGACGTTAACTAAAGCTTCTTGTATCTTGTATCTTGTAATCCGGTTGGATGGTGCAGTGATTGGCACGTTGGACTGCACATCCGGGAGTCGCGAGTTTGATTCGTGACCCCACCCACCATAATGATATAATTAGGTCATTAATTCGGATGGGGCGTTAACATATGTCATGTTCTCTTTATTCATGGCTAATCACGCGATAACTCAGGAAGATATATACTCAAAATGGAATTCACGGAACTTCCGTATCTATAAATTAATTAGCTTTCATAGTTATAATATATTTTCACATACATGGAAACGAGACGGATATATAATAATGTGTTTTGATGTTAGTAAATAAATTAAGGTACACTTTTAATAATCGTCTTATTCGACTTAACCGTTGAACAATAAAGGATACATTTAGAATAACTGTGAAGAAATGAATTGGACGGTAGCGACATACAGGTTGAATGAAGTCGTGCGTGCATTTGGTTTGCCTTGTGTAATACGTCTAACAGAAGGCTATTTACCGGACACGGAGTCGGAGGAGTTTTCACAAGGCGATGTATTGACAATAAACACAGAGATGGTCTCAGAAAAAGTGGCTGCAAATTTCGCGACAGAAAACGGGAGGTCCGGTGGACTTGATGCTTATGGTGAAATCCTAGTCCCATTAAAATACAAAGGCAAGGTTAAAGTTCTTAAATACATTAAGAATAGTGATTCTGTACAGGAACTTGCTACATACTTCCCGAGATATACGAAACTGAGAGAGAACTTAGTTGTGAACGCGGGAGACGATACTGAGTACACAATCAAAGAAGCCGTCGATAGGTTTGTAGAACGAAATACATTGGTCAGTTACTCCCCCTGAATACTCCCTAAAAGTAGATAGGTCCTATTAAGTGCGTTCCTCTGTTTTTATCGTTGTATCCTTTGCACATCATGCTAACAATGTTATACCACTATTACTTCTTATGATTATTAAATTACTATATCTCGACAGATCTCCTACAGTATATGCAATGGGTACTTATTTGTAAAATAATGTGATCATTTAATTAACACGTTTTTGATAACATCACATTTATCTGCAACATCTGGTTAGGGCACAACAGTACAAACAAAGGATTCTAACTAAAAGGACCTATTCACATATTGGAATAAAGCAGGCTTTATCTGCCAAGGGAGGTAATAGAAACAATTATAGATGTATCTCATTAGATGACTATCACTTTGTAAGTACAAACGACAGTTCATCGCATACAGTAAATAACTTTGATATACCTCACGTGACTATCCCACGCCAAACCTGCCATACTCGTGTTACAGCGTGTTACCACTGGACTACATATCCGTCTATACTGTCACACTCACATAGATGGAATATTTATATAATATATCATAGAGTCTCACATAACAGTACCGTAGCCAGAGGTTGATTTCAACCGAGGAAATCCAGGGGGTCCTGGGGCATGTTCCAACTTAAAAATGGGGGTATAGAAGCGACTTCCTGCGTCTTCTGATTTAATGAGTTTAGACGTATAATTATGTACTGCTCTTTAGCAGCCAACATTTTATACAGCAAATGGATATTATTTTGAATTTTATTTAAACACACAAAAAACCACAACCCCCCAACACCCCAAACACCCACAACACAAAACACAAACAACCACACACACCAAAACAACAACACAACCAAACAACAACCCCACCCAACAACAAACCCACAAACACAAACCACCCCAACCAACCCCCCCAACAAACCCACCCACACAAAAACCCCAACACAACCAACCCCCCCCACACAAACACAAACCCACCCCCAACAAAAAAAAAAACCCAACCAAAAAAAAAAAAAAAAAAACAAAAACAAAACCAAAAACAACAAACCCCAAACCCCAACAAACACAAAAAAACAAAAACACCAAAAACAAAACAAAACCCAACCAAACCACACAAAAAAACAAACAAAACAAAAAAACAACCCCAACCACACACCCAAAACAAAAAAACCAAACCCACACCCCACAACCACCCAAAAACAAAACCCAAAAAAACCCAAAAACAAAACAAAAAACAACCACCACAACAAAAACAAAAAAACACACAAAAAAAAAAAACCAAAAACCCAAAACCAAAAAACCCCCCAAAACAAAACAAAAAACAAAACCACAAAAAACAACAACCCCCACCAAAAGGCAAGCTAATGTTTGACTAAACTAAATGAGTGGGTTTCGTATTCGTCCGCGGTTGGAGGTACTTTTGTATTTTAACTATTTTCTAACAATCATAAACAGTTAGTTATAAAGTAATATGTTCTCTAATGAATTTGGTTTGTCTGTCGTTTTTTAATTTTGACAGCAAAAACTACCTTGAACATTATACAGGAACTATTTTTATTGCGAACGTTCGCTCTAGCATAAGTGGTTGTGTGTTGTAGTGAAATGAGTCCGCCTCCGTGGTCGAGTGGTTAAGGTCGCTGACTTGTATACCACTGTAACCTATCATCTCTGTTTAGTTTAAGCATATTTTATTGCTTTCGAATAACATACATATACACAAAATGCCCAATATACAACAAATGAAATGTAACGAATATTATATTAGTGAAACTGTTATAATTTATAAGAAGCAAATGGGTTGGGTCATCTCTGATGGTCACGGGTTCGAGCCCCGCTCAGACAGTCTCATTTATATGAAAAAGTTGGCAGTTTTTTTACGGAGGTTGGTGCACCAAGTACTGGTTAACCGCTGGAGCCTGCCCAGGAAAGGTGTTGTTAGGTAAACTGAAACCGCTAGCGACGTTAAATAAACTTAAATTTAAAAAAAGTGAAATGAGACAGTTAAAATGAATAAAATTGGAAAATCAATGGAAATCATAAAATAAAAAGATTTGTGTTTCTTAGTGTAAGATAGGATTTCTTGTCATGATCACCGAAATATGATATTCTACCACCACGTGCGGAAATACAAATTTCGGCGATCACTCGATGAAATAAATTCTAATATTACACTAGTATACACCACAGGGATTCGGCACGTTTGGGGGTACTATATTTTTTAAGTCTAAATATATATATTAGTACTCCCAAACGTGTCGAATCCCTGTGGTATACACACACAACATTCTCTATATCTATAGAAATTATTGTTGTCAATTTATAAAACGACAGGAAGAAAAAGCTAAAGGTAATGCGAGCATGCAACAAAGAATGTGATATTGGGATATCTCACTTGAAAGATATTCTTCCGGTTTCAGAAATCAGTAATTACCAGTAACGAGTTCGTACTTTCGACTATGGAGGTTAATGTTCAAATATTAGTTTAAACAATATTTATTTCTTTGAATATACAGTCAAACCTGTGTTAGTGGTCACCTCCATTAAGCAGCCAACCTATATTAAGCAGCCAGTTTACCTATTGCCAATCGGTTGTTTTATTATATATTTGACCTCTATTAAGCAGCCACCTGTGTTAAGCAGCCACTTTCTCCGACTCCCTTGGCTGGCTGCTTAAGACAGGTTTGACTGTACATAGTATATATAATATGTGCATACATGTAGGATCGAGGAGAAAGCAACCTGCTTATATGGTTACCTCTGATATTTAATGCCCCCGGCTGTTAGCTTTGTGTGGAACTATTTGATGTTCGAAAAGCTCATAAAATTGGTAGCGCTTTGGTCTGGCGATTTTTCCAAATTTAAAAGAAAGTATGTATTTTAGGAGTGCAATTGTGTTATTCTTTGTGTGTTTTACGTTTATTTATCGTCGCTACCGGTTGCCCATATGAGCGATACCTCCTGAAGAGATTAGTCATTTTAGAGTTAAGGATAGTGCAATGATACAGACAGAGACCCATTCCAGAGTATCCTCTGGTTCTTTTACGTGCACGGTGTAAAGCACCGACACGAGACCTCGGTTTAACGTCCCATCTGAAAGACTGTTAATTTTATTAGGGTCAGGCGGGGATCGAACCTGCGATCCCTGGATTACCAGTCCAGCGGACTACAGATCCGTCTGTATTGTGTTATTCTGTACGTATATTGCTACTTATTATCGATTTAAAAAGTATAGTTACTCCGTGACAAACAAAGTAGTTGACTTCGCCGACTGTCAATCACTTGCCCTTCAATGCCGTAGGTTCGAGACATAATAACTAGTTTAGTTTATACCCATATTTTTAGCTCGATTGCGAAACAAGTTATTTCAACTTATATAAATCACTCTCGAGACCTCATTCCTGATGGAATCCATCGCCACGAGGGAGAGAGAAGAGGCAACGTGGAATTTAAATGCCTTGCCTAAGGGCACAATCGTAACGGCTCCAGTGGGGCTCGAACTCCGGACCTTTCGCACCTGAAGCGAACGCGCATCCACTGCGCTATCACGACATAATAACTTGTAAATTGTGTCCAAATTCCAGTTAATACACGCCTATCTGAAAGAGTTTATTTTGTTCTAGAGAATAATCACAATTGGACTACGCGGTTTGTGAATTTCACCGACGCTCTACAGCAGACGTACGGACTTGATCGGTACTGTACTGTGACGGGGAGCATACGATAATGAATGTGTAATCATGTTGAGTCGGTTTGTGTTTCTACGTTTATTTATCGTCGCTACCGGTTGCCCATATGAGCGACGTCATTTTATATTTTGGCGGATAGTTCAATGATACATAAAGAGAGCCGTCCCAGAGTCTCCTCTTGTTCTTTTACGTGCACGGTGTAAAGCACCGACACGAGACCTCGGTTTAGTTTAGACACATTTATTTTAGCTCGATTGCGAAAACAAGTTCTTATAACTTATATTAATCACTCTCGAGACCTCATTCCTGATGGAATCCATCGCCACGAGGGAGAGAGAAGAGGCAACGTGGAATTAAAGTGCCTTGCCTAAGGACACAATCGTAACGGCTCCAGCGGGGATCGAACTCCAGGCATTTCGCACCTGAAGCGAACGCACTACCATTACGACCTCAGCTTAACGTCCCATCTTAAAGACTGTTAATTGTATTAAGGTCAGAACACTTATCATTGAGTTCATGAGTGAAGCTAAACAATGTTTGAGTGGGGAGGAGAGTGGGGGGGGGGGGTTTCAGATGCTTTCGGGAAACTTTAATCTCTCGCTGTACACATTGACTGTCCTCCTGAATCAGTACTATTTATTTTAGATATGGACTTCCACTGGATGTCAAGTTTGTTGATGATGAAATCAAGAGAGTCTATACTCCAGATATTTTAGAAGATGTTGAAAACGTTAAGTCAATTACAGGTAAGAATTGCAATAGAACTCTCCATGCATAAAAGCTAAACTACATGTATATCTTTTATCATGATTTCATTCTCACCAATGCACTATGCACAGTAGCCTGGGAACAGGCGTCGATATATTTTGCCTGGTCAGTCAAATAAATATATTTAACACCGATACTATTAATTGGGCCGTATTGAGCTTCTGACCATATCAACAAGTGAAAAATCGACAGACTGGAACCCAGGCTATATACACAGTAATACCACATATTAAATCCTACATAATGTGTGTTCATTCTTAAATATAATTATATTAGCCATTTTTACATGCCAGATTCTTAAAGCTTTCTGCCAAAATCATTGCTCCAATTTTAGCACAAATATTCAATTCTAGCATAAACTCCAACCAATTTCACAAAGCATTTAAATTAGCCAAAGTTATACCCATTCACAAAAAAGGTGACACATCAGATAAAAATAATTACAGACCTATATCAATATTACCTGTTATGTCATTGATTCTTGAGCGCCATGTCAGCTTTCACTTGAAACAATTTCTCGAGGAACATAATTTATTATATAATCGACAGTCCGGATTCCGTGAAAATCATTCATGTCAAACTGCCCTTACACGCTTATCTGGATATCAGCAATTAATAAGAATGAAGTAGTGGGCACAGTCATTCTGGATCTTTCCAAAGCCTTTGATCTGGTTGATAAATCTTAATACGTAAATTAGCTTATTATGGTCTTGCTGAATCATCACAAAATATTGGTTTTCCTCGTACTTAGCTGACAGGTTCCAACAAACGAATGTTTCTGGTGCTCGTTCTGATGCTGGACCTGTTGTTTCTGGTGTTCCTCAGGGGTCTGTCTTAGGTCCCATTCTCTTTATAATTTACATCAATGACTTACCTATGACTGTTACCAGCACAGTTGCAGACATATTTGCTGACGATACAACTATATCTGCCTCCGATCAATCTCTTGACACTCTTACTACTTCTTTATCAACTGATTTGATAAATGTTCAACAGTGGTGTTTAGACAATCGTATGATTCTCAATACTTCTAAGACCAAAATCATGTATAGTTCCTCTAAATCAAAAGCTCATAGTATCAGTGAGTCTGCTCTTGAAGTGAAAGTGAACAACACCGTCATACATCCGAGTTCTGCTGAACGACTACTCGGAGTTATGATTGACAACACACTATCCTGGGATAAGCATACTGACAATGTTCTCAAAAACTGTAACTCTTATTTATATTTATTGTCTCGTATAAAAAGGTATCTCTCTATTCCCAATCGCAACCTCTTCTACAATGCTTACATATTGCCTCACTTAGACTTTTGTTGTGTGATTTGGGGTAACTGCAACTCATTTTTAGAAGATAAAATAGTTCGGTTACAAAAGAGAGCAGCTAGACTAATTCTAGATCAGGACTTTGACACTCCATCGCAATTATTATTCTCCCAACTAAAATGGATGACCTTTCCAGAACGAGTCATATATCAGAAGGCTATACAAATGTATAAAACATTACATGGAGCTGCTCCAGACTATTTAAAATCATCCTTCACTTTTACTTCTGATATACATCCTAGAATTCTTAGATCAACCTCAGAATATCAATTATACACACCAAGACCAAATTGTGAATTATTTCGTAATACATTTGAATTTTCAGGATCATCTATTTGGAATTCATTGCCTCACTCAGTTCAAAATGCTCCAACTATCCAACAGTTCAAAATTCTCTACTTAAGGTGGAACTATAACAATTCAAACTAATCGCGTACTTCTACTGTTATTATAAACGTGTATTGCCATTGCTATATTTATTAGAATCGGAAAATTGCTGTCTTTAAGTTGATTTCATACATATTTTGAAGATACCACTACAAGTCAAATCTGCACATTGTTAGATAGATCTAGTATCATTAATTGTCTCATTCCCATTTTCTACTCTGCTAGCCAATTCCATATATCATCATATTCCATTACATATTAAATATAGTTTCTCTATTTTTCAGCTTTTACATTACTATATTATTCCAATGTGCAGTTCTCACGTATAGTGCTATCTTTTGATTGCATTTGATTATTGTATATATGTTGAGGGCCTCATGGTAGATTAAATGAGTACTCTCGTTAAATAAAGTCTTTATTATTATTATTATTATTATTATTGTTACTAGATTATAACAGTTACTCATAGCACGTGTAGCTTTAATATATATAGAAGGTAAAACTGAAGAGGGCAGCTAATTGAAAACTAAAAATATAATAAACATGAGACATTAAGAATCTTACGCAATATGGTCGTTACAGTGTTGCTGGCGGGTTCGAGTCCCGCTGGAGCCGTTACGATTGTGCCCTTAGGCAAGGCATTTAAATTCCACGTTGCCTCTTCTCTCTCCCTCGTGACGATGGATTCCATTAGGAATGAGGTCTCGAGAGTGATTAATATAAGTTGAAAGAACTTGTTTCGCAATCGAGCTAAAATAAATTTGTATAAACTAAAGTGTTGCTAAGAAATGTGTAAGACTTGCTACACGCGATAAAAGACATACTATGTGAAAGGGCTGTTCCAAGACCGCCTCGTGGTCGAGTTGTTGCGGTCGCTGACTTGTATACCACACCAACCTACTGATGATCACGGGTTCGACCGTTAACCGCTGTAGCCTGCCCAGGAAATGCATTGCAGGTAAACTGCCCTTCTGTCAAATGACAAGACCGATAGCGACGTTAAATAGACTTAAATACAAATTAGAGCTGTTACATTAAACTGTGAAAATGATTAAACTTGATTTATTTTGCAAGGATTGCGAAGCAAGTTCTAACAACATATATTAATCACTCTCGTTGGCGCGGATGAAAAGCGTATATGTGGTCATTCGTGTGGGAGGAAACCGGAGTAAAATGTGATAATCATGCTCGTAATATGAACATACAATGAAAGAATTGGGTCAAATATGAAAACTACTAAATAGAGATACGTGTATATGAAAGAGTTTAACAATAAACGACGAGGAAATGGCTACAGGAAATATTGTTTTTGGAGGGGGGGTTATGGTCGCACCAACAGCTGACGACTCTGTAGTCCCACTATGTGGTTCTAGTTACCTCCGCTGACGGTCTTCCACAGAGTCACATATAAGCAATGTTAATCTTAATGACGTAATAATAGCGTGCACGTGTTGGACTAGCCACTCTGCAGTTATTATTGGTGGGGGAAGATCACAGGTGACCATACGAGCAGTATTGCAGGCACGTACGGACGGACACCCGCGTAGAAACACTAATCTTCCGCAAGCCGGCTGGACGGCTTCCTCATATGAACGAGCAGTATGTCAGGCACGGACGGACGGACGGACACCCGCGTAGAAACACTAATGTTCCGCAAGCCAGCTGGACGGCATCCTCATATGAACGAGCAGTATGTCAGGCACGGACGGACGGACGGACACCCGCGTAGAAACACTAATGTTCCGCTAGCCAGCTGGACGGCTTCATCATATGAACGAGCAGTATGTCAGGCACGGACGACACCCGCGTAGAAACACTAAGTTCCGCTAGCCAGCTGGACGGCTTCTCATATGAACGAGCAGTATGTCAGGCACGGACGGACGGACACCCGCGTAGAAACACTAATGTTCCGCTAGCCAGCTGGACGGCTTCCTCATATGAACGAGCAGTATGTCAGGCACGGACGGACGGACACCCGCGTAGAAACACTAATGTTCCGCTAGCCAGCTGGACGGCTTCCTCATATGAACGAGCAGTATGTCAGGCACGGACGGACGGACACCCGCGTAGAAACACTAATGTTCCGCAAGCCAGCTGGACGGCATCCTCATATGAACGAGCAGTATGTCAGGCACGGACGGACGGACGGACACCCGCGTAGAAACACTAATGTTCCGCTAGCCAGCTGGACGGCTTCATCATATGAACGAGCAGTATGTCAGGCACGGACGGACGGA
>CM026397.1:61687018-61735246 GCA_014843695.1 Archivesica marissinica | reverse complement strand
CGGACGGACGGACACCCGCGTAGAAACACTAATGTTCCGCTAGCCAGCTGGACGGCTTCATCATATGAACGAGCAGTATGTCAGGCACGGACGGACGGACGCCCGCGTAGAAATACTAATGTTCCGCAAGCCAGCTGGACGGCTTCCTCATATGAACGAGCAGTATGTCAGGCACGGACGGACGGACGGACGGACGGACGCCCGCGTAGAAACACTAATGTTCCGCAAGCCAGCTGGACGGCTTCCTCATTTGAAAGAATTCGATACACCAATGTGATTCTGGTATTCGAACGTACAGCGGTGAGGTACAATTGATTTGAAGTCAATGACCGTAACCATTCGGCCACTGATGCTCGAACACGAAGTATTAATATATTAAAACACAAACACTGTGAAACAACCAGAATTACATGTTTATTTCAGGAACTCTACGCCTAAATCGAATTGTTACCGAGCATGTCCTGGTTGGTCATTACAAGCCCGTGGAAGTCGTCGAATCTCTGGAATCGGCACAACTCCGCAGGAGACCTCTCATTGTATTACCAGTTAATAATTCAGAAATTGGAAACATCGAGGTCAACGTGATGGCGGGCGACAAGCATGACAACATGTTTAACGTGATAAATGTATCACATGCACGTACGATGGTGGAGAGTTGCCTGTTTGTAGACTTTGCTATAAAGCCTGGCATTAAGCGCATCTCAAATGATGGTAAATATGTATTACGTGTCGTCCCTATTTTAGCTTGGTTGTATGACTCGTATCGCAACATATCTGTTATTGAAAAATGCTAATTTTTATTTACTTCAATGAAGCAATTGTTTTGGGAAAATAAAGAGAATATTAATCACGTTTGAACACCATAAGGACACTCTATAAAAGAAAGAAAAGAACAACACTTGCTGCGTCCCTTTGAATATAAGATCTGATTTATTCCGAACTGTTTGTTTCTGTGTTTGTTTTTAGGATTTAAATGTTTCTGTACGGTAAGGTGAGAATGCAGTGTACATTTGAAATGATGTTCTCATTAATAAATACACTTTATAGAGTGAAATGTATTTTCCTTTCGGAGGACAAACGGGATGCTCAATGATCGCTTTGACTCTAGGAAGTCGTGATAGCGCAGTGGGTGCGCGTTCGCTCCAGGTCCGGAGTTCGAGCCCCGCTGGAGCCGTTACGATTGTGCCCTTGTGCAAGGCATTTAATTTCCACGTTGCCTCTTCTCTCTCTCTCTCTCTCTCTCTCTCTCTCTCTCTCGTGGCGATGAATTCCATCAGGAATGAGGTCTCGAGAGTGATTAATATCAGTTGTGAGAACTTGTTTCGCAATCGAGCTAAAATAAATTTGTATAAAATCTCTAGTTTATATAAATTTATTTTAGCTCGATTGCGAAACAAGTTCTTACAACTTATATTAATCACTCTCGGGACCTTTTTTATATAAATTTATTTTAGCTGCACTAGTACAATTGCCACTCCACACATAAAAACTCTAGGATTAGAATGTCATTAACATGTTTTTATAGGCATGGACATTGTCTTCATATTGCGTCCATAATTATGAATATATTCAATGAGATAAAGAAGCTACTGTATATGATACACCTGACCACCTTATGTCGAATATTGTAACTTACCTTGAATCTGGCTAGCGTGGTACCACCAGGTGTGACCAATTCTCACTATGTTTTTGTAGACTCATGTTATAGAAAATGTTCATAGCAGATTTATAAAACGTTCGGCTTTTCAAAAAAATGTTTTTTTCGCTAGTTTCAGAAAATACTTGTATGTATGCAAATATTGGTTTGGAAAATATGTCTGTGTGTACGAGCGACCATGCAGTTGATGAAGCGGATGACACACCACCACCCATACCAGATAGACCAACCAAACTTACAGAATTACCTTGCGGTAAGACATTTGCTATTAAATAAAATGATTGTGATTAATAATAAATAATATGTCTGGAAAACTTCTGACAAAACTTGATGGGTCTCGGTAAAATCACCCAAAATTGTATTTTTTAAAAACTATATAGCAATAAAATTTACATGCTAGATGCCGAATGCCATGTACTTTCACAATCGTTGGATAAATTTAAACCATAAAGTGGGCTATTTCAACTAACAAACTACGAACTATTTCAGTTTTTTATTTAAGTTTATTTAACGTCGCTACCGGTTGCCCATTTGAGCGACGGACAGTTTACCTAACAACACCTTTCCTGGACAGGCTCCAGCGGTTAACCAGAACTTGTTGCACCAACCTCCGTAAGAAACTGCCAACTTTTTCATATAAATGAAACACGGTCTGAGCGGGGCTCGAATCCGTGGACCATCAGTGGTGATAGGTTACAGTCGTATACAAGTCAGCAACCGTAACCACTCGACCACGGAGGCTGTCACTAAAATTGTATTGTATTTTAATGTATTGCATTCTAAATATTCAATGTACAATACAAAACAAATAAACAAACTTGTATAGTTATGTATGCTATACGATTGATTGCATTGTTTGCACAATAATTGTCAATATATTTTGACGCAAATTTAAAGTTTAAACGTTATTTATTTTGACGCAAATGGGTTTTAATAGCATTAGTTAGTCTCCCCAATATTGTATTCCATATTTTTGGTAGAAATAACCCAATTTCAGAGGTCGTAGTACAGTTAAACCTGTCTTAAGCAGCCAGCCAAGGGAATCACAGAACGTGACTGCTTAGAACAGGTGGCTGCTTAATAGAGGTCAAATGTATAATAAAAACAACATATTGGGAATCTGCTTAATACAGCTTGGCTGCTTAATGGAGGTGACCACTAACACAGGTTTCACAGTATTACTTATAACTCATGTATATAGTATTATCAATTACAAATGCGCTCTAAATGTAATACAATATACAGTCTACATCCGTTATGTCGAATTATGTCGGACCGAACAAAATACTTCGACATAACCAAAGTTTGATGTAACGAAATTCTATATAAACGGAGCCAGTTATATGTAAAATGATAGTGTCTGAAATGGGACCTTGATCCGACTTCGAGATAACCGGATAATTCGACATATCCGACTTTGGCATAACGGATGTAGACTGTACATTACATGCATACAGTAGTTTCAATAAATGTATCATATATCATCGCATAGTTCCCTTACCGCTACACGGAAACCTGAATGTAGAATTGTGTTCATGTGCTTACGTTCCTAACAATTATAGAAAAACACGAACTATTTTAGTGAGATCGATTTACATGCATGATAATGAGAGACCTCGCTCGTTTTTCTATTACCTCCCTTGTTAGATAAAGTCCGATTTATTCCTAAATGAATAACGGTCCTTTCAGTTGGAATCCTTTGTTTTACAGTTGTTCCCTAACCAGATGTTGCGTTATGATAAATGTAATTTTATCCAAATCATCTGGATCTGGATCTGGATGTATACGTCGCAGGACCAAATTTGGTATATATCGCGACGGGAGAGAGATGCGATCCGGTTAATTATATGTCCCGGATCAGGGCAGCTTTGAAGCTGCTTGCTTTGTCAGCGCTCACAACACTGTCACTCAAGGAGTTCCAATCAATAATGGTTTTAGGAAAATAGTATCTCCTATACTGTTCAGTTTTGCACTGTATTAGGTTAAAGCACTTTGAATTGTTTGTCACATAGTTTGACAGTACATTTGATGTTGTGTAACCACTGAATTGTTTTAGTTTAATGTTTCTTTTCTCCCTTGTGGGTGTTAGTATGCCATGACTGGGTAGAGCTGGCACCTGCCCCTGAACCACTTTGTACATAAACGTCAGTCTGTTGACCCTCCTTCTATCTTGGAGGCTGTGCAGGCCCTGGTTCTGAAGCATGGTTGTGACACATCCTTCCTCTCGGGACTTGTAGTCTCCAGTAATGAATCTGGCTGCTTGTCGTTGTACTCTCTCGAGTCTTTCTATGTCCTTGACATAATAAGGATCCCAGACGATAGAGCTGTATTCGAGGGTAGATCTAACAAGAGCCAGATAAGCTGTCTTCCTGCATGTGAGTGGGCAGTGGGAAAGGTTACGTCTGATGAATCCCAGAGAAGAATTCGCCTTCTTTATGACCTTGGATATATGCGTGTTCCACTTCAGGTCGGATTGGATAGTGACTCCTAGGTAAGGGTTCTCGTTGACTTGTTGAAGGAAGACATTATCAAGTTGGTAGAAATGTGATGACTTGTTGTTGATACTGAGTATGTAGCACTTCTTTGCGTTGAAGCGCATTCCCCATGTCTTGGCCCAGGACTCGAGGGCTGAAAGGTCCTCTTGCAACAGCAGATGATCCCTTGCTGACTTGATGGGTCTGTACAGTAGACAATCATCGGCGAAAAGTCTAACTTGGGACTTCACCACCTCAGGAAGATCATTGATGTGGCATAAGAACAAGAGTGGGCCAAGGACAGTACCCTGCGGCACACCGGAGTCAACGTGGACTGCATCTGACCGTTCACCCTCAATCACGACGCTCATATTGCGCCTCGTAAGAAAGTCACGTAGCCAGTTGTTGATAGGGCCGCTGATGCCATAATCGTTCAGCTTGCCAAGTAGCAGTTCGTGCGGTACGGTGTCGAACGCCTTGGAAAAATCTAGAATGGCGATGTCGATCTGATGTCCCTTGTCGTGACTTTGAAGTAGATCGTGCATAGTTGTGATCAGTTGGGTTTCGCAGGAATACCCGGAGCGGAAGCCATGGTTAAGAGATGTTAAAATCTTGTGCTTGGAGAGATGATCAAGGATATGCTTGCAGATAATATGCTCGAGAAGCTTACATGATATACAGGTTAGAGAAACTGGTCTATAGTTTTCGGCCAAGTGGACGTCACCTTTCTTGAATACTGGGGCTATATTCGCATTGCGCCAATCCGCAGGTAGACTTCCAGAGTCGAGTGACTGTTGGAAAATATAACGTAGTGCTGGGGCTAGCTGTGCTGCACAAGTCTTCAGTAAGATGTTTGATATACAGTCAGGACCCATGGCCTTGGAGACGTTGATATTTTCCAGTAGTTTCTCTACTCCTTTGGTGGTGACGGATAGGTGTGGGATATTCTCCGCTGGACGCTGTGCGTGTGTGCCTTGGTTCTGGGCTGGTGTGTTCTTCGTGAATACAGAGCTGAATTGTTCTACAAGGATCTGTGCTTTTTCTCGACTGTTGTTTAGCAGTTGTCCCATCTTCTTGAGCGGAGCTATGCCAGTGCTGTCTTGGCGGCGATGTTAATTAATTGGGAAAACAAAATGTTACAGAATGTTTACCCATTTGATATACTTTATGGGGTGTTAGGGTACTTGGCTGATTCGGACCAGGCTGACTCGGACCAGATCAGTGGCTGATTCGGACCAGATCAGTGGCTGATTCGGACCAGATCAGTGGCTGATTCGGACCACTCGAAAAACTTCTAATTTTGTTATAAAATTAGCATTGATTTCATACTTATCCAGATATGTAGACTTAGAAAACTGGTTTTGTTTGCATTTAGACGATAAAAGGATGTAAATATTTGTATATTAATGAAATATTTAACTCAGATATCAGTGGCTGATTCGGACCAGATTAATGGCTGATTCGGACCAGATCAGATCATTCGAAAAACTTCAATATTTAACTCGGACATCAGTGCCTGATTCGGACCAGATCAGTGCCAGTGGGTGATTCGGACCAGATTTTCATATTTGCATATTAATGAAATATTTAACTCGGACCAGATCAGTGGCTGATTCGGACCAGATTTTCATATTTGCATATTAATGAAATATTTAACTCGGACCAGATCAGTGGCTGATTCGGACCAGATTTTCATATTTGCATATTAATGAAATATTTAACTCGGACCAGATCAGTGGCTGATTCGGACCAGATTTTCATATTTGCATATTAATGAAATATTTAACTCGGACCAGATCAGTGGCTGATTCGGACCAGATTTTCATATTTGCATATTAATGAAATATTTAACTCGGACCAGATCAGTGGCTGATTCGGACCAGATTTTCATATTTGCATATTAATGAAATATTTAACTCGGACCAGATCAGTGGCTGATTCGGACCAGATTTTCATATATTTGTATATTAAGCTGCTGATTCGGACCAGATCAGTGGCTGATTCGGACGACATATAAAAAATTCGACTATTTTATAATAAAAATATGCAGCTTTAAGCAACTATTGATTTAATTGTGTTAATTATATATGGATAAGTATGAAATCAATGCAAATTTTATAACAAAATTAGAATTTTTTCGAGTGGTCCGAATAAGTCACTATCTGGTCCGAATCAGCCACTGATCTGGTCCGAATCAGCCATGGTCCGAATCAGCCGCAATTCATGTATGGTATCTGTCGAGATATAGTAACATAGTACATGTAATTATAATATATGAGAACGTGGAAGAAGATAGATAGCATGCTGTGCAAAGGAAACAACGATAAAACAGAAGAAACAACTTAAAAAGACCTACATACTTTTAGTGAGTATTCAGGGGCAGTAACTGACCAATGTCTCACATTCATATTTCAGAACCGGATGACTATCTAGATATGAGTTTTACACGGACCACCATTAACTCTGGCACATCCGGCGAGAGTCTACCTGCTGTTCCGCCTAGACGGACGCTCGTCCGGTCAAAAGGAACAAGTAATATTTATTTATTTCCTATTCCAAACAATTTGTAAAATTCTTGGTCAAATACTTTACCTGAGTTTGGTAAACGGCTGACGCCTCGATTAACCCATTCAACACCAAGTAACTCGCATGGACTGGTCCATGATATTCATAAACCAATAAATGAATCAGAAAATCACATTTGGACAAGTTCATTAAAAATTTTATCAAAATGGGTAATTTTATCAAAATGGGTAATTATGTCTAAAAATAGTCATATCACTGGCAAAAAGTGCAGATCCTGATGAGACGGCTCGTCACGAGCCGGCTCATCTGGATCTACACTTCTTGTAAGCCTATTTAGAGGTATGTGGTGTTGAAAGGGTTAACAGTTATGTTTTCGTTGTGATATTTTTCAACCCAGGAATGCAATATACATGTATATCCTCTAGTGTCCTCAAATCGTGATACCTTCGTTTTCGTTACCCCGTAAGTATTTACAATACTGCACGCGATCGGTGTTTCCTGACGTCACCAATCAGGAATAGATAGTGTCAAAGGTCATTTTCCATATTTGGCAACAAAAATGCTCCCTATAATCCTTGGAGGCGTAAGAAATCGGTTATTTTCCTTGGATTGGTATAAAACATGCTATCTTTCATAATGCAATATTGCATCATCATTTATCCATTGGATTTACTGCAAAATATTGACCATTTCCAGTTTTGTTTTGCGTCGTCTGATTTGTTTACCTACCTGTCATTTAATGTGAAGGTCAATATAGACTGGGTTACAAGTTTAATTAGTGCAAGGGGAGTTCGTTTTGGAGACATCTCTTATATTGTTTTGAGTTCCATACAGTGTTACTGTCATCGTCAACTAAGCGATGTGTCCTGTAGTGTAGTGTACTTAAAGGAATAGTTTTTAATTTTGTTTTAGGTTTATGGCAGTCCACCACCTACAAAGCGAAAGTACAGGCAATATTCATCAACAACCCTTACAAATGGGCACAGTGTGACCATTGGACCCACCTCATTTACTGTTCAAAAGTCAGGTTTACAAGATTAGGTGATGAAATCAGGTGTCCACATGTTTAAATGCTGTTAAACTGTGAAAGTGTTCACTGTGAAAAGAAATATTCATCAAAATAATAGAAATGATCATTATGCTTTATGAAACTTGTTCATTTTATAATTACACCCATTCGATGTTACGCAAAATTGATTTGCTGAAAGGTCACGATAACTCCGGTACCAGTCACCACATATGTCTGTTTCGGGTCATGGTAAAAATGACAGCGCCCGTTGTTATTTACGTAGTCATATTCATTTCTAATTCTTTGGAATAAAAGAGGAATGTTACTTTATTTACATCAAACATTTAGAAACTATGTAGCTTTAAGGTTCGTTTTGTTGAATGCCAATCATTTCTTATCATAACGGAAACCGGACACTCGAGGGTATATATTTTTTAAATAATACTTATTTCGTAAAACACTTCATAATACTTATTTCGTAAAACACTTCAATTGTTGTTATATTTTCTTCCATTTCATGCCCATCCAGCATAAGATCTAAATATACATTGTTGTGAAGACCGTGTGTGTGTGTGTTTTATGTTTATTTATCGTCGCTACCGGTTGCCCATATGAGCGACGCCTCCTGAAGAGATTAGTCATTTTAGATGTTTGGAAGATAGTGCAATGATACAGACAGATACCCGTTCCAGAGTCTTCTGTGGTTCTTCTGCTAGTCCAGTTGTAACACGCTGGACTGGTAATCCAGGGATCGCAGGTTCGATCCCCCGTCTGACCCTAATAAAATTAACAGTCTTTCAGATTGGACGTTAAACCGAGGTCTCGTGTCGGTGCTGTACAATGCATGTAAAAGAACCAGAGAGGACTCTGGAATGGGTCTCTGTCTGTATCATTGCACTATCCTCCAAAACTCTAAAATAACTAATCTCAGCTAGACAATATCATATAAACGATTTGTATAATGTGTAACACGTCCTCAGCTAGACAATATCATATAGACGAGGTGTATAATGTGTAACACGTCCTCAGCTAGACAATATCATATAGACGACGTGTATAATGTGTAACACGTCCTCAGCTAGACAATATCATATAGACGAGGTGTATAATGTGCAACACATCCTCAGCTAGACAATATCCGTGCGGTGGTGTGTGATACGTGTGACTAATGGTATCACATAGACTGCCAGGATGTTCACACTGGAACATACAGTATCCTCAACGAAGACAGCGCCATCAGATGGGACTGTATCGTTTGCAACAATCCCAACTATAGTACCGTATGCTTTGACCTCTATCTCTACGAACAATCCATATAGTATTCTCTCAATCAGTAGCACCAGCCTACCGAGTCCAAATGCAAACAGCCAGATCAAACCAATTCATTCCTCAACCCCAGAGCGAAAACAACATAAACAAAACCAACCGGCGACAAATCGACCACCTCTCCGCATCTTGAACATTAACTGTCAGTCCATCAAGAAGAAGCAGGATAGAATTGAGAACATCATCGAAAGTACAAAACCCGACATCATTATGGCCACTGAAACCTGGCTGGACCCAACCATCACCAACAACCAAATCTTTCCATCCAACTATAAACTATGGCGTAAGGATCGGCTATCAGGTACAGGCGGCGGTGTATTACTTGCCATCACGGACAACTTGATCAGTTCTGATGTTACCGAGTTACAGACGGACTGTGAGATTATCTGGGCAAAGATCAACCTGATTGGTTCTAAAACACTTTATCTATGTTCCTACTATAACCCGAAAACCAATGATGAACTCAGTCTAAATCATTTTGAAGAATCTGTCAACCGAGCATCTTTAATCAAAGACTCAATACTACTGATCGGAGGAGACTTTAACTTACCTGGCTGGGATTGGAAGTCCAAGACTCTGAAACCAAACTCAACTCATACACGTCTCCATTACAAATTCTCTGACTGCTTAGATGACAATGGACTCACGCAACTTGTTGAAGAGCCAACACGAAATAAAAACACTCTAGATCTACTCCTTACCAACCTCCCAAGTAAAGTCTTACGTACAAGCACCATGCCAGGGATCTCAGACCATGATTCAGTCCTTATGTAGTTTGACATGCGGCCCATATCACACAAACAAATCCCGAGGAAAATCGCTCTCTACAAGAACGCCCAGTGGGATAGCATGAGATCCGACCTGACCACTCTACATACACAGATCCTGGAACTAGCTCAACAAAACGAGACCACTGAAGTTTTATGGACAACCTTTAAAGAAAAACTGAAACTGAGCATAAATGCACACATCCCACACAAAACAGCAAGACCAAAAGACTCTACCCCATGGATTACACCTGAAATTAAAAAACTTGTCAAAAAAAGAGACCATCTACACAAAGCAAAGAAGAAATCCAACAATCCGGCTCACATCAAGAAATTCAAATCCGCTAAACAACTACTACAGAAGAAGCTCCGTCAGGCATATTGGTCATACATTGACAATATGATCACACCACAGCCCACTGATACACACAACAAGAACTCCACCAAGCGCTTCTGGACCTTTATTAAGCACAAGAAGAAAGACAACGCTTCAATCACTGGACTCCGGAGCCAAGGTCAACTCCATTCAGACCCGAAGACCAAAGCAAATATCCTCAACCATCAGTTCCAGTCAGTTTTCACCAAAGACACGCCTTACTCTGAACAACAATTCAAGACTGGAGGTTACACTCAAACCAAGGATTACCCAGTTGCTCCTGACATCACCATCACTTCTAACGGCATCGAAAAACTCCTAAGCTCTCTTAACCCTCACAAATCCCCAGGTCCAGATAGCATCAACCCGAGAGTATTAAAGGAACTGTCAACCCACATTGCTCCCATCCTTACCATCATCTTTAACTACTCTCTCAACACTGGTACCACCCCCGATGACTGGCGGAAAGCAAATGTCTCTCCAATCTACAAGAAAGGGAGTAAATACAACCCAGAAAACTACCGACCTATCTCCTTAACCTGCATATGCTGCAAACTCATGGAACACATCATCACCAGTCACATCATGCAACATGGCGAAAACAACAACCTACTTTATCCACTACATGGCTTCCGAAAACGTCGATCCTGTGAAACACAGCTTCTAGAATTCACGGACGACATCACATCAAACCTGGAAAGCGGAACACAGACGGACGTCTTGGTGATGGATTTTTCCAAGGCGTTCGACAAGGTCTCACATAGTTTTCTCCTCCACAAGCTGAACCACTACGGCATCCAAGGAGAGACCAACCGCTGGATACATGCCTTCTTGAGCGGAAGATCCCAGTCAGTAGTACTGGAAGGGGAGACTTCAGACACAGCCAAGGTAGAGTCCGGTGTCCCTCAAGGCTCTGTCCTTGGACCCAGCTTGTTCCTGTATTATATCAATGACATCCCTCACGGTTTGGATGCTACCATCCGATTGTTCGCCGATGATACCATCGCCTACCTAACCATCGCAAATAACATCGACTGCACCAACTTACAAAACGATCTTGACAAACTATCACAGTGGGAAAGCAAGTGGAAAATGGCCTTCCACCCAGACAAATGCCAGGTCATCTCTATCTCTCGAAAGAAAAGAACCATCCATTTTGACTACCAACTTCATAACCAATCACTACAACACGTCAAATCAGCAAAATACCTGGGAGTCACCATCAACAACACGCTTGACTGGGGAGAACATATTACCAACATCACAAACAAAGCTAATAGAAACCTGAACTTCATACGACGGAACATTAACATTGCCTCATCCCCAACAAAAGAACTCGCTTACAAGTCACTGGTCAGACCCACCGTAGAATACACCTGCTCAGTATGGGATCCCTACGAAACAATAGATATCAACAAACTGGAGATGGTTCAACGTCGTGGGCACGATTCGTCAAACACTGCTATCAGAGCAGATCCAGTGTCACCGAGATGCTCCAAGACCTACAGTGGACATCACTCCAGGACAGAAGAAAAACATCTCGCCTAGTTCTACTATTCAAAATAGTCAACGACCAAGTCACTGTCAACAAGACCGACCGCCTATTACCCCCTCAGCGCCGCTCGCGCCACACAGCAGACCATGCCTTCCAAATTCCACGCTGTTCTACTAGCTACCGCCAACAGTCATTCTTCCCAAGAACCATCAAGGAGTGGAACAGTCTTCCTCCGGACACTATATCAGTTGGCACAGTTGACGCCTTCAAGGCTCAACTAGCCACCATCTTTATCTAATCTCCTAACAGTCTTATTTATTTATTTTAACTCTCCACTGTACATACTATCACTTTTATTCCAATTCTTTCTCTATGCGTACCCACCTGGCAATAATGTTCAGTTTGTTGAACTTGGCCAGTAACTGGTAGAAGTAGAAATATAGACGAGGTGTATAATGTGTAACACGTCCTCAGCTAGACAATATCATATAGACGAGGTATATAATGTGTAACACGTCCTCGGCTAGACAATATCATATAGACGAGGTGTATAATGTGTAACACGTCCTCAGCTAGACAATATCATATAGACGAGGTGTATAATGTGTAGCACGTCCTCAGCTAAACAATATCATATAGACGAGGTATATAACGTGTAACACGTCCTCAGCTAGACAATATCATATAGACGAGGTATATAATGTGTAACACGTCCTCAGCTAAACAATATCATATAGACGAGGTATATAATGTGCAACACGTCCTCAACTAGACAATATCATATAGACGAGGTATATAATGTGTAACACGTCCTCAGCTAAACAATATCATATAGACGAGGTATATAATGTGTAACATGTCCTCAGCTAGACAATATCATATAGACGAGGAATATAATGTGTAACACGTCCTCAGCTAGACAATATCATATAGACGAGGTGTATAATGTGTAACACGTCCTCAGCTAAACAATATCATATAGACTAGGTATATAATGTGTAACACGTCCTCAGCTAGACAATATCATATAGACGAGATGTATAATGTGTAACACGTCCTCAGCTAGACAATATAATATAGACGAGGTATATAATGTGTAACACGTCCTCAGCTAGACAATATCATATAGACGAGGTATATAATGTGTAACACGTCCTCAGCTAGACAATATAATATAGACGAGGTATATAATCTGTAACATTATATGAATTTCAGAACCAGTGAAGAGCGTATTGGTAAGCATAAAGTAATAGTATTAAAGTGTGGATGGTGAGGTGGGCTGGGGTTATTGGGGGGTGGGGGGAGGGGATAAAGTTGCACCGACAACTTATACTGTCATATGGCCACTCTCCAGATAGTATGTGTGATGGAAGACACCAGGTGCCCGCCGAGAATAATTCATTCAAGAACGGGCTCCCGGGTAAATCCACCGGAGCTGGATAGCTTCCTCACACGAAAGAAGTCGACACCCCAGTGGGATTCGAACTTACAGCTATGATGTACAATTGCTTTGAAATCAAGGACGTTAATCACTCGCGCTAATAGTAATTAAAGGTTTGCGTCGAAATCCTTTCTGAATTATACTTAGACGGAGAAATGAAATGTGATTTTAAAGTCTTAATAAATATTCTAATTTCAAGTTGTAAGCGTTATGTTTATATATATTTATAGACACAGACAAATGTTTGCGGATTCAAAACCACAAAACTTTATTTATTTTTTGTTTTTGTGAGCACTACACTACGATACACTATAGGCATGACACTATACACAAACATTTTTTACACCATTCCAAGCAAGTTTTAAAATGACACCCCGTCACTATCAATGCTATATCAGTATATTTGAACCGCCAAACATTTGTCCAGACCCCAAGCGTCTGTGTATATAAAGAGAGAAACAAGAACCTAATACCAATATACCCCTTTTAAACCAAATCGTTTCTATAGTAATAAAAGAGGCCCTAGATAATTCATATAATAAGATTACAAATACATTCAGGCTTATGGTTGTAAAACAACAAATAAATTGCCTATTAAATACATAGTAAAAAGTAAAAACATACAGTCTGTTCATTTATATTTCCAATCTTTCATTTCTTCTGATGCCGCATCCACTGTGAAGAGGTATTCAAATCAGCCTGAAACACACCAAGAATATTTCAAATTTTAAATTTCAAATAACCAGTGCTCGCCTGTGAATAACGTCACTGTGTTTACACACTGTATTCCTCCGCCAAATAATACAGTATACCGACCTTCAGTTTGCAATGGCCTGAATTCTTATACCACATCTTTTCTACACATCAACTAGTCTGAAGTATTCTCAAGTCACATAAGTTCTCAAAAAACACAAAAACTATACACTGCCTGTCGTGAAAATGCATTTTTATCAAAAAGAGGTATTCAAATCAATATGGAAAACAGCAAGAATATTCGAAATGTAATGTTCACATAGCCAGTGCTCATGCACATGTGAATAACGTCACTGTGTTTACACACTGTATTCCTCCGCCAAATAATGCAGTATACCAACATTCAGTTTGCAATGGCCTGAATTATTGTACTACATCTTTCTTTTCTACGCATCAACTAGTCTGAAGTCTTCTCAAGTCACATACTTTCTCAAAAAAACGCAAAATCTATACACTCCCCGTCATGAAAATGCATTTTTACCAAAAAGAAAAATGAACTATATTAGTTATTGGGACTACATTCGATTAGCCTATTTACGTATATACAACCTTATAGCTTAATTAGGAGTCAGTGTGCTATATTATGACATAGAATCTAACTTCATAAATATATACAAAGTAAACAAAAAGCGGTTGAACCACAAGTTCTTACAACATTAGAGACGACTTGTTCGTGGTTTTTTCATGTGTCACTCAATATACAAAAGCCACGTTTCAGCCATTAAGTTACCTATAAAATTACATTCTATTTCAAATATTAACATTCAATGCAACACATCTAAGACTCACTCGTTCAGTTGTTTTATATATGCAGGACAACAAGAATCAACATGACACATCAGTCTGGTCACATATAAAGAGTACAATCCAAGGACAACGCAAACCTTTAGCAAAAGTAAAACCAAGTCCTCACTCTACACCAGCTAAGGAGTACAATGGCGGTGATGACGGTGATGACGGTGATGTATATGAAGAGATGAGTGGAAGCAAAGCATTTCACTGTACTCATTCCTCTAAGACGCCCGTTGATGATGTTAGCGAAGACTATGCAACATTAAATAGAATGAGAGAAGCTACTGTTGGCCAGATAAAAGAATGTGACCAAACTGCTGAGCCTGATTATGAAGAAATAAATGAGACAAATTTCCCGAATTTTATAGGCAACAGAAAAAAAGCCACACCTGAGCTAGAGGAGGTTAAAAGTGGTAAAGAAGCATACATGAGACCTAAGTTATCAAGTGAACATTCATTGCCGAACATTCACAAACGAAGGCATATCCGTGTTGTGGAAGGTGAAACACTAGTGAGCATTGTCGAGCATTGTAACCCAGTCGATACAGAATCGACAAGCGTTGCACAATTTAATAACAACTCAGATTACGGAGAAAGTGTGCCTATCACTCATTCCACGAGCACTGATTCGATGATAACACCCGGAAAACTATTTAAAGACTTGAGCAGCGAAGAGTTAGTGGAAAGGTTAATGGTGAGCAAGTTGCAGGGCATGGCTGATATATGTAAAGATTTAACATTGAATGGAGCATTCTTTGTAAATGCAACCTTAGAGGAGCTTAAGGGACACATGGGATTGAATGGGTTACAACTTGTAATATTCCTCAAGATGAGAGATGAAAATTGGGTTCCATTTTAAGAACAATTTGATTAGCCACTTATGAATAAAAATGTATGTTGTTTATAAATATACATGTATCTTTATGTACTGGGGAATAACACATAAAACGAAATACATGTATTGTTGAAATGTCCATTGTATGAGCATTTACGCACTGAACTTAAATTATATGCGCAGTCTATTAATACATCATTCAACACGCTTAGTTTCTCTGAACAGTTTGCTTATTTAATGTCTGATAAAGATATTGCTAAATTATGTGCCAAAACCTGCAATAGAATTTTAATGGAAAGACGTAATATTTTATATAAAACCTGAATCATGTATATAGAAATCAAACAGCTTTATAATACTATTACGATTTAACTTTTGTATACATATATGTAAATGCAACATTTTAACCTGGGATGTATAGTTTTACTGTTTTATAAATCTGTATTTATAAATTGAATTTAAAGTAAGTTTTAAGATGCTGTTATATTATATCTTAGTTTGTCTCTTATAACTCAAACATGAGTGGTTTTGTACATTGTTTTAATATTACTGTTTAAATATGTTGTGTATGCTTGTACAAAAATGAGACGTTAATAAACATTTATCTATCATTTATCTATCTATCTATCTAAAGGGTTGGACACCAAGTTCATTAGTTTAAGTAATCCCATTTGAAGAATTTCACAAAATCACCAATAACATATATTAGAGATAGAGGGGGACGACGCACACAAGACGACATAGATAAACATAGTATTTCTACACAAAGCATGAAACTCTCTGAACAACAACTCTCTCCCTCACAGCCCTCCCTCTCTCCATCCCTCCCACTCAACGGATTCGACTGCTCGATCGCGTTATTGCTTTCCCATGAATCATTGTTGACGTACTACGCTTTGAAAGGGTAATTGTACAAACTTTATATAACGTCGTTATTCTATTTCAATAATTCAAGGAAATAATCAAGTTAGAAATGTTTTTCTTATAACTGAAGATTGGAAAATCAATGAGCTTAGAAATATGATACATTGATAAGCATGCAGTTCCGTTTGTTCATGTTTGCACTTCCGGTTGCGTGTTGGTCGTAGAAATTTATTGAGTATTTGTTCCGGAATGATTGCTGGAATTACTTTCGTTAACGCCAAACATAGAATGATAAGATTTAATACACACAGACATTTATTGGTTTATAGAAAAAAATTGATATGCATAAAAGTATATCTATATTTATTTATTTTCCTGGACAGAAATGGAACGCAATTTTATTTTATAATTTATATTTATTGCACGCCGTACTGTTCCGGGTAAGAAACGCAGTCGTCTAGTTATCTAGTCAGGGCGAACAAAAGTGTTGTGACAGTGATGTCGTTGCCCCACCAATATTGGGGATATAATATGCTAGCCCCACTAATAATTTATTTCAAAAGTACTGGCCCCACCAGGCAAATCAAATGCTGATCCAAATAAACAGCAGTTCGGAAAAAAGAAAAGAAATATTCTTCAAGATGTCACAAAAACCCGTGATCTTATTTATATAGTTTGAACAGTGTTCGATCTGTAGTGTCTTAATATCACCAAGGAAATAATGTATGCATAAAAGGAACGATGATGTTCGACATATTACCTGAAAGACGCACGCCCACATGGTTCGCCGGAGGCGAGGGTAAATACGTTCAATCACCACAACAAATTACCGTTAAACGCATGCAAATATGTTTACGTTTTCAAAAGAAATCCGTGTTGAAATAATGTCCGGACAACCCTATCTCGCACTGACCCTAGCAACATTCACATTGGGAACCTCGATCAAGCTATACCTGATCAGTGTTGGCATCACTATAATAACATTAACTAGAGGATAGTGTGCAAAACCCCAATTTGCACGAAATATTTAAGCACTAAACAAAACAATGGTTTCACTGTTTTTTGTGTTTTACGTTTATTTAACGTCGCTACCGGTTACCCATATGAGCGACGCCTCCTGAAGAGATTAGTTATTTTAGATTTTGGAGGATAGTGCATGACATAGACAGAGACCCATTCCAGAGTCTCCTCTGATTCTTTTACGTGCACGGTGTAAAGCACCGACACGAGACCTCGGTTTAACGTCCCATCTGAAAGACTGTTAATTTTATTATGGTCAGACGGGGGATCGAACCTGCGATGGTTTCACTTGACCTTTAGCGCAGTGGTTAGCGCTCTCGCTTCTCACCAATGCAACCCGGGTTCGATCCTCCGACCTGGAAGTATGTGAGATGGTGCGATGGTAGCCAGATCGGAGAGGTGGGTTTTCTCCGGGTATTTCGGTTTCCTCTCACAAGAATGACAAATTGTTGAAGATAGAATCAAGGAAGTTATATGCTGGTGTTGATGCTATCGTAACTATTGTCATTGTGGTGTTACCCAAAACTACGAGGACACTAATCGCAAATAGAATGGAAAATAACGACCTTCGTACATCAATGTGTAACCCATGTCATATTTATGTTAAAGGGAAATAATTATTGATATTTAGTACATGTACATTATAATGTTTCCAAACCCTGCTGCAAGCGTACCGCCCAATAGTTTCCCTTATATGGCCTTATTAAAATCACTGGTCTAAATCATATCATAATTATATAGCCTGGTCCCATACTATGTCTTTGTATAATATATACTAGTCTTCACTACTATTGTGTATACAGTATTATGGGTGAGTGATTATGAGTGACAATCAGGTCAGATGTTTGAATGAGTGAACTAACTCAACTAATTAGATGCACTTTCCAACTAACTTGTTCAAGACCCTTATCACACACTCTTACTCTACTAGTCAAACGGATAAGTTGAAAAGCTATCCTGGTTACCTTAATATATACTATATTAGTAAATATATACATATATACATTATATGTATCAGCTGATAGCCGGACTCTGGTAATGTAATGTTTTATCTTTGATATTTTACATTGTAAAATATTTATTTGAAATGCTTGAATTGGAATTGTGTATTTACTAGTTTGTATTGTGAAATTAAGTAGAATGATTTGTACATAATAATATTATGTATATATTGTATTTTACAGGCTCTTTATATCCATATATACGAAAATACGAAAACAACCAGAGTTTGTTATATCTATAAACTCCCCGGTCTACAAATGTAATTTCAGTTGAGTGTGAATATACTTCTGATATAATTACTGTAATAGTGTAATATGTTGACAATGCATAACACGCGATTCAGATGTCACATATACGCCCGAAATAACGACTGTAATATTGCTAGCTTGGTGCGAAACCACGCGATGTTGAACTTGAAATACTATCCACAACATGATCTGCATGTGACATTTCAATTGTGAAATTATCTTCTCACTCTTGTCGGTCATGATATCTACAACGTGTTAACACACACACGTATCCTCGTAATATGGCGTGATAGAGCTCGTAATGTGAGGACCATCTTCTATTGTGCGGACCATATTCTCTTGTGCGAACCATCGTCTCTGGTGCGGACCGTCTTCTCTGGTGAGGACACTCTTCTCTGGCGCGGACCATCTTCTCAGGTGCGGCTCAGGTGCGGACCATCTTCTCTAGTGCGGACAACCTTCTCAGGTGCGGACCATCTTCTCTGGCGCGGACCATCTTCTCTGGCATGGACCATCTTCTCTGGTGCGGACCATCTTCTCTGGCACGGACCATCTTCTCTGGTACGGGCCATCTTCTTTGGCGCGAATAACCTTCTCTGGTGCGGACCGTCTTCTCTGGCGCGAATAACCTTCTCTGGTGCGGACCCTCTTCTCTGGCGCGAACAACCTTCTCTGGTGCGGACCCTCGTCTCTGGTGCGGACCATCTTCTCTGGCGCGGACCATCTTCTCTGGTGCGACCGTCTTCTCTGGCGCGAATAACCTTCTCTGGTGCGGACCGTCTTCTCTGGCGCGAATACCTTCTCTGGTGCGGACCGTCTTCTCTTGCGCGAATAACCTTCTCTGGTGCGGACCGTCTTCTCTGGCGCGAATAACCTTTCTGGTGCGGACCCTCTTCTCTGGCGCGAATAACCTTCTCTGGTGCGGACCGTCTTCTCTGGCGCGAATCCTTCTCTGGTGCGGGCCTCTTCTCTGGCGCGAATCCTCTTCTCTGGCGCGAATAACCTTTCTGGTGCGGACCGTCTTCTCTGGCGCGAATAACCTTCTCTGGTGCGGGCCATCTTCTCTGGCGTGAATAACCTTCTCTGGTGGGACAATCTTCTCTGGTGCGAATAACCTTCTCTGGTGCGGGCCATCTTCTCTGGCGCGAATAACCTTCTCTGGTGGGACAATCTTCTCTGGTGCGAATAACCTTCTCTGGTGCGGGCCATCTTCTCTGGCGTGAATAACCTTCTCTGGTGGGACCGTCTTCTCTGGCGCGAATAACCTTCTCTGGTGGGACAATCTTCTCTGGCGCGAATAACCTTCTCTGGTGCGGGCCATCTTCTCTGGCGTGAATAACCTTCTCTGGTGGGACCATCTTCTCTGGTGCTGGCCACCTTCTCTATGACATACCATCTTCTCTGGTGGGACCGTCTTCTCTGGAGGCATTTAAGTATCTGTTTAATAGGACTGTGTCTTCTGATTCGATCGTAGTTTGGTTGCTTTTTTAAACTAAATGATTGCATGATGCACATGTTTCAACAATATATGCCATCAGTTTTCTGTAATTTTCGTTTCTTTAGTTTAAACATATTTTATTTCAAACCTCTTTGGCATTCGACAGACAAGACTATATAACAAAAAAACTCAACCTACCATTTGTATGACGATGACGTTTCTTTCATTTTAAACTAGAACGCTGTATGACGATGACGTTTCTTCCATTTTAAACTAGAACGCTGTATGACGATGACGTTTCTTCCATTTTAGACTAGAACTCGGTATGACGATGACGTTTCTTCCATTTTAGACTAGAACTCTGTATGACGATGACGTTTCTTCCATTTTAGACTAGAACGCTGTATGACGATGACGTTTCTTCCATTTTAGACTAGAACTCTGTATGACGATGACGTTTCTTTCATTTTAGACTAGAACTCTGTATGACAAGACTATATAACAAAAAACACAACATACCATTTGCAGATTTGTTACAAAATCAAGGTACTAGTATTTGATGTCAAATATTAATAAACAAAAATATGTTTAATTGTAAACCTGTTTTCTGTTCTTCTTATATATTAACCATTTTAGACTAGAACGCTGTATGACGATGACGTTTCTTTCATTTTAGACTAGAACGATGACGATGGTGTTTCTTTTATTTCATGACAAATCTGTTTAACTCTTTCAGCGTCGAATAAATTCAGAGCATGTGCAAACAACATAGATCCAGATCAGCCGCGGCGTAACGCCGCGTCTGATTAGGATCTATGTTTGCTATTCGGGTAGGTGCTTCAGCTTCACTGTCTGAAGAGCACTCAGCATACAATCTGATCAGACGGCGCGTTCTGTTCTGTCTGATCAGGTTCTATGTTTTTGGCAAAGTCGCTTTTATGCGACATTGGCGGTGAAAGAGTTAATGCGGACACAATACATGTAGTCATTGACATTGGATTTAAATTCCATAACGTTTTGATTGCGATATTCCTCCGTATAAATGATATCACATTATGCAGACGCACAGAGATGACATGGCATAGCAGCATGTTAGAATATAAAGCGGAAATTTGTAGCATGTTTGCTGGGAATATCAAAAGAAGACGCGGCGATTTTAATCATCTCATTTCCGGTACAGTGTTGAATGGAATGATTCGGTAAAAGATAATTCGCTGTCAGATTAGTATATTAAAAGGCAATGAATCGCCCATACTTCTCTTGAAGTGCATATTACGTAATGTGTATTTGCTGAAATGTTTGCAGTTTTCGCACAGTATACTTTATATACATGTAGTATGTATGTTACATTGTGTTTCCGACTCGCACGGATGCGGCGGTGTAGCCTAACTATTATAGATCTGACCAGTCGGGCAAAATCCCTGGATAAATATTTAACCCCCGAATTAAGGAATGGAGGTTAGTGTTTATGGCTGCTTATGTCTGTGTGGCTGTCTATCGGATAGAGCAGTGGTAGCGCGTTCGCTTCAGGTGCGAAATACCCGGAGTTCGAGCCAGCTGTAGCCGTTACGATTACATATCCATAGGCAAGGCATTTAAATTCCACATTGCCTCTTCTTTCTCCCTCGTGGTGATGGATTCCATCAGGAATGAGGTATTGAGAGAGATTAATATAAGTTGTAAGAACATGTTTCGCAATCGAGCTCAAATTAAATTTGTTTAAACTAGGGATGGCACAGAATGGTGATACATCCAATATGAAATGACTCCTTTCAATACTTAGGAATGTATGTTACGGACAAACATTTAGTTTATACAAATTTATTTTAGCTCGATTGCGAAACAGGTTCTTACAACATATATTAATAGCTCTCGGTGCCCTATTCCTGATATGATCCATCGCCATGAAGGAGAGAGAAGAGACATGTGGAATTTACATGCCTTACCTAAGGGCACAATCGTAACGGCTCCAGCGGAGGCTCGAACTCCGGGCCTTTCACACATGAAGCGAACGTACTACCACTGTGCTATTACGACATTTAATCATTTAATAAACAAATTAGTTAACAAACATTTAATACGTGACAAGGGGGTTAATGCTATGCCTCATTGCCTTCCATTATGCCATTCAATCCAGCCAAGCATTTAATGAAGTAAAAAGGGGAGATAATTCAGTTAGTACAACATAAAGTTATGGTTCTTGCACTATGCTTCCCCCTCTATCTACAAGTTGCGTTTGATTTAAATCAATTTGTTTTGAGTTATGCCCCGAACAAGGATCATTGCACGGCGGACGGACGCACGCACGGACGACCTAACAAATGAGTATTTAAATGGCTTAGCCATTGTTCTCTCATTTGTTCTATTAGCCACGTAAACGAATTTAAAGCCACTTCGCAGCTAACACTAGACAACTAGACACTATATATATATTGTTCTCCTAGCCACATAAGTGTGTGCGGACGGACAGTCAGACGGAAGGACAAAGTAGCTTTTTTACAGCATGTTACTTTCTCCTCAATCCTGCTGTGTGTTTTACGTTTATTTATCGTCGCTAGCGGTTACCCTTATGATTGACGACTCCTGAAGAGTCATTTCAGACTTTGGAGGATAGCAATGATACAGACAGAGACCCATTCCAGAATCTCATCTGGTTCTTTTACGTGCAAGGTGTAAACCACCGACACGAGACCTCGGTTTAAAGTCCCATCTGAAAGACTGTTAATTTTATTAGGGTCAGACGGCGGATCGAACCTAGGATCCCTGGATTACCAGTCCAGCGTGTTACCACTGTACTACATATCCGTCTGTAGCCTCAATCCTACATGTATGTACATATTATTTATACATTATGTTTATTCAAAGAAATAAATGTTGTTTAAAACTAACTATGCACCCAACCCAATAGCCCTTTAAGTCAAATGAAATCCCACAAACCTCAGTGAGTGATAAATTCCATACACATTAATATAGAACGCCAATGAGCGACGTTGCTGGTTTTTCTATTACCTCCCTTGACGGATAAACTCCGATTTATCCCGAAATGTATATTGGTTCTTTAAGTTGGAATCCTTTGTTTTTACTGTTGTTCCCTAACCATATATTGCGGTATGATAATGTGATTTTATCAACATCATGTTTACAATTGTTAAGCAAACGTATCCGTTTGATATACTGTAGGATATTTGTCGAGATTAAACAATTTAATAATTATAAGAGGAGAAAATGGACTAACATTGATAGCATGTGGTGCAGAGGAAGCCACGAGGAAAACAGGATACTAATTTAAAACACCTGTCCTCTTTACCGAGTATTCTGATGGCAGTAACTGACCAATGTATCTCTAAACTCGCTTAGAAATACATATTAAAAGTCACTATTCACCCAATGACCGTTGGTGCTTGATAAGTTCAATACACATATTGTAGACATCCAATAAGACGACAAACAGCAGAGGTAACAATATCAGCCATATAATACTAGTATACAGTCAAACCTGTGTTAAGCAGCCAGCCAAGGGAATCACAGAAAGTGGCTGCTTAGCACAGGTGGCTGCTTAATAGAGTTAAAATGTATAATAAAACAACATATTGGGAATCTGGAAACTGGCTGCTTAATACAAGTTGGCTGCTTAATAGAGGTGACCACTAACACAGGTTTGACTGTACCTAACCGAAAAAGAAATGCAACCCTATATATGTGTGAATTTTTAATAATCAACCTTGAATTTCATCAGGTATTCTAATTAATGTCATGAAACTAGTACATGCACGAGACAATCACCTATAAATAATCCACGAAACTAGTACATGCACGAGACAATCACCTATAAATAATCCATGAAACTAGTACATGCACGAGACAATCACCTATAAATAATCCACGAAACTAGTACATGCACGAGACAAGCACCTATAAATAATCCACGAAACTAGTACATGCACGAGACAATCACCTATAAATAATCCATGAAACTAGTACATGCACGAGACAATCACCTATAAATAATCCATGAAACTAGTACATGCACGAGACAATCACCTATACATAATCCATGAAACTAGTACATGCACGAGACAATCACCTATAAATAATCCATGAAACTAGTACATGCACGAGACAATCACCTATAAATAATCCACGAAACTAGTACATGCACGAGACAATCACCTATAAATAATGCACGAAACTAGTACATGCACGAGACAATCACCTATAAATAATGCATGAACTAGTACATGCACGAGCAATCACCCATAAATAATCCATGAAACTGTACATGCACGGACAATCCTATAATAATCCATGAAACTAGTACATGCACGAACAATCCTTAAATAATCCAGAAACTGTTGGGTTTTGTTTGGGTTTTTGTGTTGGTTTAATAATCCATGAAACTAGTACATGCTAAAGACAATCACCTATAAATAATCCATGAAACTAGTACATGCACGAGACAATCACCTATAAATAATCCATGAAACTAGTACATGCACGAGACAATCACCTATAAATAATCCATGAAACTAGTACATGCACGAGACAATCATCTATAAATAATCCATGAAACTAGTACATGCTAAAGACAATCGCCTATAAATAATCCATTTGTCACAGTTCCGTGCAATAATCCACAACTTGAAAAATATGGAGTATGTAATGATATAAAATTCTAAACTGTTGCGTTTATTTTGCTGTGAAGTATATAACAAAGTTTCAAATTTGAAAAAGATGAATCGAACAAACGTTCAGGAAATTAAAACAAACAAGGAGCAAAACGGTTATTGTTAACCTTCATAATTACACGGAAAATAAACAAAACTGTATCAATAAAATATTTTCCTCGTACTGTTAATTTGTACATGTGGACTTCTAAATCCTCTAGGCGCAGGGGGGTACAGCGAGTGAGTTTGCTTATCGTATACAAGCCCGCGCAATTCCTTTCTTCGAGACCTTGGAATCACTGCCCTCCCTTGTCCATCTCGGATCTCTCGAACGAAACATTCCTTCGGCTCGCTGAACTGCGAAAAGAAAACTTTCACCGGTCCGAAGCAATGAGAGAAGGCGCAAGCTGCGCAACCATGGCAACACGGATAGCTCATCCTACACACTTCTGTAGATTTAGCTAAATATCCATCACTTTTACTGTTTCCTGGAGTCTTTAATCCAAGTGTATTTGACGATGGAGCAACTCGTAAGTTCGGTAACCTGTTAAGCGACTTCATGTATAATAAATCCACCTTGGAAATCCTCGACGGTGTAGATGTCGAGAAAGACGGCAGTGAACTCCGTGCAGTGTTTCTCCTTATCAGCGGACGACTTAATGTGAAACTGTTTGAAGTTTTACGGCGATTCTTTTTTCTTGAGATGCCGTTCAACGTGTTCGGCTGCTCTATTGTTTCGTTCTGCGCCAACGTTGTTTGTAAAGGAGATGGAAACCGTTCTATTTTGACACATATGTTACTGTCCATTTTCTTCATAAGCGATTTCTAATCTGAAAGGAAACATAACAAGTGGATTAGATCCGTTGTTTTCTTATTCATGTTGGATTTTATTATTATTTTATATATATAACAATTTTTTTTTTCAAAAATCACTCATTGATAAAGTCATTAACTTAGATTAAAATGGTAAATATATTCTACAATATACATGAGCAAAGAATGAAACATACTTAATTTAATTTTCCAACTTCATATAGTTTTAACGATCGCCAATAAATGAATAGATGTCCCACCAGACGAGATATACTCGCTGTCCCGGCACCACAGCTCGTATTGCTAGCTATATCAGCATCGGCCAAGAATCGATCACCAAGTACGCGCATGCCTATCTTACGATCCGCTAATTTATTGAATTCAGAAAACGTGAAGCATCGTCTGTTATTCCAGTAAACGTAACCTTTAAATGTGTCCGGATAAGTTCAGGTAATTTAGTTATTCAAACATTAAGATAGCGTTCACGGTTAATTAAGAATCGACTACTGTGTTGTACTAGGAAATCAATTATGACAATATGAATGTGTGTTTATTTAGGAATCCTTAGTTTATACGCTGGCAGTTTAGTTTAAACTTTATTTATTTTACAATGATTGCGAAGCAAGTTCTAACAACTTATATTAATCACTCTCGTTGGCGCGGATGAAAGCGTAAATGTGGTCATTCGTGTGGGAGGACACATGAGTACCCGGAGAAAACCCACCTGTCCGATCTGGCGACCACTGTACCTTCTCACATACTTCCCGGTCCGAGAATCGAACCCACTACCCGTCCACTTCGCTGAGAGTTTATCCGAGGCCAAATAAATGTCGCTGTTTCTTGTCTCCCGGTCAGTACTGAAGATGTGTACCCTTTCTTGTCTACCACATACTGTCACCGCGACCTCCTCCGTGGTCGAGTGATTAAGATCACTGACTTGTAGATCACTATGACCTATCATCACTGGTGGTCACGGGTTCGAGCACTGCTCAAGCCGTATCTCTGTATATGAAAAAGTTGGCAGGAGGTTGGTGCACAAAGTACTGGTTAACCGCTGGAGCCTGCACAGGAAAGGTGTTGTTAGGTAAACTGCCCGTCGTTCAAATGGGCAACAGGTAGCGACGTTAAATAAACCTAAATTTAAAAAATAGACTGTCACTAACACAAACTCTTGTGCCTGTGTGAGTGAGTGCTTTTGTCAAAACTGATATATGAAAACTGTTCTGAGTATTGCAACAGCCCACATAGCCCTCTAAGCACAAACTTATATATAATTACATTTTAAATAGTGAACATTCATATTTTGTTAATTTAATCATCTAAGCAAATGTACTCGCCAAAATGCATTTATGGTGTGTTGACTTAAAATAAACGTATACAGTTAATTAAGACATGTTTTTAACAAGTGCATATGCGTACTGTACAAAACAGTAGCCTACAGAAAACCCATAATTAGTTTGTACACGCAACAGGAAGCATAAATGATACTTATTTTACTTTATTTTACTTCAACCAAAATGATCCTACAAATTGACCCCAATTGCCCAATTTTAAAGGATTTGTAATGCACCGACACGAGACCTCGGTTTAAAGTCCCATCTAAAAGACTGATAATTTTATTAGGGTCAGACGGGGGATCGAACCTGCAATCCATGGATTACCAGTCCAGCGTGTTACCACTACAGATCCGTCAGAGTATTAGCATATAGACAAAGCATTATAGATTGTCTTTTCTATTGCAGTATTTAGTAATACAGTATGTGAACACATAAGTGTGAACTATTGACATGTGATCACCTTAAAGCAGCATTACATCGTATGAAATAAAAGATATTTGAAAAATTCAAATTTTACGTATGGGTATCAATGCTGCTACACATTCTTAAATTATAATTTGTATAATTATGTTCAATTAGTAAACACTGTTGTTGTTTTTTTTGCGATAAAACAAACTCGAAACCGAAAGTAGGACTTTCCGGGTCGATCGGTCACGCGCACTTGTTTACAATCGGAACCTGATTTACATTCGGAATGCATCGTCCTCCTTCGGTAATGATGAAAACAAAACATGGCATATCGTTGTTGTTTCACGCATGCGCACTGTGCGTGATTATATTTCGTTTGTTGATAAACAAATTTGCGTATACGACGGTTTATATTTATTTGAATTTTATCATTTTCTGAGCGTCTATTTCGATTTTTGTAAGCACACACACACATTAGTATTTATATTTTACCAAAAACATCCTTTATTACGATATAATGCTGCTTTAAGTGTTATCAAAGACTTCTTTTTATAAATAGTTTATAAACCTTTATTTATATCTATAGTCCAGTGGTAACACACTGGACTGTAATCCAGGGATCGCAGGTTCGATCCCCTGTCTGACCGTAATAGAATTAACAGTCTTTCAGATGGGACTATTAATCGAGGTCTTGTGTCGGTGCTGTACACTGTGCATATAAAAGAACCAGAGGAGATTCTGGTTTTCGTCTACTGACCCTGAAATATGGTTAACATACTGACCGAGTCCCAACTGTGATGAATGGTACTTACATTTACCTCGAAAATATATAACAAATATATAGGTCATACTGACTCGTAAAACTTTCCCCATTGGTTAGTTTGTTTGTTTGGGGTTTAAAGTCGCACCAACAGCTTAGGTTATGCGACTACTTTATGCTATTATTGTGAAGGAAGAACCCGGTCGCCCTTCCGAGCAGTATTTCAGACCCAAATTGGTACCTGGTTAGAACCACTCAATAGCTTTCTCACATGAAAGAATTGGACACCTCCAAATGGGATTCGAACCTGAAGCAACGGTGAAAAAGTTTCAAATAATTTAAATAACCTAACCACTCGACCACCTTCTGGATAGGAAACATGCATCTGAGGTTGAATAGTTATACTCCGTGGCTAAGTCGTCCGCCTACGGAGCGGGAGGTCGAAGGTTCGAATCTCGTCAGGGGTTTGTTCTGATATGGCCGGTTGGTGAGCCGCCAGCTAGTTAAATAATGGTTACCGATTGCCTACCAGCCTGGCGTCTGGCATACAAGCATAGGATTCGGGAAGTACTGATGTTCATAAAAAGAGGTGTCTCATAAGTCAGAAATGGCTGGCCCTTTAAATAGGGGTGACACTATAATAAATAAACACTACTTACTTTATACAGAGAATGGGTACCGAATCTGAGGTTGAATAGTTATACAGAGAATGGGTGTCGAATCTGAGGTTGAATAGTTATACAGAGAATGGGTGTCGAATCTGAGGTTGAATAGTTATACAGAGAATGGGTACCGAATCTGTGGTTGAATAGTTATACAGAGAATGGGTACCGAATCTGAGGTTGAATAGTTATACAGAGAATGGGTGTCGAATCTGAGGTTGAATAGTTATACAGAGAATGGGTACCGAATCTGAGGTTGAATAGTTATACAGAGAATGGGTGTCGAATCTGAGGTTGAATAGTTATACAGAGAATGGGTACCGAATCTGTGGTTGAATAGTTATACAGAGAATGGGTACCGAATCTGAGGTTGAATAGTTATACAGAGAATGGGTGTCGAATCTGAGGTTGAATAGTTATACAGAGAATGGGTACCGAATCTGAGGTTGAATAGTTATACAGAGAATGGGTGTCGAATCTGAGGTTGAATAGTTATACAGAGAATGGGTACCGAATCTGTGGTTGAATAGTTATACAGAGAATGGGTACCGAATCTGAGGTTGAATAGTTATACAGAGAATGGGTACCGAGTAATCAGTAACGTTGCCATGAAACTGTGCCCAAGATGCAATGCAATAGTAGACACACAGCCACACCATAGCGAGTACAATAGTCCTTCTTATGCCCTAATATAGCAGATAAAGCTAACAATGAAACTCTATGGCTTGCTGAAGTAGACTTGAAATACATCACTCAGAAGTTTGCTAACTCTCTGAATACAACAAACGATAAAAGAGAAAGCAGATTATACCGTATACAAATTTATATTAGCTTGATTGCAAAACAAGTTCTTAACTTCTTACAATCACTCTCGAGACCTCATTCCTGATGGAATCCATCGCCACGAGGGAGAAAGAAGAGGCAATGTGGAATTTAAATGTCTTGCCTAAGGGCACAATCGTAACGGCTCCAACAGGGCTCGAACTCCGGACCTTTGCCACCTGAAGCGAACGCGCATCCACTGTGCTATAACGACTTCCACAAAAGAAGATTAAACACACATTAATTTAGCAATTTACTAAATAACAACATTTGTACAATTTTATATTTTTTATTGTTTCAGTACATGTTAATCTTTGTATTTCTTCAGGAAATCTTTTTCGAATTCTGAGCCTGCCACAGTAATAATGAAAGCCGGAGTCCCTCCATGTATAATGAATCTGAAAACAAAGTAGACAACAATTGCTGTGCCCTATGTGTAACATGACCACAAGTAGTCCTTTCTATATATTTAAGCTCCGAGTTTAAATTCTTTACAGCTTTGTGTCGACTGTGTATATTAGATAACATATTTTCTCTGATTTCTATCTGTTTAGTTGCGGCAGCAATCATTGGTTAATTGACATAATCCAATGAAACACACCGCAAATGTTTCCTGTTTCACGTGTTATCAGGAACCCAGGTTTTAATTCCTTCCCCTTTGTTTGATCTAACCATGTTTAATTTGGATTGTGGTGGGGGGGGGGTAGATTGTGGACAATTGATTGTGTGTGTTATGCATTGGTTGTCTGCTAACTGTGTTAAGCACGTGTGCTACATGTTTTATCTCATCCTGTTTAATTTGGATTGTGGTGGGGGGGGGTAGATTGTGGTCAAGTGATTGTGTGTGTTATGCATTGGTTGTCTGCTAACTGTGCTAAAGCACGTATGCTACATGTTCAACAATTGCTTGCCCAGGACTTGGGAGCCTGGCTGCTACAGCTTGTGTGATACATGTTCAACAATTGCTTGCCCAGGACTTGAGAGCCTGGCTGCTAAACACGTATGCTACATGTTCAACAATTGCTTGCCCAGGACTTGGGAGCCTGGCTGCTACAGCTTGTGTGATACATGTTCAACAATAGCTTGCCCAGGACTTGAGAGCCTGGCTGCTAAACACGTATGCTACATGTTCAACAATTGCTTGCCCAGGACTTGGGAGCCTGGCTGCTACAGCTTGTGTGATACATGTTCAACAATTGCTTGCCCAGGACTTGGGAGCCTGGCTGCTAAACATGACCTAGGAGCTATTAAATGGTCAGTCTGATTTTTTTTCGATTCTAATGGTAAAAACTAAAAACTGTTCAAAGATTGGGTCTATAAAATATCCCAAAAAATCAATAAATGGCTATAAAAACCTTCAAAACATGGTTGAAGGACCAGTTCCAATCAATGAATCGAGTTATTACACAACTGCTGGATGGCACAATAAGCAGACGCGTAATTGGTCTCGGAAGCCATTAAAAAGAACTGCCACTAGCAATATTCCAAAACTCGATTCATAAGTTCATACACATTTATTTTAGCTCGATTGCGAAACAAGCTTATTCAACTTACAGGGTTCATTCTAGGTCAGAATTTTTGGGAGAAGTGAGAAAGCGCGTGATCGCTTCCTTAAATGGTGTTCTTTAATATACTTCTGCAAAATAGGGTTAAAATGCACAGTACAACCATTAAATACACCATTTGAATAGAAGGAGTGCTTTATAATGGGCCAGTGCATCTTACTAGACAAAATTTTGTTCGAAAATCGTAAAAACCAAGGAGAAGTGGAGCCCCCAAAGGGCGAAGTCAGGTCCCTAGGGCGACAATTTCGCATCACATCGCCCTCTAAACTGATCCCTGACTTATATTAATCACTCTCGAGACCTCATTTCTGATGGATTCCATCGCCACGAGCGAGAGAGAAGAGGCAACGTGGAACTTAAATGCCTTGCCTAAGGGCACAATCGTAACGGCTCCAGCGGTGCTCAAACTCCTGACCTTTCTCGTTTCATAAAATATGGCATGAAATCTTCACTCATGTAAGATCCTATATATATGATTCGATATTAGGCATCTTCCGCTCTAATTTTGTTAAAAACATGCAAATTACATTATATGAAAGTGTAAAAATTGGAAATCCCTTTGCCAAAATATGATGTCAATTTTACGGTGAAGAGATGGCCCTTGTTTGAGTTTGTAATATCCAACTCCACCACTGGTTATAGTCACAGATTTATTCTGCACTTCCCTCTTATGCTGAAGCACCTTTAACAGACTTGACTCTTTGTTCACCTTGTGTAGCTTCTTCTTCACTTACTTCTTATGCTGAAGCACCTTTAACAGACTTGACTCTTTGTTCACCTTGTGTAGCTTCTTCTTCACTTACCTCTTATGCTGAAGCACCTTTAACATACTTGACTCTTTGTTCACCTTGTGTAGCTTCTTCTTCACTTACTTCTTATGCTGAAGCACCTTTAACAGACTTGACTCTTTGTTCACCTTGTGTAGCTTCTTCTTCACTTACTTCTTATGCTGAAGCACCTTTAACAGACTTGACTCTTTGTTCACCATATGTAGCTTCTTCTTCACTTACCTCTTATGCTGAAGCACCGTTAACAGACTTGACTCTTTGTTTACTTTGTGTAGCTTCTTCTTCACTTACCACATATGCTGAAGCACCTTTAACAGACTTGACTCTTTGTTCACTTTGTGTAGCTTCTTCTTCACTTACCTCTTATGCTGAAGCACTGTTAACAGACTTGACTCTTTGTTCACTTTGTGTAGCTTCTTCTTCACTTACCACATATGCTGAAGCACCTTTAACAGACTTGACTCTTTGTTCACCTTGTGTAGCTTCTTCTTCACTTACCTCTTATGCTGAAGCACCTTTAACAGACTTGACTCTTTGTTCACCTTGTGTAGCTTCTTCTTCACTTACCACATATGCTGAAGCACCTTTAACAGACTTGACTCTTTGTTCACCTTGTGTAGCTTCTTCTTCACTTACCACATATGCTGAAGCACCTTTAACAGACTTGACTCTTTGTTCACCTTGTGTAGCTTCTTCTTCACTTACCTCTTATGCTGAAGCACCTTTAACAGACTTGACTCTTTGTTCACCTTGTGTAGCTTCTTCTTCACTTACCACATATGCTGAAGCACCTTTAACAGACTTGACTCTTTGTTCACCTTGTGTAGCTTCTTCTTCACTTTTGTTTTGTGTTTTCTTCACTTACCTCTTATGCTGAAGCACCTTTAACAGACTTGACTCTTTGTTCACCTTGTGTAGCTTCTTCTTCACTTACCTCTTATGCTGAAGCACCTTTAACAGACTTGACTCTTTGTTCACCTTGTGTAGCTTCTTCTTCACTTACCTCTTATGCTGAAGCACCTTTAACAGACTTGACTCTTTATTCACTTTGTGTAGCTTCTTCTTCACTTACCTCTTATGCTGAAGCACCTTTAACAGGCTTGACTCTTTGTTCACCTTGTGTAGCTTCTTCTTCTCTTACCACATATGCTGAAGCACCTTTAACAGACTTGACTCTTTGTTCACCTTGTGTAGCTTCTTCTTCACTTACCTCTTATGCTGAAGCACCTTTAACAGGCTTGACTCTTTGTTCACTTTGTGTAGCTTCTTCTTCACTTACCTCTTATGCTGAAGCACCTTTAACAGACTTGACTCTTTATTCACTTTGTGTAGCTTCTTCTTCACTTACCTCTTATGCTGAAGCACCTTTAACAGGCTTGACTCTTTGTTCACCTTGTGTAGCTTCTTCTTCACTTACCTCTTATGCTGAAGCACCTTTAACATACTTGACTCTTTGTTCACCTTGTGTAGCTTCTTCTTCACTTACCTCTTATGCTGAAGCACCTTTAACAGACTTGACTCTTTGTTCACTTTGTGTAGCTTCTTCTTCACTTGATCTTCAAAATATACCTATGATGGAAGGAAAGTATAAAACAAACTAATAGAACATTGACTGCAATCACGTGACCACTTGTCACGATCACAACATACCACATATCATGTGATCACATGCCACGTGATGCATGTCACATGGCCACGATTACGTGGCCACACGTCACGATCACACGCCAAGTGTTGCCGCCATCAGAGTGGGTTAAACGTGTAGAAATTCTATCGATGCTAATGGATCACAATGACTAAAAAGAGTGTTTGTTTGTTCGGGTTTAACGTCTTCATCAGCACCATCTTGGGCTATCTCGGCGCTAGGGCAGTTTACCTAACAACACTATAAATGAGACACGGCCGTGTGCCGACATGCAGAAAGCCGGACGGACGGAGACAATTCCTATATCCCTTGTATCTATTAGTTACGTGGTTCTGTTAGGGCCATCGTAGCCTTGGAACAGGCGTCGATATATTTTGCTTGGTCAGTCAAATAAATATATTTTAACACGAGGCTATTAATTGAGCCGTATTGAGTTTCTGATATTATTTTGCCAGAAGTTAGATAGCACCCAGGCTAGGCCCATCGTGGTATAATTAAATAACTAAGGAAGACGATGACTTGATGGCACAATGTACCATTGGGTTGATAGTGATAGTGTGGCATTTGGCGGACATGTATTAAAATTCATCAACAAAATATCTTCCAGACAGATCTGTAGTCCTGTGGTAACACGCTGTACTGGTAATCCAGGGATCGCAGGTTCGATCCCCCGTCTGACCCTAATAAAATTAACAGTCTTTCAGATGGGACTTTAAACTGAGGTCTCGTGTTGGTGCTTTACACTGTGCATGTAAAAGAACCAGAGGAGACTCTGGAATGGGTGTCTGTCTGTATCATTGCACTATCCTCCAAAAATCTAAAATGACTAATCTCTTCAGGAGACGTCGCTCATATGGGCAACCGATAGAGACGATAACTAAACGTAAAAAAAACCTCACGTTTATTGCATGAGCCTTGTATTGTCTGCCCTTGTCCCAGCTAGCAGGCTCTCCTTCCACACCAAATATATGACTCAGCTGATCTATTAATCTACAATAACAAACATGTTACAGTCTACATTCGCTATGCCGAATTCCGTCGGACCAAACATAACATGACATAACCGAAATTTGACTTAACGATATTAGATATAAACGGAGCCAGTTATATGTAGCATGAGTGTCTGAAACTGGACTTTCATCCGACTTCGAGATAACCGGAGAGTTCGACATAACCGACTTTGACATAACGGATGCAGACTGTACAATTATTGCAAAAACATTTCTTCTGTCCCTGTCAACTAAATTGCAATGAAAGTAATATCATCTTACAGAGTCAAGTATAACAGAACAGTGAAACCCCCTCTAAACCGAACAGCCACTGGACCAGAGGTAAAGTTTTGGTTCGGTTTAGAGGCGTTTTCATAGTGGGGTAGATTTCTCCTAAATTAACAATTCAACTCTGCAATGCATGAAAGGAGGCCGAGACAGGCCTATAGTTTGACAGTTAGTAAAGTCTGATTAGTAGAACTGTGTCTTAACACGGTGGCTTGGTGTAGAACTGTATTTTAATATTGTGGCTTGGTGTAGAACTGTATTTTAATATTGTGGCTTGGTGTAGAACTGTATTTTAATATTGTGGCTAGGTGTAGAACTGTATTTTAATATTGTGGCTTGGTGTAGAACTGTATTTTAATATTGTGACTTGGTGTAGAACTGTATTTTAATATTGTGGTTAGGTGTAGAACTGTATTTTAATATTGTGGCTTGGTGTAGAACTGTATTTTAATATTGTGGCTAGGTGTAGAACTGTATTTTAATATTGTGGCTAGGTGTAGAACTGTATTTTAATATTGTGGCTAGGTGTAGAACTGTATTTTAACACTGTGGCTCGGTAGAACTGTATTTTAACATTGTGGCTCGGTGTAGAACTGTATTTTAACATTGTGGCTCGGTGTAGAACTGTATTTTAACATTGTGGCTCGGTGTAGAACTGTATTTTAACACTGTGGCTCGGTATAACTGTATTTTAACATTGTGGCTCGGTGTAGAACTGTATTTTAACATTGTGGCTCGGTGTAGAACTGTATTTTAACACTGTGGCTCGGTAGAACTGTATTTTAACATTGTGGCTCGGTGTAGAACTGTATTTTAACACTGTGGCTCGGTAGAACTGTATTTTAACATTGTGGCTCGGTAGAACTGTATTTTAACATTGTGGGTCGGTGTAGAACTGTATTTTAATATTGTGGCTCGGTAGAACTGTATTTTAACATTGTGGCTCGGTATAACTGTAGTTTAATTTTATAAACTTATATATTATAAACTGCGATACAAGCTCTAAACAACTTATATTAATCACTCTCGTTGGCACGGATCTCATCTGGATCTACACTTTTTGTAAGCTAATTTAGAGGTCTGTGGTGTTGAAAGGGTTAACCTTTGATTTTCACAGAACATCTGTATGTAGTCTGTTTCTGCGTATTCTGGGTAGAGAAACATCACTGGCCAGTATAGAATGTTGTTAGCATCAAGGTGCACTCTGACTCCATGTGGGTTATGTGTCTCTATACTGGTAGTAAGCAATGCAGGGTTCAAGACCTGGGCCCCGCTGGTGGTCTGCTTGATCCCGGCTAGTTTGATTTCTCGTTTCTAAAATAATATGGAATGTTAAATCCACAGCATGTCTGATATGCAACCTACTATCGGGAAAAGATACGAGTATTCATACAATATAGTCTATACAAATTTCTTTTAGCTCGATTGTGGAACAAGTTTTTGCAACATTGTATTAAACGCTCTCGAGACCTCATTCCTGATGGAATTCATGAGGGAGAGAGGAAGGTGTTTAGGTGTCTTGCCAGAACATTACCAATAGCTCACCCTCAGATAATCAAACTTGGTGGAAGCGTTATTATCAGTAAGATTGTGAGAAGTTTCATGAAGATAAAGAGTATCGGAGTTTAAAGTTGCACCAACCATTTAGGTCATACAGCGACTCTACAGCTATTACTGGTGGACGAAGATCCCAGCTGCCCTTCTGAGCAGTATTTCAGGCACCTGGGTAGAACCACCGACCTACCACAAGCCAGCTAAATATCTTCCTCACTTGAAAGAATTCGACATCCCATTGGGATTCGAACCTGCAGCGGTGAGGGGTATGTGATTTGAAGTCAACGACCGAAACCACTCGGTCCCTGAAATTCTTCGGATACGGGGCAAAATCCAGTTTGGCTAACTGTACATAGATGTTGAATTTAGCTCATTTTATCCAGGTATATGTACGATGGAATTTCCAGGAAATAATCTTACTTGTATTGCCTCAATGAGCCTCATCTCCTCTGAGAACTCTTTCTTCTCTTGCAGTTTCTCTTTTCTCTTATCCCTTTCAATGGATTTCTGCAAAACACACATTCTTCAAATATTCATTTAAAGCGACATTACATTGCAAAACGCAAATAAAATGCATTTGTTCACGTATAAATGCTTAGCTACTACACATTATTCTGAATACATTCGAACACAACATTTGAATCAATAAATAGTGTTTTTGTGGTCTACAAACTTTCAAAAGTGAAAGTAGGATTTCATATACCGGTCATCTGTACTCCTGAATTGACGTTTGTTTGTCATTGGAGTCAATACTAAACAGGCAATACTTTCGATTAGAGATAATTTAACTAAGATTAGTCTACAAATAAATATGCATAGGCACACATGGTAAATATGTACCATACCTCATGTTATTCAGCATAAACGCGTTGTATTACACATGAATGTCGACCCTATTTACATTATTTTGTTATGTCAACAAACCGCGTATACGACGTTTGTTTATTTGTTGAAATACTCAGTTTTTGAGGCAAATATTTGGAAAATAATTATACCATATAATAGAAAAATACATTCTGTAGATATTTGCGTTTTCAACGATGTAGTGTCGCTTTAAATACTAACCATTTTCTTTTTAACATCCAAAACTATTGACTCCCTAATACAAAAACTTCTGAAATTCTTTAGCATATATACTTAGAATAGATTTCAGTATTTTCATTGTTATATATATATTATTTTCCTGCCTATTGTATATCAATCAATTGATAGGGAGAAGAACTATAAAAGTTTTCTTTCATTCTAATCCCTTTCAGTCTACTGCTGTTCAATTATTTGTAATGTATTTTCAATGGATTTCTGCAAAAGACGCATTTTAAAATTGATCCAAATAAATGTCTTATTGAATGAAATTTGTTATGGCATGGCAAAGGCTCTTCTTCAATATATATACTTACGGACAAACGTTTTGCACGATTATTTTTTATATCAGCAATTAAAGTCAATAACAAGCAGTACCACATTAAATATTATGTAATCTAACACGACCCAGCTAATAACATACATACTTGTAGAGTAAAATCTACCTCGGGTTATTCTGCGATATACCTACCTTGAACTATGCTGCGCGCACACCGTGTTTTGGCTATTCCATTTATACAATGTGTGTAAAGTTTTATGAATGAAAGTCAAGTGATGTTTGTAAATACTACCGTGGGAATTCGCAGAAGTGAGCTATTTTTAGAATCAGATAATCTCTTGTCCGTCTGGTTTTTTTGTTAAGTAACTTTTCAGTTACTATTCTGTACAGTTTTATTTGACAAAATAAATAAAATTATTGATCAGTTACAACTTTTGTTCATTTATGCACTAGATTGATATATTCCATAAAAAATAACGTCATCACCCCTTACGCGGAAGGACATTTCGAAAGCCAAATGCAGCGGAGTACAACGGCGTTTGAAGAAAATACTCCTTTGATTCTCTAAAATTATTAGAAGTAAGTTGTGTTAGAATCGAAATAATAAGTTCTTATGCGTAGAAATATATCACTCAGGCCTTCGGCCTTCGTGATATATTTCTACACATAAGAACGACAAACAAGGGTTATTCTGCGATATACCACGGTTGATACTTATTATTTCTTAAATCTAAATTGATTTTGACCAAATTTTCAGAGAATGTGTAGGATACATTGACAATATAGATTACATAATATTTAATGTGTGGTAGTGCTTGTTATTAACTCTAATTGCCGATATAAAAAAATACCTGTGCAAACTTTTGTCCATAAGTATATATACAAAATATAAGTGTATATGATTAAGGAATCAAAAGATACATCATTTTTATATAAAGCATATCTTAATGTCAGAATTGATATACTTTGGACATGAACTAAATTAAAAATAACTTTGAAGTACAAAAGTTGATATGGTAAAATATGAGTCGGGATATTTAAAAATTAAAAATATGAAAAGAAATGTTAATGAATCACCTAATTCATATGGAAAATCTGATAAAAGTCAAACAAAAATGACAAAATAGACCTAAGAATCAGGAAGCTAAATTTTCTATTGGCGATCTCTTATAACGCAGGTTTGTACGACAGCTGCAAACGGGTCATGCACATAAAATGGGACGTTCCGTGTATTGTATGATGCTACTGGTGTAGGATATACCCTAAGGATATTTAATGTCTGAAATATAGCGGTGTATTATCACTGTTAGCAAACTGTTGTCTAATATCTTTAATATTGCCTTCAATTCTGCAGCCTTTAGTTTAACTTCTCATATTTTATCTTCATTTTTGGAGACTATTGTCCAAATTGTTCTGATACTTTCAGTTTTCGGGAAGGGCCGTAACTAATGTTGCTAGAACTTGTGGCCCGACCCACTTGCCTCTCTTTAATTTGTCATGTTGGTATTCACATACATATGTAAAACGAATCAAGCAATAAAATATTGTCCAAGTTGTTCTGATACTTTCAGTTTTCAGGAAAGGTCGTAACTAATGTTGCTAGAACTTGTGGCCCCGACCCACTTGCCTCTCTTTAATTTGTCATGTTGGTATTCACATACATATGTAAAACGAATCGAGCAATAAAATATGATTGAAGACCTTCAGTTTAGTAGCCTTTAATCTAATTTATCACATAACTTTGCTTGTATTCAGTGTAATACAGTCATCTCATAATTTCTTATATGTACACACGTGTTACAACATCTGTAAGGATTCTGATTGGTTGAGAGAATAATCCTTATAATTTGTAAATTAAACGTTTAAGTATGCATATTTCTATTTGAATTGGTACATAAAGTTAATAATGATAAGACACACTATGATTTGAAAGCAATTATAACGCTGTTTAACACTTAAATATAATGCTGTTTAACACTTAAATATAATGCTGTTTTTACACTTAAATATAACGCTGTTTAACACTTAAATATAACGCTGTTTAACACTTAAATATAACGCTGTTTAACACTTAAATACAGCGCTGTTTAACACTTAAATACAACGCTGTTTAACACTTAAATATAACGCTGTTTAACACTTAAATATAACGCTGTTTAACACTTAAATATAACGCTGTTTAACACTTAAATACAACGCTGTTTAACACTTAAATACAACGCTGTAACACTTAAATATAACGCTGTTTAACACTTAAATATAACGCTGTTTAACACTTAAATATAATGCTGTTTAACATTTAAATATAACGCTGTTTACACTTAAATATAACGCTGTTTAACACTTAAATATAACGCTGTTTACACTTAAATATAACGCTGTTTAACACTTAAATATAACGCTGTTTTGCATAGTGATGTCATGTTAATTTAGTGATGTCATTAAATAGTGATGTCATGTTAATTTAGTGGTCATGTTAATTTAGTGGTCATGTTAATTTAGTGGTTATGTTAATTTAGTGGTCATGTTAATTTAGTGGTCATGTTAATTTAGTGATGTCATGACGATATGCACTAACACTTGGCACCAAAATGAAAGAAGCAACATTATTTATTAAAACAATCGCGCTATGGTAATGTGATACAATGGATGTTACACTAGTGGTGGTTGGATTACCATATGATAGGAAACTTGTTTTGGAATGTTGCTATTAAGCTCGACAAAATGCTCGCTTTAATAGCAACATTCCAAAGCTCGTTTCATAAAATATCGTATGAAATCACAACTCATGTACGATCTTATATACAGTCTACATCCGCTATGTCGAATTCCGTCGGACCGAGCAAAATACTTTGACATAACCGTTTGAAAGTTTGAAACGAAATTCGATATTTAAATGGAGCAAGTTATATTTAAAATGATAGTGTCTGAAACGGGACTTTGATCCGACTTCAAGATAACCGGAGAATTCGACATAACCGACTTTGACATAGTAGATGTAGACTAGATATGTTATTCAATCTTCATCTCTGGAGACGAGACTTTCATCCCAATTATTATCTTACCTTCAATTTTGTAGCCTTTTGTCTAATTTCTTGCATCTTCGTATTGTTTGGATCCAGCTTATGCATTGTTAAGAAAATAAGATTTGATGTGGACAAATAGCCACATCACCATCATATCATAGTGAACACATGTACTTATCTATATGATAATCCGGCTGTACATGTATATATAGCCACATATGTCGAGCGTTATCACCATCATACCATAGTGAACACATGTATTTATTTATATGATAATCCGGCTGTACATGTATATATAGCCACATATGTCGTGCGTTATCACCATCATACCATAGTGAACACATGTATTTATTTATATGATAATCCGGCTGTACATGTATATATAGCCACATGTGTCGTGCGTTATCACCATCATATCATAGTGAACACATGTATTTATTTAGATGATAATCCGGCTGTACATGTATATATAGCCACATGTGTCGAGCGTTATCACCATCATATCATAGTGAACATGTGTTCTTATTTATATGATAAGCCGGCTCTACACGTATGTGGAAGTTGCTGAGAAGACACGTCTAGCCGTATGTAGGGAGAACCAAAGTGATGTGACCACAATGACTGTATCAAATGCCCTCAATACATCATGTTGTGGAGTCTCCGTGGTGCAATGGATTAGTCTCAGACTCGTAACCGAGGGGTTGTGTCCTTAGGCAAGACCCTTCAATCCACATTGCCCCTTCTCTCTCCCTCGTGGAGTCCATCAGGAATAAGGTCTCGAGAGCGGTTAACTAATGTTGTCACAACATGTTTCGAGCCAACATAAATTTGTATAAACAAATCGTATCTGATGAAAATCTGTACGCATCTATTTGAGAATAGATGCAGTGACGTGGAAGCTTGCCAGATGTATGTGATGTGGAAGCTTGCAAGATGCATGTGACGTGGAAGCTTGCAAGATGTATGTGATGTGGAAGCTTGCAAGATGTATGTGACGTGGAAGCTTGCAAGATGTATGTGACGTGGAAGCTTGCAAGATGCATGTGACGTGGAAGCTTGCAAGATGCATGTGACATGGAAGCTTGCAAGATGTATGTGATGTGGAAGCTTGCAAGATGTATGTGACATGGAAGCTTGCAAGATGTATGTGACGTGGAAGCTTGCAAGATGTATGTGACGTGGAAGCTTGCAAGATGTATGTGATGTGGAAGCTTGCATGATGTATGTGACGTGGAAGCTTGCAAGATGTATGTGACATGGAAGCTTGCAAGATGTATGTGACGTGTAAGCTTGCAAGATGTATGTGATGTGGAAGCTTGCAAGATGTATGTGACGTGGAAGCTTGCAAGATGTATGTGACATGGAAGCTTGCAAGATGTATGTGATGTGGAAGCTTGCAAGATGGATGTGACGTGGAAGCTTGCATGATGCAGTGACGTGGAAGCTTGCAAGATGTATGTGACGTGGAAGCTTGCAATGTATGTGATGTGGAAGCTTGCACGATGTATGTGACATGGAAGCTTGCAAGATGTATGTGATGTGGAAGCTTGCACGATGTATGTGACGTGGAAGCTTGCAAGATGTATGTGACATGGAAGCTTGCAAGATGTATGTGACATGGAAGCTTGCAAGATGTATGTGACATGGAAGCTTGCACGATGTATGTGACGTGGAAGCTTGCAAGATGTATGTGACATGGAAGCTTGCAAGAGGTATGTGACATGGAAGCTTGCAAGATGTATGTGACATGGAAGCTTGCACGATGTATGTGACGTGGAAGCTTGCACGATGTATGTGATGTGGAAGCTTGCAAGATGTATGTGACGTGGAAGCTTGCAAGATCTATGTGACGTGGAAGCTTGCTAGATGTATGTGACGTGGAAGCTTGCTAGATGTATGTGATGTGGAAGCTTGCAAGATGTATGTGACGTGGAAGCTTGCTAGATGTATGTGATGTGGAAGCTTGCAAGATGTATGTGACGTGGAAGCTTGCAAGATGTATGTGATGTGGAAGCTTGCAAGATATATGTGACGTGGAAGCTTGCAAGATGTATGTGATGTGGAAGCTTGCAAGATGTATGTGACGTGGAAGCTTGCAAGATGTATGAGACGTGGAAGCTTGCACGATGGATGTGACGTGGAAGCTTGCAAGATGTATGTGATGTGGAAGCTTGCATGATGTATGTGATGTGGAAGCTTGCATGATGTATGTGACGTGGAAGCTTGCATGATGCAGTGACGTGGAAGCTTGCACGATGTATGTGATGTGGAAGCTTGCAAGATGTATGTGACATGGAAGCTTGCAAGATGCAGTGACGTGGAAGCTTGCATGATGTATGTGATGTGGAAGCTTGCATGATGTATGTGACGTGGAAGCTTGCAAGATGTATGTGACATGGAAGCTTGCATGATGCAGTGACGTGGAAGCTTGCAAGATGTATGTGACGTGGAAGCTTGCAAGATGTATGTGACATGGAAGCTTGCAAGATGTATGTGACATGGAAGCTTGCAAGATGTATGTGACATGGAAGCTTGCAAGATGTATGTGATGTGGAAGCTTGCAAGATGTATGTGACGTGGAAGCTTGCAAGATGTATGTGACGTGGAAGCTTGCAAGATGTATGTGATGTGGAAGCTTGCAATGTATGTGACGTGGAAGCTTGCAAGATGTATGTGATGTGGAAGCTTGCAAGATGTATGTGATGTGGAAGCTTGCAAGATGTATGTGATGTGGAAGCTTGCAAGATGTATGTGAATGGAAGCTTGCAAGATGTATGTGATGTGGAAGCTTGCAAGATGTATGTGATGTGGAAGCTTGCATGATATATGTGACGTGGAAGCTTGCAAGATGTATGTGATGTGGAAGCTTGCAAGATGTATGTGACATGGAAGCTTGCAAGATGTATGTGACGTGGAAGCTTGCACGATGGATGTGACGTGGAAGCTTGCATGATGCAGTGACGTGGAAGATTGCACGATGTATGTGACGTGGAAGCTTGCAAGATGTATGTGACGTGGAAGCTTGCTAGATGTATGTGATGTGGAAGCTTGCTAGATGTATGTGACGTGGAAGCTTGCAAGATGTATGTGACGTGGAAGCTTGCAAGATGTATGTGAAGTGGAAGCTTGCAAGATGTATGTGACGTGGAAACTTGCAAGATGTATGTGACGTGGAAGCTTGCAAGATGTATGTGATGTGGAAGCTTGCAAGATGTATGTGATGTGGAAGCTTGCAAGATGTATGTGATGTGGAAGCTTGCAAGATGTATGTGACGTGGAAGCTTGCAAGATGTATGTGACGTGGAAGCTTGCAAGATGTATGTGACGTGGAAGCTTGCAAGATGTATGTGATGTGGAAGCTTGCATGATGTATGTGACATGGAAGCTTGCAAGATGTATGTGACATGGAAGCTTGCAAGATGAGTGACGTGGAAGCTTGCAGATGTATGTGACGTGGAAGCTTGCATGATGTATGTGATGTGGAAGCTTGCAAGATGTATGTGACATGGAAGCTTGCAAGATGTATGTGACGTGGAAGCTTGCAAGATGTATGTGACGTGGAAGCTTGCAAGATGTATGTGACGTGGAAGCTTGCAAGATGTATGTGACGTGGAAGCTTGCAAGATGTATGTGACGTGGAAGCTTGCAAGATGTATGTGACGTGGAAGCTTGCAAGATGTATGTGACGTGGAAGCTTGCAAGATGTATGTGATGTGGAAGCTTGCAAGATGGATGTGACGTGGAAGCTTGCATGATGCAGTGACGTGGAAGCTTGCTAGATGTATGTGACGTGGAAGCTTGCATGATGTATGTGATGTGGAAGCTTGCAAGATGTATGTGACGTGGAAGCTTGCAAGATGTATGTGACGTGGAAGCTTGCAAGATGTATGTGACGTGGAAGCTTGCAAGATGTATGTGACATGGAAGCTTGCAAGATGTATGTGACATGGAAGCTTGCAAGATGTATGTGACATGGAAGCTTGCAAGATGTATGTGACATGGAAGCTTGCAAGATGTATGTGACATGGAAGCTTGCACGATGTATGTGACGTGGAAGCTTGCACGATGTATGTGACGTGGAAGCTTGCACGATGTATGTGATGTGGAAGCTTGCAAGATGTATGTGATGTGGAAGCTTGCAAGATGTATGTGACGTGGAAGCTTGCAAGATGTATGTGATGTGGAAGCTTGCAAGATGTATGTGATGTGGAAGCTTGCAAGATGTATGTGATGTGGAAGCTTGCAAGATATATGTTTATAATGTGACGTGGAAGCTTGCAAGATGTATGTGATGTGGAAGCTTGCAAGATGTATGTGACGTGGAAGCTTGCAAGATGTATGTGACGTGGAAGCTTGCACGATGGATGTGACGTGGAAGCTTGCAAGATGTATGTGATGTGGAAGCTTGCAAGATATATGTGACGTGGAAGCTTGCAAGATGTATGTCATGTGGAAGCTTGCATGATGTATGTGACGTGGAAGCTTGCATGATGCAGTGACGTGGAAGCTTGCACGATGTATGTGACGTGGAAGCTTGCAAGATGTATGTGACATGGAAGCTTGCAAGATGTATGTGACGTGGAAGCTTGCAAGATGTATGTGACGTGGAAGCTTGCAAGATGTATGTGACGTGGAAGCTTGCAAGATGTATGTGACGTGGAAGCTTGCAAGATGTATGTGACGTGGAAGCTTGCAAGATGTATGTGACGTGGAAGCTTGCAAGATGTATGTGACGTGGAAGCTTGCAAGATGTATGTGACGTGGAAGCTTGCAAGATGTATGTGACGTGGAAGCTTGCAAGATGTATGTGACGTGGAAGCTTGCAAGATGTATGTGACGTGGAAGCTTGCAAGATGTATGTGACATGGAAGCTTGCAAGATGTATGTGACGTGGAAGCTTGCAAGATGTATGTGACGTGGAAGCTTGCAAGATGTATGTGATGTGGAAGCTTGCAAGATGTATGTGACGTGGAAGCTTGCAAGATGTATGTGACGTGGAAGCTTGCAAGATGTATGTGATGTGGAAGCTTGCAAGATGTATGTGATGTGGAAGCTTGCAAGATGTATGTGACGTGGAAGCTTGCAAGATGTATGTGACGTGGAAGCTTGCAAGATGTATGTGACGTGGAAGCTTGCAAGATGTATGTGACGTGGAAGCTTGCAAGATGTATGTGATGTGGAAGCTTGCAAGATGTATGTGACGTGGAAGCTTGCAAGATGTAGTGACTGGAAGCTTGCAGATGTATGTGATGTGGAAGCTTGCAAGATGTATGTGACGTGGAAGCTTGCAAGATGTAGTGACGTGGAAGCTTGCAAGATGTATGTGATGTGGAAGCTTGCAAGATGTATGTGACGTGGAAGCTTGCAAGATGTATGTGATGTGGAAGCTTGCAAGATGTATGTGACGTGGAAGCTTGCAAGATGTATGTGACGTGGAAGCTTGCAAGATGTATGTGACGTGGAAGCTTGCAAGATGTATGTGACGTGGAAGCTTGCAAGATGTATGTGACGTGGAAGCTTGCAAGATGTATGTGACGTGGAAGCTTGCAAGATGTATGTGATGTGGAAGCTTGCAAGATGTATGTGACGTGGAAGCTTGCAAGATGTATGACGTGGAAGCTTGCAAGATGTATGTGACGTGGAAGCTTGCAGATGTAGTGACGTGGAAGCTTGCAAGATGTATGTGACGTGGAAGCTTGCAAGATGTATGTGACGTGGAAGCTTGCAAGATGTATGTGATGTGGAAGCTTGCAAGATGTATGTGATGTGGAAGCTTGCATGATGTATGTGACATGGAAGCTTGCAAGATGTATGTGACATGGAAGCTTGCAAGATGTAGTGACGTGGAAGCTTGCACGATGTATGTGACGTGGAAGCTTGCATGATGTATGTGATGTGGAAGCTTGCAAGATGTATGTGACATGGAAGCTTGCAAGATGCAGTGACGTGGAAGCTTGCACGATGTATGTGACGTGGAAGCTTGCAAGATGTATGTGACGTGGAAGCTTGCAAGATGTATGTGACGTGGAAGCTTGCAAGATGTATGTGACGTGGAAGCTTGCAAGATGTATGTGACGTGGAAGCTTGCAAGATGTATGTGATGTGGAAGCTTGCAAGATGTATGTGATGTGGAAGCTTGCAAGATGTATGTGATGTGGAAGCTTGCATGATGTATGTGACATGGAAGCTTGCAAGATGTATGTGACATGGAAGCTTGCAAGATGCAGTGACGTGGAAGCTTGCACGATGTATGTGACGTGGAAGCTTGCATGATGTATGTGATGTGGAAGCTTGCAAGATGTATGTGACATGGAAGCTTGCAAGATGCAGTGACGTGGAAGCTTGCACGATGTATGTGACGTGGAAGCTTGCAAGATGTATGTGACGTGGAAGCTTGCAAGATGTATGTGACGTGGAAGCTTGCAAGATGTATGTGACGTGGAAGCTTGCAAGATGTATGTGACGTGGAAGCTTGCAAGATGTATGTGACGTGGAAGCTTGCAAGATGTATGTGATGTGGAAGCTTGCAAGATGTATGTGACGTGGAAGCTTGCATGATGCAGTGACGTGGAAGCTTGCAAGATGTATGTGACGTGGAAGCTTGCAAGATGTATGTGATGTGGAAGCTTGCAAGATGTATGTGACGTGGAAGCTTGCAAGATGTATGTGACGTGGAAGCTTGCAAGATGTATGTGACGTGGAAGCTTGCAAGATGTATGTGACATGGAAGCTTGCAAGATGTATGTGACATGGAAGCTTGCAAGATGTATGTGACATGGAAGCTTGCAAGATGTATGTGACATGGAAGCTTGCAAGATGTATGTGACATGGAAGCTTGCACGATGTATGTGACGTGGAAGCTTGCACGATGTATGTGATGTGGAAGCTTGCAAGATGTATGTGATGTGGAAGCTTGCAAGATATATGTGACGTGGAAGCTTGCAAGATGTATGTGATGTGGAAGCTTGCAAGATGTATGTGACGTGGAAGCTTGCAAGATGTATGTGACGTGGAAGCTTGCACGATGGATGTGACGTGGAAGCTTGCAAGATGTATGTGATGTGGAAGCTTGCAAGATATATGTGACGTGGAAGCTTGCAAGATGTATGTCATGTGGAAGCTTGCATGATGTATGTGACGTGGAAGCTTGCATGATGCAGTGACGTGGAAGCTTGCACGATGTATGTGACGTGGAAGCTTGCAAGATTTATGTGACATGGAAGCTTGCTAGATGTATGTGATGTGGAAGCTTGCTAGATGTATGTGACGTGGAAGCTTGCACGATGTATGTGATGTGGAAGCTTGCAAGATGTATGTGACGTGGAAGCTTGCAAGATGTATGTGACGTGGAAGCTTGCATGATGCAGTGACGTGGAAGCTTGCTAGATGTATGTGACGTGGAAGCTTGCATGATGTATGTGATGTGGAAGCTTGCAAGATGTATGTGACGTGGAAGCTTGCAAGATGTATGTGACGTGGAAGCTTGCAAGATGTATGTGACGTGGAAGCTTGCAAGATGTATGT